>JAEMOT010001810.1:9495-38445 GCA_019297695.1 Apostasia ramifera | reverse complement strand
TCAAGAGAAGTACTTTGGAGAGTTTTAGAAAAGAAAGAGATTTGCACTGCTTATATTCAAGTTTTTAAAGACATGTATAAAGGAGTTGTTACCTCTGTTACAAGAAGGTTTGACTAAGAATTTTCCTATTACAGTTGGATTACACCAAGGCTCGGCTTTAAGTCCGTATCTTTTTGCTTTGATTATGGAAGTCATGACTGGACATATCCAAGATGAAGTGCCTTGGTGTATGCTCTTCGCAGATGATACTGTCCTTATTGAGAAAACTAAAGAGGGGGCTAAAGTGAAACTAGAGCTTTGGAGGAATGCTCTAGAATCTAAAGGTTTTCATCTTAGTAGATCAAAAACTGAATATATGGAGTGCACATTTAGTCAAAAAAGAAATACTTATATTGGAGATGTGACAATTGGTGATCAAATTGTCAAGAAGAGTGAGCGCTTTAGATACCTTGGATCAATTATATAAAATAATGGCGAAATAAATAATGACGTTATTAGCAGGATTCAAGCAGGATGGGTAAAATGGAGAAATGCTTCTGGTGTATTGTGCGATAGAAAAATCTCATCCAGAATCAAGAATAAATTTTATAAAACTGTAGTAAGACCAGCGATGATATATGGTGCTGAATGCTGTCCTGCAAAGAGAAAACATACAAATAAAATAAATATTGCAGAAATGAGGATGTTAAGGTGGATGTGTGGATATACACGAAAGAATAGAATGAGAAATGAGTATATCCGAAAGAATGTTGGTGTTGCACCAATTGAGGATAAACTTAGAGAAAGTCGGCTTAGATGGTTTGGACATCTAAATCGTAGGCCGATTGAAGCTCCAGTTAAAAAAATTGAGTTATTGGATTTTGCCCATGTACAAAGAGGAAGAGGGAGACCAAAGAAGACATGGCAAGAAACTATAAGGAGTGATCTTAGTTACTTAAACTTAGATAAGAATTTGATAACTGATAGAGCGTAATGGAAACAAAAGATTCATGTAGCCGACCCCACCTAGTGGGATTAAGGCTTGGTTGTTGTTGTTGTTGTTGTACATAAGTATCTGACAATGTATCATTGTATCTCAATTTACATGCTTTTAAAGATCAATTCATTGCATATCAATGTATTTTAATTAAATACTAATAATTATATAATTATTTAATACTATGCAGAAGAATTTATGTTGAATACATATATTTTCAAATTAATTCATTATACTTCAAGTTATTTTAACTGAATATTTATAATTATACAACTATTTAATATTATTTCAATATATTTGAGCAAAATACTAACATTTAGACTCTGATTCATTATAACTCAGTAAATTAATAGACTATTGATAATTTTACAGTTGTTCATTTTTATACCGATGTATTTCAACTTAATATGCACATTTAGAAATAAATTTGATCAAATTTATAACATTTAAATGAATACAGGCAATTACACAATTATTTTATAATATATAATTATGTTTCAACAGCATACACGCTTATGAAAATTGATTCATTACGTATTCATATATTTTAATTAAATACTGACAATTATACAACTATTTATTAATATATCGATGAATCTAAGTTGAATATATGTATTTTGAAATTAATTTATTATATATTAAGTTATTTTATCTATATGTTTATAATTATACAATTGTTCTATATTTCAATATATTTGAATAGAATATTAGTATTTAGACATCGATTTATTATAATTCAAGATTGTTTAACGGAATAATATTAATTTTACAATTATTTATTGTTATACCTTTGAATATCAAGCAAATATACATATTTAGCAACAAGTTTGATCAAAATCATGACATTTTAAATGAATACAAAAGATTATAAATTTATTTGATGAGATATCTATATATTAGGACTGAATTCATATTTTTAGAGACTGATTCAGCAACAAATTTGATCAAAATCATGGCATTTTAAATGAATACAAAAGATTATAAATTTATTTGATGAGATATCTATATATTAGGACTGAATTCATATTTTCAGAGACTGATTCATTATGTATTATTATATTTTAACTAACACTAGCAATTATGTATATCGATGAATTTTTGCTAACTACATACATATCGAGATTGATTCGTAACATTTCAAGACATGTTAACTAAATACTGGTATTTATGCAATTATTCGATAATTTTTTAATATATTTGAATAAAAGTCTATTAGTTAGATACTAATTCGTAATATATCATGTTATTTTATATAAATATTATCAATTATAAAATTTTAAAATGATATATTGATATATTTCTATTGATTATAAATATTTAGAAATTAATTCAAAATATATCAAGGTATTTTAATTCAATAACAACTATTATATAATTATTTAATAAAATATTATTGTATATCAACTAATTACACGCTTTTAGAGGCAAAAGTGTCATATATGTTTATATTTTAACTAAATATTAGTGATTATACAACTATTTATTGATATATCGAAGAATTTAAACTCTTAAATTACTCATATTTTAATACCAATTTGTTATATATTAAGTTATTTAAAATGTATATGTATAATTATTCAGTTATTCAATACTATTTCAATACATCCGAATAAATAGTAATATTTAAACTCTGATTCTATACAACTTTAGATGTTTTAAAAAAATCTTAATAATTTAACAATTACTTCTTATTATACCGATATATTTTAACTTAATATGTACATTTAGATATAAATTCAATCAAAATTAAGGTATTTTAATTAAATATACAATTATATGTTGTATTTCAATAAAATATAAGCTTTTAGAGCTTGAGTGATTATATATTAATGTATTTTAAATATCGATATATTTTAATTAAATACAAACATTGAAGATAAATTATATATATAAGGTATTTTAATTTGAATATATGTATTTTAACCTTGAATTATTATTATTGTAACTGAACATCTACAATTATATAACTATTTGAGAGAGCTTCCTCATAAATTTTTAATCAGATGCATTAAGTATTTTATATGCATATGTTAATTTGTACGATATTATGATATATTATTCAAAGAATATAATTATTTAATCTAAAATTTAATATAATTTTTTTAAAAGATAAATTATATTCAATTTTTTAATTTAAATACAAAATTATGTAGATATATAATTTTACATTTTTAATATCTAATTACTTAATTGACATAATATATTAATTAAATTATTTTTTAATTTTTTATTATTAAAATATTTAAATACTAACTTTACTCTTCTCTCTTTTCTCTCTCCTTTACGAGGAGCAGGCGTGGGGCCGCTTGCATGCCCCCTTCCCCCTTCTCAAGCTCTCTTCTCTCTCTGCTCTCTCTTCCCCATACCTCGGAGCCTTGCCCTCCTCCCCAGTCTCTCTCCCCTTAATTAGAGTTCACTAACCTCGAATCAAATTAGTTGTAATTATTAAGTATTACATGATTAATTAATTATAACATTTTTAGTGTTAGAATTAAAATTAATTTTTTTAGTATGAAGTATGATAAATTTAAAATTAAAATTTATCATTTTAACAATTCAATAAAAAATATTTAATTTTAGATTTTGTTATTATATGCTTTATAGTGATACAAAAGAAAATGATGTTTCAAGCTTAAAATCGAACTTGAACGAAAAAATTCAACCCGAATACAAAATTAGAGTCCATTAAACTTGAATCTGATTCTCAAAACCATAAAATCAAATATAGTTGGTTCATTTTTTGCTCCTCATGAAATCAAATAGATCTAAGTTGCTTGCACACTTTAGTTAAAAGCATTAATATTCACTCAAACGTAACCACAAACATGATTCCAGAAGATAACCAATAGGGAGAGAGACACGTGGCCATCAATGCAAACACCACTCTTTTAATCAAAGTATGATAGAAAGAAAGAATCAACGAGAACAGAAGCAAAGAATAATCCAAGAAAAACACAAATTACTTCACTCTTCAACACAGCGGGAGAGGTTCTCACCTCTCAAGACCTCCTCCTTTAAAAAAATTTACTGAGCAACACCACAACCGTAGCCTCCCCTGGCGCAAGCATGACGGGCCATGGTTGGGGCAGACCAACCCAATAATTTCTCCCTCGATAACCAGGCATGACAATATCTAGAACCTTGTCCACATTCACAGCTCTATCAAAAATAAATAAATCACATTCACTACAGTCCATGTTTAGAAGCAACTGCATATACAAGATACATATTATACATCAAGCAACAGATTTTCATCCACCAAGAAATAAATATTGAATAATTTCAACTAAATTTCCAATTGAAACTCATTTTTTGTAAAAATATATTCAATAATTATATTAATAAATTTAATTTAAATAATTTATAAAAAAACCAACACAGCCAATACAGAACTATTGAAACTGACAAAACTAATACTTTCATCTCAAGCTAAAACCGAAACCACGTTTTTAAACCTTAGTTCTATTATGTTTAATCTATTAAATTGAATATCAAACATTTTCATGCTTGTAATCAATTCATTAGACACAAAATAACAGAAATAACTAGCGAAGACTAAATAAGCTCAAAACAAAGCCCAACATGCTTGACAAAAACTAAATTAATCACTTATCATAATAATTAAATTTTTATGCCATAAAATATAATAAGATTTGAATATTTTGGATAACTAACAGTTCTTTGTCAGTCTATGCAAGTAATAATCTGTTTGCTACTGAAAAACCCCTATCTATTAGAAGGCATGAACTTGGCTACCAGGATAGGAAATAGAAGAACCTAATGATCATAAAAAAGATAGAAGAAAGGACTCCTTGAAAGCAGAAAATAGCTGATGCAGGGCCTACCAATGAAACCATTCCCATAACTACAGCCTTCAAGAATATCAATATTTTCATGCATTGAATTACCTTGCAATTCTTTACACTCAAATTGCTAAAGCTCTTCGGCTCCAGCATAACAAATGTACATCCTTGAGCTAACCTACTTTAATTCTATATACAGTATGAGCAACAGCAAAAACAAGAAAAAAATTGCTCGAAAAAAAAATTTAACACGGGCAGCATCGACAGCAGCAGGAGCAATAACAAACACCAAAACAACAAGAAATTACAGAAACAAGAAAAAAAAAACTTGCCATCGATGCTTAGAAGGAACTCCTACCGAGCATCTGTAGCCTCGGCTTGGTGATCCTGCTGCATGGCTGGAAGGAGCATTCTCTGCTACAATTTTATATTAACAATGAAAAATCATGAGGCTAATCCCCATTCTAAAAGCAAGTTACATCGCATAACCAAGCATACAATCTACAAGAACAAGTAAATGTACAGTCATAAATAAAGCTTTAGCTCCAAATGCAGAAAAAAATATAAAAGTGGCTGCATAAAGTAAGCCCAGTAGCATTCTTTTTCAGGAGAAATTATAAGACGAACAGAGTTCCCTTCCCTACATTCATCCCAACGAGAATAGTAAGGCCATCAAGCACTACTGGCCATCCTTATTGCAGCTGCAAAATGGACAAAATAAGTAATTAGGAAAGATAATTTGAAGAAAAAGAAGCAAATAAAAGTGAATATTAATACTCAATTTAAGGACAATATCATTAGCAAAATCCAAGCAGAATGGATAAAATAAAAGAATGCATCTAGTGTATTGTGTGATAGAAAAATTTCACTCAAGCTTAAAGATTATAAGACTAATAATGTTATATAGTGCCAAATGCTAGCCTACAAAGCAAAAACACAAAAAGTTAAGTGTCGCAAAAATGAGGATGCTAAGGTGAATTAGTAGGTATACACAAAAGGACAAATTGAAAAATAAGTATATCCACAAGAAGATTGGAATAGCCTCAATTAAGAATAAGCTCAAAGAGAGTCGACTTAAATGATTTGGACATAAAAATAGCAGACCGATAGAAGCTCCAGTAAAGAAAGTTAAATGATTGAATCTTGCCCAAAAAAGAAGAAGACAAAAGTAAAAAAAAAATGACAAAATTATAAGGAATGATCTTACATATTTAAAGCTAAATAAAAACTTATTATTTGATATAGTGTAATGAAAATAAAAAATTCATGTAGCAGATCCCACTCATTGGGATAAAAGCTTAGTTGTTGTTATTTATTCCTAGCCTTCTAAGAATCAAAATTTCATGTAAGAATGAAATTATGTAACAATAAGAAAACTTAAAGATAAATTTTCCAACATTTACATAATGAAATTGGGTTAATAAGGAAACAAAAGGAAATATGTAGAATGAAAAAAGAGACTTCAAGGAGTTTCATCAACCCAATTCAGCCAGATCTATTTTCAAGTGAATAGCAAAAAGTGTGTTCTTCCACAACAAGCCCTTCCATAGCTCACAAATCCCAGATTGCATGACAAATTGAAATCTTGGGCCTAATAGAACCCAAATTGAAATCTGAAAGTGTACAGATGATATTGGTGTAAAATGCTTTACAACTCTTCAACATGATACTTAAGAGACGGTTCAAATCAAATCATAACATTATCACATAAGTATTAGATCCTTTATCAAGTCTAGTTAGCTGGTTTAGTCAAGATTGTTATTCTCTTCTATTTACCATGCTTTCTATTTTATCGACTTTTTTGTGAAATGAAGTTGAGTTATTTGAGTGGTTATTGTCCAATCACAAAGCCAAGGTCAGCCCTAATCCAATAAGATGAGGAAATCCTTGATGTGTGTAATTGAATCAATATTGCACAAGGTTTGTCGCATGACATGCCGAAATAGAAAGGTATATCCATACTTTGGAAGTCCTTAAATAGTTAAATTCACGAATGAGGCCTGATTCTCACTCAACATTAATAATTGCTGAAATTATTTAACTACCCAGATTGATTGCTTTGACTACATTTGACTGACACATAATCTAATTAAGAGAAAATGCTACTGGCTTTGCTCAAATTCTGAGAGATCGAATTTCATAGAATTCATATGCCTGCCCTAATCGAACATGTATCATTGGTAAAATATAATTTACTTTCAAATCAGTTGGTTTTGTGAGATTATAATTTACTCAACTATCATATAATTAATCCTTGAAAATGATTTGCTCTTTGCAATTGATTAATTGGTTAAAAAATGCAATGATCTCGTATCAGCATGCATACATAGTCCTGCATCAGCTATTGTCCCTGAATTTACAAATAAAAAATATATAAACTAGTGGTAACTATGAAATTCAAGCTTATGACCCGTACTATGAAGCTTTGAAAAGAGCTATTCCGAGAACTTAAGAAGAAACACCATAATCATAAACAAAAACTTAGTTTTATGGCTAATAAGATCAGCAATGAAGATTCTCTCTTTTGTAAGAAGATTGATGGAAAGGCATACAAAGGCAAAAAGGATCTTCATATTATTTATTGATATTGAAAAAGCATATAATAGATACGAAGAGAAAGGATCTTTGGTGGGCAAAAGAGGAGAGAATAAGAGGAGAAGGGCTCTTCAATTAATCACCGGTGAAGACATTCCACATTTTCCAAAGGTAGGGTGTGCCTTTTTGTGATCTGCAATTCATGGATCACAGAGAATAGTTGATGTTTATGTGAACTAGGAAGGCTAATGGGAGTTTATGTGAACGAGAGTGCGAATAGGGGAGGAAAAAGTGGAGAAGGTTGGCGGGAATATTGATATAAGTGGGTTGTTGACTCATTAGTGACAAAGTTTACCATACATTGAGAGTGATTGTGTCCCCTCAATGATCTAGTTCGATTGATGGTTAGAGATTAATTTAGAAAAAAGAATGTTGATTGACTAATGATTTCACTAATTGGATATCCCACATTTAAAATTATTCTTATTGACAAGAGGATATTCTATTTTGGAGCGGTGTTATTTAAGATTATTTACTTCCTATTATGGGTAAAATAATAGGCATTTTGTATTTTCTTTTTTATTGTACTTTTAATTCATCAATAGAATAAGGTCTACATGAACAGCTCTATTATTGTAATCAATATTACCTTTCAATAAAAAAGTTTTACTCTTCCATTGGAAAATCAACTTCTAGCGAATCGACATCCTAAATGGAAAAAGTTTTACGTCTTAGGTGAGAATTCCTAAATTTAACCTTGCTCATGTCTTGAAGTCCTTCCCTCCTTGAAACAATTGTTCTTTCTTTGTAATGTCACAATTGGCTCTCATCAACACCCATTTGAACTCATTTGCGCTGCAATCCCCGTCCTTCACCTGCATGAACTCGATAATGCTCTACTTCCACAGCCTACTCTTGCTCTTCCCCGATAAGTGTCATCACGAGACTTCAAGAGTGGGTGTCTTGCTTGGAAATTACGCAGAAGCTACAGCTGAGTGATGGACTATTGAAGGAAGAGAAGAAGAAGAATGGAGATGGGAAAACTAAGATTGTGGTTCCTCTAATCCCTTGCATATCCAATAACACTCCAACAAGAAAATGTCATGAGTGCTCTACAAAGTGTACAAGGCTCCTTTTCAGAGGGAACTTATCATAGAAGGCCGATACCTAGGATCCCCTAATTGCAACCTCATTAGGTTTGTGCTCTCATTTCACTCATACTTCCCCAAATGCATTATGCTTTGTTCTCTGGCAGTGTGGAGCAATGCGCAAGCGATTAGTCAATCAAGTTGTCAAAATCAGTTAATCCATCGTAGTGAGTTAAGAAATGACACTTGAATAAGATGAATCCTAATGCAATAAATGCCTTTGAGATCCACAGTTTAACCTTTTGCTCTGATGCCTTCTTTGGGCCACTACTCAGGATTTTATCCCTTAAAACAAGTCACCTCCCTAGGCACATCCCAAGGCCTTAACAGGCTTTTTCAAGTTGTTTACCAAGTCTTCAAAAGATCCTTTGGGTAGTTTTCTTGTCTTAAGTTGAGTTACTTTTGTTGTGCTTCTTTTTGGCTTTGCCAGCTGTCTTTAAGATTCCTGAATACTCAATTTGCTGAAGTGGTTCTCTGAATAATCCCCGCTCTACCCTGGGATAAAGGATCAATTGATTATATCTTACCGCCACTTTTGAAGCGCTAGACCCATTATTTTTTGAGTGTCTGACGAGTCACTCATGGTTTCGAAGCTCTTTTTCATGCCACCTTCACAAGCCACCCGAGCACACTAAAGCCTAAGCCAACCCCAATCACCTTTGATTGAATAGCATGAAGATCCTATTTCAAATAAAGCCAAAAGGACGAGAATATCCATACTATTGACCCCAATTAGTCCGTGATAAAAGCTATATTTTTGTTATTGTTGTATGGCTTAATAGAGTTACTAATATGCTCTATTTAGTGATACATATTACAGAAAAAGTAGTTGACAATTTATACACATAAAAGAAGGTCCCTATTAATATCCAAAAGGGCAGATCTGACCCTTCATGCAACAGAAGCCATGTTAAATTGCAATTATACATAACAATCATTACTCGCTTATAATATGTTTTTTGTTCCCTGACATTGAAACAAAATGATACAGCAACTGGAGATATAACGGCATGATTCCAAAAATTCAGCTTCCCACAATTGTAAAACAATGCTTGGTAAACTACTATGACTCGCAAATTCGATATAAAACAATAAGACCAAGCACCTTATCAGGACCCTCACAATGATTTCCTTGAAACATAGAGAATCATTATATGCAGATAGCAATCATGGTTTATGCAGATATATTTTTTCCTAAAGCACTAACCAAACTATAGCTATCTTCCTAACCTGAGCATCAATAGTTTTCTAAAAATGAAATCCACTTTATCTACGTACAAGAATTCATTCAAAATGCAACTGGCTGTACTAATTGAGACAACCTGCTGTAGTTTAGGATTGGTCATTATTACAAGCCTGATTCCTTCACTTGACACAATCACACACATGTGAAACTCCTAATTTCAAAGCTTCTCCAGCTAGCTTTTTGCTCAACAATTAGCCCAGCATTCACTAGAATGGTCTTGTCCTGGGGATTCCTTCTGTCCAGTATTTTTTTATTGTTTTCTCATTTCCTACTGAATATGCCTCCTGGCTCGATCATCTGCTTAAGTCACTCCCACAACTCAATGTAATCCATTTCAAACTTGCCCGTCTATCTCTCTCTTCATTTTTGCCATTCTCCATATGTTTCTTTGTATCACTCCAAGCCTCTAAATCACATGTTTTTTCTCCCTTTTTCATCCCTGCCTCTCTCCCATCTGTGTGTCTATATTAATCTTCTCCATGTTTGTCCTTCTGCAAATTGATTGATGAAAAGGAGGAAGTAAATTTTATGAACTGCATTTTAGGCATGGTTGAATGAGCCGATTACTATTCATCACTACCGGAATTAATTTTTGGCCTGTGAAAGATTCATGTCAACCCTGATCATGTAGGTAAAGCCTAGCCGATCTAAACCATCCTAGGGGAGTGTTCATAAAGGTAATTTTAATCAAGTTAAAATTAACCCTATGTGATGATAGTTATATCTTAAAAGTTGTGTACAATGTTAAATAAAATTAGTAATTATATTGGAATGCTTGTAGGATGAAAAACTAGCTAGTTATTATTTTAGTATATGTGTAGAATGTATAATAAAATTAATTTTGATTACTATTCATCACTGTAGCTGTTAAAGCATCGACGCACTACCGCCAAAATAGATATATAAATCCAAACCTAAATGAAATGTAACTATCAAATCACATGTAATTATGGAGAAAGAAAAGTGAATCTAAACATACAGCTAAAGTTCATTCATAATATGCCATCACATTCTTGTTGTACTCTATCAATATAAGCTATAACCCTCACCTTTAGGTCATATTTCTATCTGCTTATCCATATTCCATATTTCATGAACAACAAACAACTAACCATTCATGCAAGTATAATTTATTTGTTAGGACGAGAAAGATGTAATAGGAAAAGCAACAGTATAACATTTGATTCAAACAAAAAATCATAGAATGATACAAAATTAAAACATCAAATGTAGCATGAGATAAAAGAAAAACCACATTATGATTGGCCTTTGGGGGCCATATTCTAATCACATTAACACAGGCCTACCAAAGAAAGAAGTCCTAGAATGGCATCCCAACGGAGCCTACTTAAGTGTTGCTGTGTGGCTGATCCATCTCCAAGAACAAATGCCAAATACTCATTAGAGTATCAGTCAAAGTGGTAAAACCCAAACATCATTTTTCCAAAATATAAATCATCACTTTAATCCTAGATAAGAAATGAATGTGGTGGAGTGAAATAAATATTCAGAGTTCACTTTAAAAGAGAGAGCACAATAGATCTTACATTTTTAGATAGTAGCTGCACCCAGCCCTCACAAAGTCCTAGACGAAAGCATGCATTGAGCATCAAACCACAACTACAGTGAAGCTCAATAGCATCATCGTAAGCCAAGGACTGTTGTGAAGGGCCCCTCTCATTCAGATGGTCTACGTCTCTTCACATTTTCGACCTCACGAGAGCTGCCTCGAGCCTTCGATGATCGTCCTCTATCCCAGTCATCATCACGCTCTTGCTCATGATCTTTGTACCTATAATGATCCCCATGCCTATCTCTATCATCACGGAACCTATCTCGATCTCTTTCCCGATCCCTATCTCTCTCCCTGTCCCTCTCCCTCTCCCTCTCCCTCTCCCTCTCCCTCTCCCTATCTCGATCCCTATCCCTTTCCCTATCTCTATCCCTCTCCTTATCCCTATCCCAATCTCGATCCCTAGCCCGATTGACATCCCTTTCATCACTATGCCTCCTATCAGAAAACTCTTGCCCAGGACCCATATCTTTTTCTCTCCCTTGCCTTCTCTCCGAAGCGCCAGACCAATCTCGATCAGCTCCTCTGTCCTTTCCATAACTCCCTTCACCATATTGCTGATCCGATGCTGCATCATCCCCGTAACTAGACTGTTCTTCACCACCCCAACCACCCATACTGGGATCAGGCCACATGCCCATGCCACCTCCAGGCATCCCTCTACCAAAGAATGCTGGGTTAACATGAGGTGCGACAACCGGAGGAAAAGAAGGTAACATTCCAGGGAATGTACCAGCAGCAGGCCCAGCAGGAAACCCTCCATACCCAGCACCCATTCTGCCCATTGCTGCACCATAACCAGTTGGATCAAAAACCTGTCCTAACATGGCACCTGGGTGTAACACTGGAGGCGGTGGTGCAACCATCCCACCATTTCCCATAATACCTCTGCCACCTGCTGGTCCAACTCTGTTCCTCATGTTTCCCATGGGCCCTCTATTTCCCATCCCACCTCTGCCCCAGTTACCACCACCTCCTCTTCCAAAATTTCCACCCATGTTACCACCACCCCCTCTACCCTTCTGAGGAAGAACAGGTTGGGGCTGGGGTTGGGTAGGGGCCATGGCTTGCTGGTTCCTAGTCAACTGAGACTCTCCAAGGCGTCGAACTCCATATGGAGAAGAGTAAGCCACAACACAGGGCCTACCATTAAAGATGTGGCCGCTCATACCCTCCTTACAGGCAATGGCAGCAGCAGGATCGTAGAACTCGACCTGGGCATAACCCTTCGATTTCCCGCTAGCCTTCTCGTCAAAAAATCTCACTTCTTTGACAGGCCCATACTTGCAAACCTCTGACTCAAGATCAGCATCAGTAGTCCACCAGTGAAGCTCCCCAACGAAAAGAGTGGTAGTACCACCACCTCCACCGCTCGAAGCTCCGTTCATATTCCCAGGAACAGCAACAGACACCCCAGCTCCTGCCACTCCGCTACTCAGCGCAGGACCTACAGGAGTTGGAGGGCTAACTCCAATGCCGCTGCCGATTATTCCTGGCTTATGTAATCCCTCGTTGTCAATAGCAGTCCCTTGCTTCGGAAATCCCTCGTTTCCGAAAGAAACGCTGGGATGCCCCTGAACCTCTGCAGGCCTGCTCGAAGATCGAGCTAGCTCAACCCTAAGTCCGCCGGAGGACGGGGGAGGTCTAGCCGGAGCAATCGAACCGCCGCTCCCCACTAAACCTGCGTTCGGAAATCCTTCAGATCTGTCCATCCTGTTCAGATCAGGCTCTCCGGCAATCCCTGGGATACTGACCTTCTCCGGAGGATCCCCGCCAGGCGGTGGTGGCAGGGGAGGCGGCGGAGTCGGCTCTTTCCTGGTCTCCTCTTCCTTCGGGAAACTACCGGAGGAGGCGACGTCGCGGTGGATGGACGACTGATAGAAGCCCTCACCAACGTTGACATCATTGTATAGATCGTCATAGTCCTCATCCTCTCCGTAGAACTGCTCCTCGTCCTGAACAGCGGAGATCACCTCGTTACCGGGGAGACCTACCCGATCGCCGTCGCCACCGTGCTCCATTTAGACAGATCTACCGCTAGGGTTTGACGGGGAAGACGAGACAAAACCCTTCCTCTGGAAGCCCGAGCTGCTAGTTAGTCGTTTTAACTCATCCGGTCTATCGACCGAATGCACAAGTTTATGTCATATAAAAATTAGACGAAGTCACGAAATTGCAATACAATAAAAAAAAAAAGAGTATAATTCTAGGGAATTTTTCTCAACTTAAATTTAAATTTTTGAGATCGAGTCAAATACAATTTACTTAATTTCAAATTAATTTTCAAGCTAAATCAAATTTAATATTTAATTTTATATTTTTATTTAAGTATTTATTTTTATATAATATATATTATAATAAACTTATATATCACATATATATATATATACACTAATACATAAGTTTTTTTAATATATATTTTATATAATATATTTATATATATATATATATATATATAAATATTTTAATATACATCTTAAAAGCCCACATTAATATCATAATATATAGGTAGATTCAATTATATGTTTTTAGCATCTAAAAAAAATAGAAATTACTTTTACATCTCACGTATAAATAAAGTTGAAGTTGAGAAGACTTTAAAGCCTCATTTAGTTCGAGGCAATTTTCTTTCTCAATATAAATTTTAGTTATAAAAATCAATTTTGCTTGATATCTAACATAAATATAAATATTAGAATTAATATTATTTCACATTTTTTATATTTTATAATATTAAAATAATTTTTTTTCTATTAAACTTAAAAAATAAAATATTTTTCTCTTGTTTAAAAAAAACTTAAACTAAATGAGGTGTAAAGAAGATGAAGTATAAAAAAGCAATTGGATTTGATAATATTTCAATAGATATTCAAAAATGTATGAGAGATGAAAAAGCTTTTTAACTTACTAGGTTATTTAATATAATTTTGAAAACTAAAACAATATCAAATGAATAGAAAAAGAATATATTGATATCTATTTATAAAAATAAAGGCAATGTATAAAATTATGTTAACATAAAAGAATTACGTTAACGAGCTATACTTTAAAACTTTAAGAGAAAGTGATTAAGCATAAATTATATCGTGATATTAAGATATCATAGAAACGATTTTATTTTATACCTGGCAAATCTATTGTAGAAATTATTTATTTATTAAAAAGTTTAATTGAGATATTTAAGAAAGTAAAAGAATATCTATATTTATTTTTTATTAATTTTTAAAAAAAAATTAATGATAAAATCTTAAGAAAAGTACTCTAAAGAATTTTAGAAGAAAAAAAAAGAGGTTTATACTGCTTATATTCAAGTTATTCAGGATATATATAAAATGGCTGTTACATGTATTTGAATACAAAAGAATTTGAATAAGAATTTTCTATTTCAATTGGATTATGTCAAAGTTTAGTTTTAAATTCATATCTCTTTACATTATGTATAAAGGTTTTGATTGAACACATTCAAGAAAAAATACCTTAGTGCATACTTTTTATAGATAGTATTCTCCTTATTAATAAGACTAGAAAAAGTACCAAGATAAAAATCAAGTTATGGAAAAATATATTAAAATTTAAAAATTTTTATCTTATTAGATCAAAAATTAAATATATGGAGTACAATTTTAGTCAGGAAAGAAACACTTATAGTGAATATGATAATAAATAATCAAGTTATCAAGAAGAGTAAATAATTTAGATATCTTGAATCAATTACATAGAATAACAGTAAAATAGATTATGACGTTATTTGTTAGATCTAAGTAAAATAAATAAAGTGGAGGAGTATATCTGGTGCATTGTGTGATAGAAAAATTTTATTTAGACTTAATGATAAATTTCATAAAATAAAAATTAGGCCAATGATATTATATGATGCTGAATGTTGACCTACAAAATAGAAATATATAAATATGAGTATCACAGAAATAAAGATATTAAGATAAATCAGCAGATATACGTAAAAAAATAAGATAAAAAATAAGTATATTCACAAATGGTAAGAGTGGCATAAAGTGAAAATAACTTCCGAGAGAGTAGGCTTAGATGCATGGTTTGGACATATAAGTTATATATTGATAGAAACTCTAGTAAGAAAAGCTAGATTATAGGATCTTGCTCATGTAAAAAAAGAAGAAGAGGAAAGCTCAAAATGATATGACTAAATTTTATAAGAAGTGACCTGATGCAGAGCCAGATCATCAGTGCCAGTGACTTCATTCTAATCTACGACTTCGAGCGTAGATTATAACAATATATTTACTTGTATATAGTTTCTTTATTTCTGTATTTAATTCGAGTTATTTGGAGTCGTACATTATATTTATATCGGTAGGAATGCCCACTTTTGTGTCATATATATATAGTGGGTCAGTTTGAGTCTTATGTATGGGTCGGATCAAAATGAGTTCAAGAATAGTTCATCTTGAACCAATTTGATTCAAAAGCTTGGAACTTATTTATGATGCAGTTGAAATATGAGGACTTGAATAAAATTTTACCTTAATAAAATCACAGCCAGCCCTAGGGATGGATCGAGTTGTGATGTGCCGAGCTCGACGGGCCTCTTTCTTTGCCGGTTTGCATCGCTCGGCCGCTCCGGTTCTCCACGACGCACCGCACCCGCTTCGCCAAGCCCGAAGGTGGCCGCGTCCACTTCAAATCACCTACTTCACCGAGCTCGACAGTGGCTGTTTTTTGCTCGGGCTCTTCTGTTTGGCCGGTCTCGACCAAGTCCAACAGATTCTGCGTATTACTTGGCACGTCGGTCACGTTCTCGCATTGGCCGGCAACTTCCACTCCATCTTCCTCTTCTATAAAAGGGGGAGCTCAGAGAGGGGGCAGGGATGCGGTTGATAAGATTTTCACCTTAATTGAACTGAGCAAGCTTTCTCTTCTATTGATCTGCACAGGCAATGCAGATTCGGATCGGGAACGCAGAGGGCCGCAGGTTTCCCATAGTTATTTCAGTTTTGGGTTCAACTCTATTTCCATTTGCCTTTGGTTTGATTTCATGTTTATGTTCTGTTCTAACAAAATTTCTGATCTATCCAATTGCGCCATTATTGAATTTCTGTGTTTATGGAGTATGAAGGTCTTATTGCTTTGATATTTATCCAGGCCATCTAGATTTCTTTATTTATGTCTTACATGTTTCATTTGTTGTCAATCATTTGTGAACCTGCCCTCTGCACTTGATGAGTTTACTGTAAATCATGGGATTAAGTTAGAAATATCATGAGTTTGGTTTCAAGTGAAGCTTAATATTTTATCTGTTTGCTGAAAATCAAAGAATAAATTGTGACAAATTGAAAACTCTTAGATTCTCAAAATTAAGGAGTTGAGTTTATTGTATGGTAGTTAATCTTTATTAATTTGATAGTTTCTTATTTTTCATTTGCTTACGTTTCTCTGAAGTTGCTTGGAGCATTTTAATTTTCTTTAGAAAACCTATTAAATTTATGTGGATATATAGTTGTTGCTGAATAGTATAATTTATTTCGACTTAGGAGACATTTGGTTTAATGTTATTTTGATATTATGTTATATTATTTAGAGAAAGTAATTATTTGGTTTAATGATATCTACAAATAATCTTCTATTAGATTATAAAATTATTAGTTCAAAAGATGACATCTAGATATCATGATATCTAAATTACATAACATAATACTAAGACAACAACGAACCAAATGCCCTCTTAGTTTAATCTCCTCAATTAGCAGCATAATTTTGCATTTATATGTTTTGCTTTAATTATCATAATTATAGTCTTTAACGGCATTATTACCTAGGCACGTGTCTTTATTTGATCGTGTGACTCGTTTTAGCGACTCTCTCGCGGCATCAGCTTGGTATCAGAGCCTAGGTTCATTCCAGGTTCATTTTAGGTTCATTGTAGGTTGGTGCTTAGGTTTGCATTTAATTTTAGGTTCATTTTAGTTTGCGTTTTAGTCTATCATGTCAACTCATAGTGGCTTACCTTTTCGAGATAATGATGAGCCCAAGAATATTTCTCGTGAACTCATATTGCAACTATGAACAAATTAAAATTTTAACCAATGAGGTATCTACCTTAAAGGTTAGTAAACCTATTACTCTTGAAATACCACGTATTATTGAAGAACACGTTGAGGTTTCACAAAGCTATCCACCTCAGATGGTTGTCCTACCACCAAGGGCCACACCAGAATTTGGCCTCCTAGATGATGATCTATTCTACGAGAGGTGATTTTTATCACCCTTCTAGACGCCAGACTAGATGCATAGGACCTCCAAGAGAGGCGTATTTTCACCAAGGTGTAGGAGGTAGATTACAATATTATAATATAGATACGATGCTCCTTATCGGGCTCGTAACCCATATCAAAGAGAGCCTTCGCGGATACCTGCTCCGCGACCACCATATCACCAGGATCATTATCCTGAGCTTAGGCTTTGATGCTACGAGCGTGAGACTGGAGATGCTAGACGTCCTGGGCGTGACCCTGATGCTGATTTAACCTGTAGGGTTAAGGTTGACCACCCACATATGATGGTCGACTTGACCCTAAGGTTTTCGTTGATTAGGTTATCGATATGGACTAGTTTTTTGATTGGCAGCTGATTTCTGATTTGAATAGGATCCGATTTGCTAAAATGAAGCTAGTGAGTCATGCTAAGACTTACTGGGTCAATGTAGAAAGGCAGGGGTACAGAAATGATCAGCCTACTATTTCTTCATGGGAGACAATGAAAGACCACCTTAAGGCAAAATATCTCCCATATTCCTTTCAAGATAGACTCATGGATAAGTTAGCTCATTTGATGCAAGGTTTATTGAGTGTCACCGACTATATGAGCCAGGTCAATGACTTGCTGGTTCGTTGTCACCTCCAAGAAGATGAACAATATACTATTGCCAGATTTAGAGCTGGATTATGAGCTGACATCAAGAGAGAAATGTTGACTCGATAAGTCTATACTCTGGAGGAGGCTTTTCAATGTGCCGTTGACATAGAACAGTACGTGAAAGTTATGATAGTGAGAAAGGTTGGAGGTAGTACCAGAGAATCCACCAAAAAATCTGGTCAAACTTCATTTGGGTTCAAGAGTGGTAGTACTACTACTACTACTAATAAGGATAAGAAACCAATATTTGGGAGCACATCTGTCTCCAAAACCAATAGTGTTACGTATTTTATTTGTGGCAAGATTGAAAATTATATGAGTCAATACCCACAACGAGCACTATTTCTCAGTTATAGATTTGAAGCTGAAAATGAGGAAGAGATGGAGGATAGCATCGAAGAAGATAATGTTGATTCTATGAAGGAGGTTGCTAGTGTAGTTAAGGAAGACATAGGATCTTCTCAATTAGCAATAATGAGGTGCACCATTGCCACAACGATAGTCGACCCCAATTAGAGATGCACCGCTATTTTTCACATGTATCTTAAATATGGAGATATACATTATAAGTTAATTATCGATAGCGGTAGTTGCATGAATATTTTAGCAATGTCTGCCATTGCACTAATGAACCTAAAAGGCAGAAGCTCACCCATAGTCATATAAGGTCGCATGGGTTGACGAGACCATGATCCCTATGACCTAGAAGTGCTTGGTTCCTATTTAGTTGGGAGCATACTCTGAGAAAATTTGGTGTGATGTTCTGCCTATAAATATCGCTCATGTATTACTTAGTAGAGCGTGGCTATGCGATTAGGATGTAATTCATTATGGCCGATCGAACACCTACGTATTCACCTTTAAGAGAAAGAAGGTGAAACTGAATCCTACAAAGCCTAAGGAACCTTTAAAACCAAAGACTAGAGAATCATCTGTACCTTTAGAGTAAAAAAATCCCTTCACATACTTAGCTCACATAAATTTGAGCAAGAAATTAAGAATGAAGCGATTTCATATGCCTTAGTGGTGCATAAGAAGAAAGATGTCCCCTCTGATGATTGCATTCCAGAGGAAGTACAGAACTTGTTGTCTGAATATCAGGACCTGTGTCCTGAGAAATTACCTGATGAGCTCCCTCCATATGCTATTGATCTAATTTCGGGTTCAATACTCCCCAATTGACCACATTACCATATGAACCCAACTGAGCATGCAGAGCTCATGAGACAAGTGGATGAATTGCTTAGGAAAGGGTTCATCCGTAAGAGCTTGTCCCCGTGCGCCTTCCCAGCCCTACTCACTCCTAAGAAAGACTGGAGTTGGCGCATGTGCATAGACAGTCGGGCAATTAATAAGATAACCATCAAGTATAAATTTCCTATTCCTAGACTTGATGATATGCATCGACATGATGGATGGAGCTATCATATTTTCTAAATTAGACTTGAGAAGCGGATATTATCAGATTCATATGTGAGAAGGTGATGAGTGGAAAACCGCTTTCAAGACCAAGGAAGGTCTTTATGAATGGCTAGTTATGCCCTTCGGGCTATTGAATACCCCGAGTACATTTATGAGAGTAATGACACATATGTTTAAGTCATTTTTGGGAGCATTCTTAGTTGTCTACTTTGATGATATTCTGATATACAGTAGAGCCAAATCTAACCACCTGTCCTACCTACGTCAGGTCATGGATGTACTTAGATGAGAAAAAATGTATATTAATTTAAAGAAGTACTCCTTTATGACATCCTCTGTGGTATTTCTTGGTTTTATTGTATCTGAAAAGGGGATCTCTGTAGACCCAGAAAAAATTAAAGTCATTCAAGAATAGCCTGTGCCTACTTCACTGACAAAAGTGCGAAGCTTTCACGACTTGGCGACGTTCTATTGTCGATTTATATGAGGGTTTAGCACGGTCACTGCTCCCATCACTAACTATTTGAAGAAAGAGGAGTTTAAGTGGACGGATGCTGCAACCAAAGCTTTCGAGACGCTAAAAGTTAGGTTGACAGAAGCACCTGTGCTTAGGTTAACTGATTTTGCAAAAGTTTTCGAAGTAGCATGTGATGCTTCAGGTGTAGGTATCGAAGGAGTCCTTAGCCAAAAAGGACATCCTATTGCCTTCTTTAGTGAAGAGCTTAATGAAGCTAGGCAACGGTACTCTACGTATGATCATGAGTTTTATGCTATTGTGCAATCTTTGAGGTATTGGAGACACTATCTCCTGCCCATGGAATTTATTTTATACTCCGATCATTAGGCAGTAAAATACCTGAGCACTCAGAAAAAGCTAAGTGCTAGACATACTAAATGGGTTAAATTCCTCTAAGAGTATACATTTGTACTCACACATAGGTCTAGAGCTAAAAATAAGCCTACACATGCACTTAGTAGAATGACAGTATTATTGCACATGATGAGTGTGCAACAACAGGGTTTCAGAGGTTACCGTCTAAATATCCTACTTGCCCAGATTTCGGGAAGATCTTCACAAGTCTTTCGAAAGATCGAACTACCCAAAATCTTGACTATATACTAAAAGATGGTCACTTATTCAAGGGCACTAGGTTGTGTGTACCCAATCCTCACTCTGAAATTATCTAATTCATGAGATTCATTCTAGAGGACTGGCAGGACACTTTGGGAGAGATAAGATTATGACCATGGTTTAGGATCGTTTCTATTGGCCAAGTCTTGGGCGTGATGTAGCTCGAGTTGTTTCTCACTATAGGATATGTCAAATGGCAAAGAGTTCGTATAAACGAGCAGGACCTTATATGCCGTTGCCAATACCTTATAAGCCTTGAGAAGATCTGAGCATAAATTTTGTGCTTGGTTTACCACGCACTATGTGAGGACATGATTCTATACTCGTAGTGGCAGATCGGTTCTCGAAAATGACACATTTCATTATTTGCTCTATGACTTCGAATGCTTCTCATATAGCATCACTTTTCTTTCGTGAGATTATCTGTCTCCATGGACTTCCAAAAACTATGATATCTGATCGTGATACTCGATTTGTAAGTTATTTTTGGAAGATGCTATGGAAAAAGATGGGTACTAAGCTTCTATTTTCCACTGTCTATCACCCACAGATGGATGAGCAAACTGAAGTTGTTAATCGGAGCTTAGGAGACTTACTTCGATGTCTAGTTGGTGATCATACTTCTAATTGGGATTTGATGTTTTTCATGCCTGAGCTTGCTTATAATAGCTCAGACAATAGGTCGACTGGTATGAGTCCTTTCGATAGTTACAGGTTATGAGCCTAGAAAGCCTATAGACCTTATAGAGTTACCTGTGTCATATAGGACTAGTGAGTTTGTATCATCTTTCGCACAACATATGCATAATTTGCATGAGGAGATTCGGCAAAAATTAATTTTAAATTATGCTAAATACAAAAGCTTTACAGATTCATATAAACGAATACTGGAGTTTTCTGTAGAAGATTATGTGATGGTCTATGCAAATCCAATTAGATTTCCTCGTGAAAAATCTAAAAAATTTACTACAAAGAAGATAGGACTTTATCTAATTCTCAAAAAGATTAGCTATAATGAATATGAACTTGATTTACTTGATAATATGAGAATCAATCCAATTTTAAATATGTGAGATCTTGTTCTTTTTCGTGAGCCACTTTCTAATTATGTTTATCCTTCTGAGTCTACTCCACCTACCTCCACCCGTTCAAGTTTCACCTCAAATCCCAATCTTATTCCCAATTATGAACCCAAAGAGCCAGTGATAACATCCAAATATGCAGTCTCTCTCCCTCCTGAGCCGATAGTGCCACCGGTACATCATATATTTAGGGTCTGATTTACGACATATCAATGAATTTGAGTTGAATAATAATTTTTTTGTAGCTATTCGTTGCATTATGTTAAATTCAAGTGGAGTACAAGCATATAGAGTATGATTCACTGCATAATAAGTTATTTTAACTGAATAAAAGCAATTGCGTGTGTATTCAATTTATTTTTAATGTATTTGAAGAGAATATATATAATTTGACTTTAATCTTGTCTATATTATGGTTTTTTAACGTAATACTCTGATTACAAACCTAATATTTGCTATATTTACGTATTTCAATCGAAAATTAATATTTGGCGATCTATTAGGGACATTGGATTGCGTTTTAATATAACACCTATAATTACACATTTTTTATCAGTACATCGATCAATTTTAAGAGAATAGGCTCTTTTAGGGTCTGATTTATGACATATCAATAAATTTGAGTTGAATAATGATATTTTTGCAACTATTCATCACATTATGTTGAATTGAAGTGGAGTACAAGCATTTAGAGTATAATTCAGTGCATAATAAGTTATTTTAACAGAATAAAAGCAATTGTGTGTGTATTCAATTAGTTTTTGATGCATTTGAAGAGAATTTATGTAATTTGACTTTAATTTTGTCTATATGATTGTTTTTAACATAATACTCTGATTTCATACCTAATGTTTGCTATATTAATGTATTTCAATCGAAAATTAATATTTAGCGATCTATTAGGGGCATTTGACTGTGTTTTAATATAATTCCAATAATTACACATCTATTTGTCAGTATATTAATCAATTTTATCAGAATACGCTTTTGTAGGATCTGATTTATGACATATCAATGAATTTTAGTTGAATAGTGATATTTTTGCAGCTATTCATTGCATTAAACTCTTTTAGGGTCTGATTTATGATATATCAATGAATTTGAGTTGAATAGTGATGTTTTGCAGCTATTCGCATTACGTTGAATTTAAGTTGTGTGCCATCATTTAGAGTATGATTTATTGCATAATAAGTTATTTTAATTGAATACAAGCAATTATGTGAGTATTCAATTTATTTTTATTGTATTTGAAGAGAATATATGCAATTTGACTTTATTCTTATCTATATGAAGATTTTTTATACTCTGATTATACAGCTAATGTTTGCTATATTATTGTATTTCAGTTGAAAAATGATATGTGGTGATCTATTTGGGACATTTGATTGCAATTTAACATAATACCTACAATTATACATCTTTTTGTTAGTGTATCGATTAATTTTAGGAGAATAGGCTCTTTTAGGGACTGATTTATGACATATCAATGCAGTTGAGTTGAATAGTGATATTTTTGTGGTTATTCAGAGCATTATGTTGAACTCAAGTGGAGTACAAGTATTTAGAGTAAGATTCATTACATAATAAGTTATTTTAACTGAATACAAGCAATTGTGTGATTATTCAATTTATTTTTAATGTATTTGAAAAGAATATATGCAATTTGACTTCAATATTGTCTTTATGAAGATTTTTTAACATAATACTCTGATTTCACAACTAATGTTTACTATATTGATGTAGTTTAATCGAAAATTATTATTTGGCGATCTATTAGGGACATTTGATTGCGTTTTTATATAATACTAATAATTATACATCTATTTATCAGTATATCGATCAAATTTACAAGAATAGGCTCTGTTAGGGTCTGATGTACGACATATCAATGAATTTAAGTTGAATAGTGATATTTTTGCAGCTATTCAGTGAATTATGTTGAATTCAGGTGGAGTACAACCATTTAGAGTACGATGCATTGCATAATAAGTTATTTTAACTAAATACAAGCAGTTATATGAGTATTCAAATAGTTTTTATTGTATTTGAAGAGAATAAATGTAATTTGACATTAATCTTGTCTATATGAAAGTTTTTTAACATAATACTCTGATTTCAAACCTAATGTTTGCTATATTGATGTATTTCAATCGAAAATTGATATTTGGCGATCTATTAGGAACATTTAATTGTGTTTTAATATAATACCTATAATTACACATCTATTTGTCAGTATATCGATTAATTTTAAGAGAATAGGCTTTTTTAGGATGTGATTTATGACATATCAATGAATTTGAGTTGAATAGTGAAGTATTTGCAGCAATTCATTGTATTATGTTGAATTCAAGTCGAGTACAAGCATTTAGAGTATGATTCACTGCATAATAAGTTATTTTAACTGAATAAAAGCAATTGTGTGTGTATTCAATTAGTTTTTAATATATTTGAAGAGAATTTAGGCAATTTGACTTTAATCTTGTCTATATGTTGGTTTTTAACATAATACTCTGATTACATACCTAATATTTACTATATTGATGTATTTCAATCGAAAATTGATATTTGGCAATCTATTAGGGATATTTGAATGTGTTTTAATCTAATACCTACAATTATACATATTTTTGTTAGTATATCGATCAATTTTAAGAGAATAGGTACTTTTAGGGACTAATTTATGACATATCAATAAATTTGAGTTAAATAGTAATGTTTTTGCAGCTATTCATTGTATTACGTTGAATTCAAGTGGAGTATAAGTATTTAGAGTATAATTTATTATATAATAAGTTATTTTAACTGAATACAAGCAATTATGTTAGTATTCAATTAATTTTTATTGTATTTGAAGAGAATATATGTAATTTAACTTTAATATTATCTATATGAAGGTTTTTAACATAATACTTGAATTACATATTTAATGTTTGCTATATTGATGTATTTCAATCAAAAATTGATATTTCGAGATCTATTAGGGACATTTGATTGCGTTTTAATGTAATACCTATAATTACACATTTATTTATCAGTATATTGATCAATTGTAAGAGAATAGGTTCTTTTAGAGTCTGATTTATGACATATTAATAAATTTGAGTTGAATAATAATATCTTTGCAACTATTCATTGCATTATATTGAATTGAAGTGGAGTACAAGTATTTAGAGTATGATTCATTGCATAATAAGTTATTTTAACAGAATAAAAGCAATTGTGTGCGTATTCAATTAGTTTTTAATGTATTTGAAGAGAATTTAGGCAATTTGACTTTAATCTTGTCCATATGATGGTTTTTAACATAATACTCTGATTACATAACTAATGTTTGCTATATTGATGTATTTCAATCGAAAATTAATATTTGGCGATTTATCATGGACATTTGATTGCGTTTTAGTATAATACCTACAATTATACATCTATTTAACAGTATATCGATCAATTTTAAGAGAATAGGCTCTTTTACGATCTGATTTATGATAAATGAATGAATTTGAGTTAAATAGTGATGTTTTTGCAGCTATTCAATGCATTACGTTGAATTCAAGTGGAGTACAAGTATTTAGAGTACGATTCATTGCATAATAAGTTATTTTAAATGAATACAAGCAATTATGTGAGTATTCAATTAGTTTTTACTGTATTTGAAGAGCATATATGTAATTTAACATTAATCTTGTTTATATGAAGGTTTTTTAACATAATACTCTGGTTACAAACCTAATGTTTGCTATATTGATGTATTTCAATCGAAAATTGACATTTGGCAATCTATTTGGGACATTTGATTGCGTTTTAATGTAATACCCATAATTACACATCTATTTGTGAGTATATCGATCAATTTTAGGAGAATATACACTTTTAGGGCCAGATTTATAATATACCAATAAATTTGAGTTGAATAGTGATGTTTTTGCATCTATTCATTGCATTGCGTTGAATTCAAGAGGAGTACAAGCATTTAGTGTATGATTTATTGCATAATAAGTTATTTTAACTGAATATAAGCAATTGTGTGCGTATTCAATTAGTTGTTATTGTATTTGAAGAGAATATATGCAATTTGACTTTAATCTTATTTATATGTAGATTTTTTAACATAATACTCTGATTACACACCTAATGTTGTTATATTAATGTATTTCAATCGAAAATTGATATTTGGCGATCTATTAGGGACATTTGATTTCATTTTAATATAATAATTATAATTACACATCTATTTGTGAGTATATCGATCAATTTTAGGAGAATATGCTCTTTTAGGGCCTAATTTATGACATATCAATGAATTTGAGTTGAATAGTGATATTTTTGCAGCTATTCATTGTATTACGTTGAATTCAAGTAGAGTACAAGAATTTAGAGTATGCTTCATTGCATAATAAGTTATTTTAACTGAATACAAGCAATTATGTGAGTATTCAATTAGTTTTTTGGTATTTGAAGAGAATATATGAAATTTGACTTTAATGTACTCTATATAATGATTTTTTAACTTAATACTGTGATTATAAACCTAATATTTTCTATATTGATGTACTTCAATCGAAAATTGATATTTGGCGATCTATTAGGGACATTTGATTACGTTTAAATATAATACCTATAATTATACATCTTTTTTGTCAGTATATCGATCAATTTTAAGAGAATAGACTCTTTTAGGGTCTGATTTATGATATATCAATGAATTTGAGTTGAATAGTGACGTTTTTGCAGTTATTTATTGCATTAAGTTGAATTAAAGAGGAGTACAAGTATTTCGAGTATGATTCATTGCATAATAAGTTATGTTAACTGAATACAAATAATTATGTGAGCATTCAATTAGTTTTTATTGTATTTGAAGAGCATATATGCAATTTGACTTTAATCTTGTCTATATGAAGATTTTTTAACATAATACTCGGATTTTTTTTTTTTTTTTTTAACGTAATACTCTGATTACAAACCTAATATTTGCTATATTAATGTATTTCAATCGAACATTAATATTTGGCAATCTATTAGGGGCATTTAAATGCGTTTTAATGTAACACCTATAATTACACATCTATTTATCAATATATCGATCAATTTTAAGAGAATAGCCTCTTTTAGGATCTGATTTATGATATATCATTGAATTTGAGTTGAATAGTGATGTTTTTGCAGCTATTCATTGCATTACGTTGAATTCAAGTAGAGTACAAGCATTTTGAGTATGATTCATTGCATAATAAGTTATTTTAACTGAATAAAAGCAATTGTATGAGTATTTAATTAGTTTTTAATGTATTTAAAGAGAATATATGCAATTTGACTTTAATCTTATGTATATGACGGATTTTTTAATATAATACTCTGATTACACACATAATGTTTGCTATATTGATGTATTTCAATTAAAAATTAATATTTGGCGATCTATTAGGGACATTAGATTGCGTTTTAATATAATACCTATAATTACACATCTATGTGTGAGTATATCAATCAATTTTAGGAGAATATGCTCTTTTAGGGCCTGATTTATGACATATCAATGAATTTGAGTTGAATAGTGATATTTTTGCAGTTATTCAATGCATTACGCTGAATTCAAGTGGAGTATAAGCATTTAAAGTACGATTAACTGTATAATAAGTTATTTTAATTGAATACAAGCAATTGTGTGAGTATTCAATTAGTTTTTATTACATTTGAAGAGAATATATGCAATTTGACTTTAATCTTATATAAATGAAGGTTGTTTAATATTATACTCTAATTATACACCTAATATTTGCTATATTGATGTATTTCAGTCAAAAAATAATATGTGGAGATGTATTAATATAATACTTATAACTATACATCTATTTATCAGTATATCGATCAATTTTAAGAGAATAGGCTCTTTTACTGTCTGATTTATGACATATGAATGAATTTGAGTTGAATAGTGATGATTTTACAGCTATTCATTGCATTACGTTTAATTCAAGTGGAGTACAAGTATTTAGAGTATGATTTATGGCAAAATAAGTTATGTTAACTGAATACAAGCAATTGTGTGAGTATTCAATTAGTTTTTAATGTATTTGAAGAGAATATATGCAATTTGACTTTAATCTTATCTATATGAAGGTTTTCTAACATAATACTCTGATTACATGCCTAATGTTTGCTATATTTGATGTATTTCAATCGAAAATAGATATTTGGCGATCTATTAGAGACATTTGATTGCGTTTTATTGTGATACCTATAATTATATATCTATTTGTCATTATATCGATCAAGTTTAAGACAATAGACTCTTTTAGGGTCTTATTTATGACATATAAATGAATTTGAGTTGAATAGTGATTTTTTTGCAGCTATTCAGTGAATTACGTTGAATTCAAGAGGAGTACAAGCATTTAGAGTACGATTCATTGCATAATAAGTTATTTAAACTGAATACAAGCAATTGTGTGTGTATTCAATTAGTTTTTATTATATTTGAAGAGAATATATGCAATTTGAGTTTAATCTCTTCTATATGAAGGTTTTTAACAAAATACTCTGATTACAAACCTAATGTTTGCTATATTGATGTATTTCAATCGAATCCGCGCCACCTGTGCAAATCAATAGAAGAGAAAGCTTGCTCAGCTCAATTTAGGTGAAAATCTTGTCAACCGCATCCCTGCCCCCGCTCGGAGCGCCCCTCGGGCGCGGCGCGTCGTAGCGAATCAGAGCGGTCGAATGACGCAACCCGGCAGAGAAAGAGGCCCGTCAAGCTCGGCACGTCACAGATCGACAAAGGAAGAGAACCCTGATCAATCCTTAGGGCTGGCTGTGATTTTATTACGGTAAAATTGCATTCAAGTCCTCATATTTCAGCTGCATCATAACAAAGTCCCAAGCTTGCCCAATTTGAATCAAATTGGTTCAAGATGAACTATTTTTGAACTCAATTTGATCTGACTCATACATAAGACTCAGACCGACCCACTATATATACATGATATCAAAGTGGGTATTCCCACTGATATAAATATAATATAAGACTCTAAACAACTCGAATTAAATATAAAAATAAAGATAACTATGTACAAGTAAATATATTATTATAATCTATGTTCGAGGTCATAGATTATAACAAAGTCGCTGGCACTGATAATTTG
>JAEMOT010001809.1:566296-619365 GCA_019297695.1 Apostasia ramifera | reverse complement strand
CGAAGGTCCAAGCCTAAAGCTAGTAGCTCGAACCCTGAAGCCCAAACTCGAAGTGACTAGCCCAAAGCATGAAACCTGAAGTCACAAGTCCACTGCCCAAAGGCAGAAGCTGAAGCTTCAAGCCCAAAGCCTAAAAGCCTAAGTCAGAAGCTCAAATCTCAGTTGCTCGAATGCCCAAACCTAAAGACCAAGGTCAGTAGGGACAAACATGAATCCCTAGGCTGAAATCCTGAAAGCTTTGAGGCTTTGAGCTTTGGCCTTTGGCCTTTCACCTTTAGAGTTCTTGCTTTTTGTTTAGGCAATCTGGCTTTGGGCTTCAAGCTTTTGCTAAGGCCTTTTGGCTTCAAGCTTTTGCTAAGGCCTTTTGGCTTCAAGCTTCAAGTATGAGCATTTGGGCTTTGAGCTTGGGCTTTCGGGCTTCGGATTGAGGATTGGGCCTTTTTATTTTAGGCTCTAGGCTTCAGGCTTAGACCTTTGTAATTTAAGCTACGGTCTTCAGGCTTTATTCTTAGGACTTCAGGCTTTGGGATCAGACCTTTGGGATTCGAGCTTGTGACTTCGCTAAGGCCTTGGACCTAGAGACTTGGGATTTTGGGATTCAGACTTGGGCTTTTGGACCTTGAATTTTGATCTTAAGGATTTGGGCTTTGGGTTTTGGCCATCTAGTGTTTGGGCTTCAGCATGGGAATTCAGGATCGTTGTTCTAGCTTGGGCCTTCAGGCTTTAAGTTAAAAGATTCGGGCCTCTGGCTTCAGGCTTGGACCTAAATTCCCTAGCTCAAAGCCTTAAACTTGAAGGCCCAAGCTTGTTGTTTTATGCTCAGAGCCCAAATGCCCTAGGCCAAACTCTGAAGTTTGAAGTCAGAAGGTCTAAGCTTCAATCTAGAAACCTGAATTCCCAAACGCAAAGCCTGATGTCTGAAGCCCACAGGCCGAAGCCTAAAGCCAAAGGCTAGAATCTTGAAGCCCAATGGCCTAGGCCTGAATCCCAATCCCAAAGCTCGAACCCTAAAGTCTCAAGCCTAAATCTAAAAAAAAACTTATAACCCTAAGCCTAGCTGAAAGCTTGAATCTAGAAGCCGAAAAGCCTAAGCGTGAATCCTGAAACCAGAAAGCCAAAGTCCAAAGCCTAAGCCCAAAATCCCTCGAGCCCGAAATATTAACCACGAAGATCGAAAGGTGCAAGTGGAAAGCCAAAAACCTAAACTCCGCCAGCCCACTCTTAATGCCTGAAGCCTGAAGGCCCAAGCTCAAAGCCCAAAGCCGAAAGAATGAAAGCTTGAGCTTTAAGCTTGAAGTCGGAAGCCCAAAGCTTGAAACCTAAATGCCCAAGCTTGAGCCCGAATATCGAAACTCATACGCAAAAGGACTAATCTCGAAGCCCAAAAACGGAAGGCCCAAAATCCGAAGGCCCAAAAGCCAAAGGCCCAAACCCCAGGCCTAAAGGCTAAAGCTTGATGACTAAAGGCCCAAGCTAGTATCCTGAATCCCGAAGGTCAATGCCTGTCACCAAATGTCTGAAGCCCAAGGCGTGAAGCCTGAAGCTAAAAGCCTAAAACCTAAAGGCCCAGCTTGAAACTCAATCATCTAAGCTAAAATTTAAAACTTGAAGCCTGAAGCCCATAAGATAAAAACCTTAGTCAGAAGCTTGAAGGCCCAAGCCAAAAACCTAAAATATCAAGCCCAAAACTCGAAGGTCCAAGCCTAAAGCTAGTAGCTCAAACCCTGAAGCCCAAACTCGAAGTGACTAGCCCAAAGCATGAAACCTGAAGTCACAAGTCCACTGCCCAAAGGCAGAAGCTGAAGCTTCAAGCCCAAAGCCTAAAAGCCTAAGTCAGAAGCTCAAATCTCAGTTGCTCGAATGCCCAAACCTAAAGACCAAGGTTAGTAGGCACAAACATGAATCCCTTGGCTGAAATCCTGAAAGCTTAATCCCAAAGCTTGAAGTCCAATGTCTGAATGCCCAAGCCTGAAGCTCGAAGCTTGCATGAGGCTCGAAGCCTAGTGCCTAAAGGCACAAGCTCGAAGCTCGAAGCTTAAAGCCTGAAGCACAAAGCCGACGCACAAACCCAAGGCTCGAAGGCCGAATGTTGAAGCCAGAAGGCTGAATGTCATAGCCCGAAGGCCGAATGTCAAAGCCTGAAGGCAGAATGTCGAAGCCCGAAGGCCAAAAGTTGAAGCCAGAAGCTCGAAGGCCAAAACCTGAAGATCAATGCCCAAAGCTAAAAGCATGAAGGCCAAAGCTTAAAGCCTGTAGCTCGATGGCCCATGCTCAAAGCCCATAGCCTGAAGCTCGAAGGTCCATTTTTGAAGCACAAATCATAGAAGTGTGTCCCCCAAACCCAAAGCCTGAAGCCTGAAGGCTCATGCCTAAAGGTCGAAGGATGAACACCAAAACTTGAATGTCGATGGCCGAACGTCTAATCTCAAAGGCCAAAGGCCGAAGTCCAAAGCCCGTAGCTAGAAGCCACTAGGCTGAAGGTCTAATCTCAAAGCCCGAAGCCCGGTTGCTCAAGCTCAAAGCACGTAGCCTGGTTGCTCAAGCTCAAAGCCCGAAGCTCGGTTGCTCAAGCTCAAAGCACAAAGCTCAAAGCCCGAAAGCCTAAGCACACAGTCTGAAGTCTGAAGGCCCAAGCCAAAATGCCGAAACCCAAAGTCCCAAACCCAAAGCCTGAAACCCAAAGCTTGTTTCTTCAAACCCAAAGCATGTGTACCCAAGCTTGAAGCCTAAAGAAGAATGCCCGAAGCCAAAAGCTTGAACCCAAAGCTTGATGTTCGAACCCTGAAGGCCCAAGTCTTAATTGCAAAGAAAATAAGTCTGTATCCTGAATCCTAAAGGCCTAAGCCAAATGTCCAAAGTCCTAAGCTTGAATCAGAAAGCATAAAAGCTAAAGCCTGAAGCATGAAGCTTGAGAGCCCAAGCTCGAATCCATAACCCTAAAGGTCAAACCCTAAAGGCGCAAGCCTAAACCCTGAAATATGAAGCTTGAAAGCCAAAGCCTGAGGCCTAAAGACCCGAGACTGAAGCCTAAAGCCTGAAGGACAAGCTTGAAGCATGAAGCCTGAAACCAAAGGCCCAAGCTTGAAGCCTGAACCATGAAGGTTACCACTCGGACGTACAAACTTAATGCCCAAAGCTCAAGGTTTGAAGCCTGAAGGCCCGAAGCATGAAGGCCCGAAGCATGAAGATCAAAGCACAAAAGCTTATGCCCAAATTCTGAAGGCCTAAGCCTAAAGCTTGAAGGACTAAACCTAAAGCCTGAAGGCCCAAGCATGATTACTAAAACCCAAAGATTGAAGGCCTGAGCTCTAAGCTCAATGCCTGAAAGCCAAAGGATGAAGCCCGAAGCCTGAAGTGTAGAGGCCCTAGCTCAAAGATGTAAGCCCGAAGCTCGAAGCCCGAAGCTCGAAGCTTGGTGCCCGGAACTTGAATGTCCAAGCCCGAAGCCAGAAGCCACAAGCCTGAAGGCTTATGCCTGACCCCCGAAAGCCCATGCCTGAAGGCCCGAGGCTCAAAGCCCGAATCCAGTAGGCCTAAGCCTAAAGCCTTAAGCCCATTGCCCGAAAGCTGAAGCATGAAGTTTGAAGCCTAAAGCCTAAAGGCACAAGCTTAAATCCAAAAGCCTAAAGGCCCGAGATCAAAGCTAGAATTTCAAGGCCTAATTGCCCAGTCCCAAAGCTCAAAGTCCAACATTCGAATGCGCTTTCCCAAAGCCTGAGACCCAAATCCCTAAGCCTATAGGACCATGTTCGAATCCCAAAGCCCAAAGGACTAAGCCCAAAGCCCAAAGGACTAAGCCCAAAGGCCAAAGCCTCAAGCCCCAAAATTTGCACGCTTGAAATTCTTGATGAGTGCCCATAGCTGGAGCCTAAAGCCCAAATGCCCAAGCCTAAAGCTTAAAGCCCAAAGCAAAAATGCCCATGCCAGAAGCTCGAATCTTGATGGCCTAAGCCTAAAGCTTGAACCCAGTATGTGCAAGCTTGAAAATCGATGCCCGAAGATCATAGCCTGAAGCCTGAATCTCAAAGGATGAAGGCTCATGGCTAAAGCTAGATGCCTAAATTCTTAAACCTAAAACCAAAAATCTAAAGGCCCAAGACAAAGCCTAAAATACAAAGCATGAAGCCAAATGCTCAAAAGCTCAAACCTAAAGTTTGAATCCTGATGGCCCAAGCCTGAATCTTGAAACCTTTATGTGCACGCTTGAAGACCGAAGCCTGAAGACTACAGCCCGAAGCTTGAAGGTTGAAGGTTGATGGCCGATGGCTAAAGATAGAAACCCAAATTCTTAAGCCCGAATGGCCATGCTCGTATCCACACATTTGAAGGCCTAAAGCCTAAAGGCCCGAAGCTTAAAGCCTAAAGTCCCGAAGCCTAAAAGTCGAAAGCCCAAGCCCGAAGACCGAAGCTCGATGACCGATGGCCTAAGCTTGAATCCTGAAGCTCAAAGTTCGAAGGCCAAAGCCCAAAGCCTAAACCCAAAATACTAAAGGACTAAGCCCGGAGCTTGTGGCTCAAATCCTGAAGCTTCAACGTCAAAGGCTGAAGTTCCAAGACTAAAACACAAGGCATGAAGCCTATAGCCAAAATGCCCAAAGCCAAATCTTGAAGCCTTTCCTGAAGCATGAATCCCGATGGCCTAAGCCTAAAGCTTGAACCTTCTATGTTCAAACTAGAAGACCAAAGCCCACAGACCATTTCCAGAAACTTGAAGCTCGAAGGCTGAACACTGATGGACGAAGCTAAAAGCCTGAAGCCCAAGCCTAAAGCCATAAAGCCTAAACTCGAAACCCCAGGGCCGAATCCCAAAGCCCAAAGGCTCAAGCCCAATCTGAAAGCCAAAGCCCAAAGTTAAAAGCCTAAAGACCTAATCTTTGAAGCGAAAACCTTGCAGGCCTAAGCTCTAAGCCACAAGGCCAAAACTCTAATCTAGAAGCTAAAACCTCGAAAGCTTGAGCTCTAGGCCAGATGGCCTAAACTCGAAGGCTCATGTCTAAAGCATGAATGCTTATCCTCGAAGCTAGAAGCCCGAAGGCCAAAAGCTCAAGTTCAGGGGGTTCAAGACCCAATACTGATCCCGAAAGACTGAAGATCAAAGCTAGAACCCCCAAACCTGAAGTCTTAAGCCCAAAGCCTGAAGCCCAAGCCTGAATACCGAAGCCCAATGACCGAAGGCTTAAGCTTGAATCCTAAATCCCAAAGTTCGAAGGCCGAACCCCAAAGCTTGAACTTCAAATACAGAAAGACTATACCTAGAGCTCGAAGCTCAAATCCCAAGGCTTCAAACTCTTAGCCCAATGCCCAAGCCTGAAATTTGAAGCCCAAATTGCAAAAGCCTAAGCCTGAACCTCGAATCCTGAAAGCCTAGGCCAATGCTTTAACCCTCAATGTTCGAGCTTGATGATGTAGCCCGAAGTTCAAAGCCCAAGACCAAAAGGTCATGCCTAAAGCCCAAAGTCCCATGCTAGAAGCTTAAAACTTGAAGTGCCAAGCACAAATCCTGACGACCAAAGGCCCAAGCCCGCAACCTGAGGACCCAAGCCCGCAACCTGAGGGCCCAAGCTTGATGCTTAAAACCTAAAGCCCAAAGACCGAAATTGCAATACAAAGGATCGAAAAGAATTAGAGGGAAACATTTTTTTAGAAATTCAAAAATGTTTTTTGAAAAAATCTCAATAAGGAAGGATCATCCTTGCTTGAAAATTATGGTCCAGCAAATCCTACACATAGGCCTTTCTACTGCATGAGCCTTTCAAATTTCAAGGAATTTCAATCAGCTTGGGCCTTTCTCTTTAGTGGGCCAAAAGATGGCCCATTTCCATTTTTGCTTGGGCCAAGTGATATTTTTCTATGTTCAAGTATTGGTCTATTGCATACCAAGTCTAGAAGGCCTTAGGATCTATCTTATGTTGGGCTTTTCCTTTCTTGTATTACCTATGAGAATATCAAAGGCTTTTTCTTTTCTTAGGTTGGGCCTTTGGATTAGAAATATATGTAATGGAATTTGTCTTACTTCTTTTATGTTTGCGGGTTGGGGACTAGATGAATAATATCTCCCTCTATTTTAACAAAAAAAATAATACTAAGGCTCGAGCTTCATGCGCAAAGCTTAGAACCCATAGCCCAAAGTTTGAAGACCAACGCCTAAACCCTAAAGTCTGATGCTTAAATCTTAAAGCCTGAATGCCCAAACTTGACATTCAAAGCACTAAGCATAAATATCGAAGGCCCAGGCCCAAAGCTCAATGCCCAAAGCCCAAAGCTAGAAGCCTAAATCCAGAATCTTATAGTCCGAAGCACAAAGTGTCAAGGCCAAAGGCCCAATGCCGAAAACTAAAGCTTGAATGTCTAAACCCAAAGATTGCAGCTGGAAAATACAACCCCAAAGATCGAAAGCCTAATCTTGAATCCCAAAGCCCAAAGTTCAAAGGCTGAGGCGCCGAAAGCCTGCAGTCTTATCCCCAAAGCTTGATGACTGAAGGCCCAAGACTGCAACCTGAAGGCCCAAGATTGATGCCTGAATCCTAAAGCTTGAAGACCGAAATTGCACTACTAAAGCTCGAAGGTCCATGCCAAAAGCCTAGAACATAAAGCCCAAAGTTCGAAAGCCAAGCTTAAAGCCCAAACACTAAAGCTTAAATCACAAAACCCGAAAGCCCAAGCTCAAAGTCTGAAACACGAAGCCTGAACATCGAAGGCCCTAGCCCAAAGATTAATGCCCAAAGCCCAATGCCTAATTCCTAAAGCAGGAATCCAGAATCTTATAGCTCGAAGCATAGAGTGTGAAGGCCAAAGGGCCAAGCTCGATGTCTAGAGCTCATGCCCGAAGACCGAAGCCCAATGACTGAAGGCCTAAGCTTGAATCTTGAAGCTCGAAGTTCAAAGGCCGAACTCTGAAGCCTAATAGCCTGAAGCACAGAGTGTGAAGGCCAAAGGGCCAATCTCGAAGCTAAAATCCTAAAGCCTAAAGCTTAAAGCACAAAGCTTGATGCCCGAAAGCCCAAGCCCGAAGACCCAATCCCAATGATCGAAGGCTTAGCTAAGCTTGAACCCTGAAGCCCAAACTTCAATGGCCTAACCCTAAAATCTGAACCCCAAATACTGAAATACTGTGCCTGGAGCCCGAAGCTAAAATCCTGAAGCTTCAAATTCTGAGGCCAAAGGCTAAAGCCGAATGCTCAAATGCCCAAGCCTGAAATTTGAAATCTAAAGAGCAAAAGCCCATGCCTTAAGCTCAAATCCTATCGCCTAGGCCAGATGCTTGAACCCACCATGTGCAAGCTTGAAGACCATTGCCCAATGCTTGAAGCTTGAAGCTCGAAGCTTGAAGCCCAAAGCCAAAATCCCAAGCCCGAAAGGTCATACCAAAGACCAAAGGGTTATGCTGGAAGCTTAAAGCTTGAAGTTTTTATGCCCAAATCACGATGACTGAAGGCCCATGCTTACAACCAGAAGGCCTAAAGCTCGAAGACCGACATTGCAAAAGCAAAGCTCGAAGGTCCATGCCCAAAGCCTAGAAGACCAAAGCCAAGGTTCATAAGACAAGCTTAAAGCCCAAAGTTAGTAAGCCAAGCTTAAAGCCCGAAGGCCCAAGCTCGAAGTTCAAAACTCAAAAACATCGAAGGCCAAAACCCAAACACCAAAGCCAGAAGCCCAATGGCCAATGCTTAAAGCTTGAATCCAAAATCTTATATCTCAAAGCACAAAGTGCAAAGGCCAAAGGGCCAATGTCGAAGCCTCAAGCCTAAAGCCTAAAACTTAAAGGTCCAAAGCCTGAAGCTTGAAAGCCCAAGACCAAAGACTGCAGCCCAAAATACAAAACCCAAAATAAAAAACATGAAGCCTAATGCCTAAATGCCCAAGCCTGAAATTTGAAGCTCAAAGCTTAAATGCCCATGTTTGAAGTTTGAATGCTGATGGCCTAAGCCTAAAGCTTGAACCCTTTAAGTGCAAGCTTGAAGACAAAAGCCCAAATACTGTAGCCCGAAGCATGAAGCCTGAAGGCCAAAGGCCGATGGCCAAAGCTGGAAGCCCAAATTCTTAACCCTGAAGCCAAAAATCTAAAGGCCAATGCCCATAGCCACAACTCTTTAACTCAAAACCTGAAGGCCAAAGTGTAATGCCCGATATTAGACGGCCAAAGCCCAGCCTAAAAGCTAAAGCCCAAAAGCCGAAGCCCAAAGCTGAAAGGCTAATGGCCAAAGCAAGAAGCCTAACGACCTAAACTTGAAGCCAAAACTTGATGGCTTGAACTCGAAGCCAGAAGGCCTAAACTTGAAGGCTCAAGTCCGAAGCTCGAACGCTCAAGCCCAAAGCCCGAAGCTCGAAGGCCAAAAGCTCAATAGCAGAAGGTCAAAAACCCAAGATTGAGCTCGAAAGCCTGATGGTCGAATATCGAACCCAAGGCTTAGGTCCCAAATTCTGATGCCCAATCCCATTGCCTGAAGGCTCAAGGACAACTCCCAAAGTTAAAGCTCAAATGGTAAAGCCCAAAATCTGAAGCACGGAGCCTAAAGGCTGAAATTGAAAGGTCAAAGCCCAAAAATCGAAACCCAAAACACTAAAGACCAAGCCTAAATGCTGAAGCCTGATGACCTAATCCCGAAGGCCAAAGCTCGATTGACAAATGCCTAAGCCCGAAGTCCGAAGCCCGAAGCCCAAGGCCAAAGGGTCAGGCCCAAAACCAAACACCCATGCTGGAAGCCTAAAGCGTAAAGTCCTAAGCCCAAATTCCGATGACTAAAAGCCCAAGCCCACAATAGGGATACCTAAAGCTTGAAGTCGTAAGCCCAAATCTCGATGACTAAAAGCCCAAGCTCGTAACTTGAAGGCCCAAGCTTGATGCCTCAATCCTAAAGCCCGAACATTGAAATTGCAATAACAAAGCTCGAATGTCCATGTCCAAAGCCTAAAACCCGAAGCCCAAAGTTCAAAGGCCAAAGCCTAATGCTTATGTCTCAAAGCTTGAATGCCCAAGCTCGATATCCGAAGCTCGAAGCCTAAAGGTCGAATGCTTAGGCCCAACGCTCAATGCTCAAAGATTTATGCCCAAAGCCCAAGCCCAAAGCCAAATGCCTAAAGCCCGAATCTAGAATCTTATACCCCGAAGCACAAATTGTGAAGACCAAAGGGCCAATGTTGTGCCAATGTTTGGCCATTGTCGAAGCCTAAAGCCTAAAGCCTAAAGCCAAAAGCTTAAAGGCTCGAAGCCTGAAGCATGGAAGCCCAAGTCCACAGATCGAAGGCCTAAGCTTGAATCCTAAAACCCAATATTCAAAGGCCCAACCCCGAAGCTTGAACCCCAAATACTGAGAGATTATGCCCGAAGCCCGAAGCTTGAAGCCCGAAGCTTGAAGCCCTAAGCTCGAAGCCCGAAGCTTCAAACTAAGACCTAAAAGATAAACCTGAAGTCTAATGCCCAAGCCAAAAATTGGAAGCCTAAAGCGCAAAAGACATACCTGAAGTTCAAATTATGATGGCCTAAGTCTGAAGCTTGAACCCTTTATTTGCAAGCTTGAAAATCGTAGCCTGAAGCCTGAAGCTCGAAGGCTGAAGGCCAAAACTAGAAGCCTAAATTCTTAACCTTGAAGCCAAAAGTCTGAAAGCCCATGCCCATAGCCACAAGTCTTGAATTGCAAGCCCGAAGCCTAAAGGCCCAAGCCTAATGTCCGAGATTAAAAGGCCAAAGCCCAACCTAAAAGCTGAAGCCCAAAGGCCGAAAGCCGAAGCCCGAAGCTCAAAGGCTGATGGCCAAAGCCAGAAGCCTAAAGACTAAGCTTGAAGCCAAAATCTTGAAGTCCAGAGCTCTAAGCCAGAAGGCCTAAACTTGAAGGCTCAAGTTCGAAGCTCGAAAAGTCTCAAGATTTCGGTATGGGCCTTCGGGCTTCGAGTTTGGTCCTTCGGGCATTAAGGTTTGGGCTACAAATTTCTGGCTACATGATTCAGCATTGGGCCTTTAAAGTTTAGGATTTGGGGTTGGGCTTTCAAGCACATGCCTTCACACTTTGGGCTTTGGATTTCATGCTGAAGGCATCAGGCTTGGACTTTTGGGTATTGGACATCAGGCTTCAGGCCATGAGCTTCATGCTTTGTGCACTAGGTTTCAGGAAGCAGGCTTTGGGCTTCAAGCTTAAGGCACGGGAGTTCAGGCTCTGGGCATCGTGCTATGTACTTAACTTTTTAGGCTTCAAACTTCTTGCTATAAGGTTCAGAATTTGGTAGTTGGGCATTCGGCTTAGGGCTTCAGGCTTCGAGCTTTAGGTTTGGGCATTCAGACTTTAGGCTTCAAGCTACAGGCTACAGGATTTAAGCAAGGGCCTTCAAATGTTTAGGCTTCTAGCTTGGGCTTTCATCCTTTAGCTTTTGGGCGTTGGCTCTTGAGCATCGGGCTTTGGGTTGGGCCTTTCAAGTTCAATCTTTGCACTAGGGCCTTTGGGCTTGGGGCATCGAGGTTCGGGGTTTAAGGTTTAGAGTCTGAAGCTTAAAATCTGAGCCCAAAGTCCTTTAACAGAAGCTTGAAGCCCGAAGACCAAAGCTCTATGCTCAAAGCCCAAAGGCAAAAGCCTTAAATCCTAAAGCACAATAGCCAAATTTCGAAGCTCTGACTTCAAAGCTTGAAGCTCGAGGCTCTTTTGTCCAAGCCAAAAGCCCTAAGGCCCTAGTTCGAATCCCGAAGCTCGAAGGTCCAAGCCCAAATCCGTATGTCTAAAGGCTCAAGCTCAAGCCCAGAGCCCGAAGGCCTAAGCCCAAAGCCCGATGGCCAAAAGTCACAGCCTGAAGCCCAAAATTGGAAGGCTTTACCCAAAGGCTAAAGCTAGAAGGATAAAGCCCATAAGACTAAATCTCGAAGTTTGAATGCCTAAGCATAAAGGTCGAAGCTCAAAGTCTGAAAACCCAAGCACAAGCCCGAAAGCCTAAGGCCGAACACATCCTCAAAGCCCGTAACCCGAAGTCCAATGACTTAAGCATGAAATCCCAAGCCTGAGGCCTAAATCTTAAATCCACACAGCCCCAACCAGAAGGCCAAAATCTGATGCCCGAAACCCAAAAGCTGAAGCCTGAACCCAAAAGTTGAATCCTGAAGTAGAATGCCTAAACCTGAAGTCCATTGCCCTATACGCGTTACTAAAAGCCTAAAGCACGAAGCCTAAAACTCATAGCCTGAAGCCCGAAGTTCAAAACTCGAAGCCCAAAATAGGAAGCCCTAGGCTCGAAATACAAAGCCCAAAGACCAAGCCACAATGTCTAAAGCTTGAAGCCTGAATTTTAAAGCCCGAGCTTAAACACCAAAAGCTGAATCCCAAAGGCCCAAGCCCAAGCTCGAAGTTCAAAGCTTAAAGCCCTAAAGAGCAAGTTTAAGGCCCAAAGCATGAAAGTCCTATGTCTGAAGCCTGAAGTTAGAAGCTCAACAACCGATGCCAAAAGCCCGACGCCGAAAGACCCAACACCAAAGCCTGATAATTGAAGTCTGAAACAAAAAGATCCAAGCTCAAAGCTTAAGCCCGAAGGCCCAAGCCAGAAGCTTGAAGGCCGAAAGCCAAAGTCTAATGCTAAAAACTCGAAACACAAAGCTCAAAGCTCAGAGGCTGAAAGTCACAGCCCTAAGCTTGAAACCTAAATCCCCAAGCCCGAAGCTCGAAGCCCGCAGTTAAAAAAGACAAACTTCGAATCCCAATGCCGAAGACATATGCTCAAACCCCATAACGGGAAGCCCAGATCTAAGCATAAAATCCTGAACCTAAACCCAAAAGCTTTAAGGCTGATGCGCCAAACCTGAAACCACATGGCGCTAGGCCGAAGGATGAAAGCGAAAGCCCAAAACCCAAAAGCCAAAGCTTGAAGCCTGAAGCCCGAAGCTAGAAGCCAGAAGCCTAAAGTCCTAAGCCAGAAGTCTATTGCCCAAAGTCTATGAACACTAAAGCCCAATGGCCTTAGCCTGAAGCCCAATGTTTAAATATAAAGCCCATGCCAGAAGCCCATGCCAAAAGGCTAAAGCTCGAAGGCTCAAACTAGAAGCACGAAGCATGACCCAGATGGCTAACAACCGAATGACCTAAGTTCAAAACCAAAGCCCAAGGGCCTAAGCTAGAATTTTGTAGCCCAAAGCCCATGAACACTAAAGCCCAAAGGGCTTAGCCTGAAGTCCAATGTTTAAATTGAAAGCCCATGCCAGAATCCCATGCCAAAAGGCCAAAGCTCAAAGGCTCAAACTAGAAGCATGAAGCAACAACTGGATGGCCCACAACCGGAAGGCGTAAGGTCAAAGCTAAAGCACCAAAGGCCTAAGCCCAAAGCCCAAGCACAACTAGCGAAGTCTGAAGCTCAAATCCTAAAGCCAAAGCCTAAACAACAAAGGCAAAAGGTTGAAGCCTCAAGCCTGAGATCGAAAGGCCAAAGCTCGAAAATCAAACCCCAAACCACTAAAGATAATGCCTAAAGGCAGAAGCCTGATGGCCTAAGCATGAAGGCCAAAGCACGACGGACGAATTCCCAAGCCCGTAGCCCAAAGCACAAGCACAAAGTGTCATGCCCAAAGCCTCAAGGCCCATGCCAGAAGCTTAAAACTTGAAGTCCCAAGCCCAAAGCCCGATGGCCAAAGACCAAGCATGACGCTTGAATCCTACAACCCAAGACCGAAATTGCAAAATCGAAGCTCGAAGGTCCATGCCCAAAGCCTAGAACCAGAAGCCCAAAGTTCAAAGGCTAAAACCAAAACCACGAAGCCTAAAGCTTAAATCTCAAAGCTCAAAGGCCCAAGCTCAAAGTCCGAAGCTTGAAGTTTAAACATCGAAGGCCTAGGCCGAAAGCTCGAAGCCTAAGGTTTAAAGACCACGGTCCACAGCCCACGGCCCACGGCCACACCCCAAAGCTGAAAGCCTTACACCCAAAGCCTAAGGCCTAAGTCCAAAACTTGTAGCTCGAAGCACAAAGTCCGAAGGTCAAAGGTCCAATGCTGAAGCCTAAAGGCCTGAAGCCCGATAGCCGAAGCCCAATAATCAAAGACCTAAGCTTGAATCCTGAAGCCGAAGGTTCGAAGTCCCATGCCCGAAGCCAGAACCCCAAGTACTGAAAGACTAAGCCCGGAGCTCGAAGCTCAATTCTCGAAGCTTCAAACTCAAAGGCCAAATTCCCAAGCCTAAAATAAAAAGCATGAATCTTAAATTCAAATGACACAAGACTGAAGCTAGAACCCCAAAGCGCAAAAGCCCATGCCCGAAGCTCGAATCCTAATGGCCTAAGGTTGATACTTGAAGCCTCTATGTGCAAGCATGAACCCTGAAGCCCAAAGACCGTATCCTGAAACCTGAAGCTTAAAGGCCGATGGCTGAAGCCAAAATCCCGAAGCCCAAGCTCAAAGCCATAAGGCCTAAACTCGAAGCCTGAAGACCGAAGTCCAAAGCCTAAAGGCCCAATGATGAAGGCCCAAGCCTAACTAGAAAGCCGAAGCCCAAAACAATGCTGTAGCCTCATAGCCCAAGCCCGAAGACCAAAGTCCTAAGCCTAAAGTCCGACGGCTAAAGGCCTAAGTCGCATCCTGATGGGCCAAGCATGATGCCTGTATCACAAAGCCCAAAGATCGAAGTTGCAATATGAAAGCTCGAAGTTCCATGCCCAAAGCCAAGAACATGGTGCCCAAAGATCGAAGGCCAAAGCCTAAATGCTGAAGCCTGATGCTCGAAGTCTGAAACTCAAAGCTTAAACAACAAAGGCTCGGGCCCAAAGATAAAACCCCACGCCCAATGCTTAAAGCCTGAATCTAAAATCATATAGCCTGAAGCCTAATGCCTATGCCTGAAATTTGAAACCCAAAGAGCAAAAACCCATGCCTAAAGTTCAAAAAAGCTTGAACCCTTCATGTGCAAGCTTAAAGACCGAAGCCCGATGGCCGAAGCTAGAAGCTCAAAGTCTTAAGCCTGAAGTCAAAAGTCCGAAGGCCTAAGCCACAGGCCTAAACGTGAAGCATGAAACCCAAGCCTAATGCCAAAGATTAGATGGCCCACGGCCAACTTGAAAGAAGAAGCCCAAAGGCCGAAGCCTGAAGCTCAAAGGTTGATGGCCAAAGCCAGAAGCCTTAAGGCCAAGCTTGAAGCCAAAAGCATGAAGGCCTGAGCTCTAAGCCAGAAGGCCTAAACTTGAATGCTCAAGACTAAAATCAAAAGACCAAAGCCCGAAGCCCGAAGCTCAAACTCTCAAGCCTGAAGCTCGAAGGTTGAATCTCTAATGGCTCAAGTTCAAAGCTCGAACTCTCAAGCCCGAAGCCCGAAGGCCAAAAGCTCAATGGCGAAAGGTCAAAAACCCAAGACAGAGCCTGGAAGCCCGAAGATTAAAGCTCAAACCCAAAGCTTAAGTCCCAAATCCCGAAGCCCAATCCCAATGCCCGAAGGCTCAAAGATAATTCCCAAACTCTAAAGCTCAAATCCTAAAGCCCAAAATCCGAAGCACAAAGCCCAAATGCTGAAGCATCAAAACTGAAATTGAAAGGCCAAAGCCTGAAAATCAAAGACCAAACCACTAAAGACCAAGCAAAAATGTTGAAGCCAGATGGCCTAGGACCGAAGGTCAAAGGCTGAAGCCCGAAGCCCAAAGCCAAAGGGTCATGCCCGAGGCCCAAAGCTCAAACGCCCATACCGAAAGCCTAAATCTTGAAGTCCTATGCCCAAATCCGATGACTGAAAGCTTTGATGCCGAATCCTAAAGCCCAAACACCAAAATTACAGTACCAAAGCCTAAACGTCTAGGACCAACGCCTATAACCTGAAGCCCAAATTTCCAAGGCCATAACCTAAACCCTCAAACTTGATGCTTAAATCACAAAGCCAGAGTGCCCAAGCTTGATGTCCAAAGCTCAAAGCCTAAATATCGAAGGTCCATGCCCAAAGATCAATGCCCAAAGCCCAAAGCCCAAAACCTGAAACCTTAATCTAGAAACTTACAGGCAAAAGTGCAGAGTGCGAAAGCCAAAGGGCCAATGTCGAAGGCTAAAGCCTAAAGCCTAAAGCCTAAAGCATAAAGCCCGAGAGCTCATGCCCGAAGACCGAAGCCCAATGACTGAAGGCCTAAGCTTGAATCCTGAAGCCCGAAGTTTGAAGGCCCAAGCCCGAAGCCCGAACCCCAAATACTAAAAGATTATGCCCGGAGCCAGAAGCTCAAAATCCAAAGCATCAAACTCTAAGGCCAAAAGCTAAAGCCTAAAATACAAAGCATGAAGCCTAATGCTCAAAAGCCCAAGCCTAAAATTTGAAGCCTAAAGCCTAAAAGCCCTTGGCTGAAGTTTGAATCCTGATGGCCTAAGCCGGAAGCTTGAAACCTTTACGTGCAAGCTTGAAGACCGAAGCCTGAAGCTTGAAAGCCAAATCCCAATGGCTAAAGATAGAAGCCCAAATTCTTAAGCTTGAAGCCAAAAGTTCGAAGGACCATGTCTGTACTGATAAGTTCGAAGGCCTAAAGCCTAAAACCTAAAGGCACAAGGCCTGAACGTCGAAAGCCCAAGCCCGAAGACAGAAGCTTGACGACCGATGGCCTAAGCTTGTATCCTGAAACTCGACATTCGAAGGCCCAAGCCTTAAGCCTAAACCCCAAATACTAAAGGACTAAGCCCGAAGCCCGAAGGCTAAATCCCGAAGCTTCAACCTTAAAAGCCGAAGTTCCAAGACTAAATACAAAGGATGAAGCTAAAAGCCCAAATGCCCAAACCCAAATCTTGAAGCCCAAAGCGCAAAAGCCCATGCATGAAGTACGAATTCTGATGGCCTAAGCCTGATGCTTGAACCCTCTAGGTGCAAACTTGAAGCCCGAATACTATTTTTGAAAGCTTAAAGCTCGAAGGCGAAGACCGATGGCCGAAGCTAGAAGCCCAAATTCTTAAGCCTAAAGCTAAAAGCCCAAAGCCAAGCCCGAAGCCCAAGGCCTAAACTCGAAACCTGAAGGCCGAATCCTGAAGACCAAAGGCCCAAGCATGATGGCCTAAGCCCAACCACAAAGCCGAAGCCCAAAGCTCAAAGGCTGATGGCCAAAGCCAAAAGCCAAAAAACCTAATCTTAAAGCCAAAACCTTATAGGCCTAAGCTCTAAGCTAGAAGGCCAAAACTCTAATCTTGAAGCCAAAACTTTGAAGGCCTGAGCTCTAAGTCAAAAGGGCTAAACTCGAAGGCTCATGTCTAAAGCATGAATGTTGAAGCCCGAAGCCAGAAATCCAAAGGCCAAAGGCTCAAGTTCAGAAGGTCAAAGACCTAATACCAAGCTCGAAAGCCAGAAGATTAAAGCTTGAACCACCAAACCTGAAGTCCCAAGCATAAAGCCCAAGGCCTAAAGCCTGAAGCCTAAAGGCCCAAGCTGGAAGCATGAAGCACAAACCTAGATGGCTTAAGGTCTAGGCCGAAGCCCAAAGTCCCAAGCTCAAAACCTGAATCCCAAGGCCTAAATCCTGAAGCCAAAAGCCCGAAGAACTAGGCCCAAATCCCGAATGCCAAAGCCTGAAGCTCCATGCCCAAAGCCTTATCCACGAAATCAAAGCCCCAAGCTCAAATCCCAAACCCTAAAGACTAAAGCCCTAAGCTCAAAACCTGAATGCCAAAGCCTAAAGAAGCCCAATGCTTGAAGAACTATGCCCAAATTTTGAATGTCAAAGCCTGAAGCTCCATGCCCAAAGCCTCATCACCGAAAATCGAAGCCCTAAGCTCAAATCCTAAAGCCTGAAGCCTAACACATGAATGCTCAAGCTTGAAGCCCGAAACCCAAATCTTGAAGCCCAAAGTACGAAGGGCCAAGCAAGAAGCCTAATGCCTGAAGTCCTAAACTCGAAGCCTCAAGCCTAAATCCTGAAGCCAAAAGCTATAACCTAAAGCCTAAATCCTAAAGCTCGATGAATCAGACTTTAAGCTTCGACCTTCGAGCTTCGGCATTCAATCTTCGAGATTTAGGCTTTTGGGCTTTATCCTTCCAGCTTTAAAAGCCTAAAGGCCCAAGCTAGAAATACAAAGGTCTGAATCGTGAAGCATAAAAGCTAATGCCCGAAGCCTGAAGCCCAAGAGCCCAAGTTCAATTCCCTAACCCTGAAGATCAAAGCCCCAAAGGGCAAGCCTAAACCTTGAAATGCGAAGCTTGAATGCCATAGCCTGAAGTGTGAAGGCCAGAGACAAAAGCTTGAAGCCTGAAGGCCTTAGCTCGAAGCACAAAGCTTGAAGCCGGAACCCTGAAGGCTCAAGCCTTAACTTGAAATGCGAAGCCTGAAAATCGAAGCCTAAATCCCGAATCCTCAAGGCCGATGCCCGAAGTCTGAACCATGAAAACCAAGGCACGATGCTAGAAGGATAAAGTTCTAAGGAGAAATCACAAAGCCTGAAGGCCGAAGCTTAAAACTTGAAGCACAAAAGCCTAAGCTCGAAGTCCAAAGGCCAAAACCTGAAGGCAGAATCCCTAAGGCCAAAACTCGAAGGACCTAGCTTGAAGCCCAAAACCTAAGGCCTTAATGCCTAAGCCCGATGCCCAAAGTTTGAAGCTCAAAACTTGGAGGCCAATGCCCAATGCCAAAAGCGTGAAATCTGCAGCTCAATGTCTGAATGCATTGCTATGCTTGAAGCCTGAATACTGAAGGAACAACCCCAAACCCAGGCATGGAGGCTCATGCCCAAAACCCAAAGCGTTAAGCCCTTTGCCGAAGGCTGAAGTGCCAAGTTAGAAGTCTAAAGCCTGAAGGCCCAAGTCCAAAGCTCAAATCTCAATGCTCAAATGCTTGGGCCAGAAGGCTAAAGTCCGTTGGCACAAGCTTGACTACCTAGGCCTAAAGGCTTAATCCCAAAGCTTGAAGTCCAACATCCGAATGCTAAAGCCTGAACCTCGAAGCCCAAAGATTGAAGCCCAAGCCTGTAGGACCAAGTCTGAATCTGAAAGCCTAATGGACTAAGCCCAATGGCCTATCCCTCAAGCTAGAAGCCACATTCTCGAAGGTCTAAGTTTGAATCCTGAAGCTTGAAGGTCGAGTCCCAATGGCACAAGACCGATGCTCGAAGCTCGAAGCCTGCTGCCTAACAGCACAAGCTTGAAGCCCGAATCCTGAAGCTCAAAGCACAAATGCCGAATGTCAAATTTTGAAGGCTGAAAGTTGAAGCCAAAAGGCCAAAACCTAAAGCTCGATGCCCAAAGCCAGAAGGCCAAAGCCTGAAACTTGTAGCACGAAGGCCCAAGCTCTCTGCCCATAGCCTGAAGTCGGAAGGCCCATCTTTTAAGGCCAAATCCTGGAAGTCTGTCCTCGAAGCTTAAAGCCCGAAGGCTAAGACCCGAAGCTTGAAGCCTCGTGCATAAAGTGGAAAGACAAACTAAAACCTCAATGCCCCATGGCCGAAGGAACAAGCTTGAATCCGGAAGCTCGATGGCCGATGGCCTAATCCCAAAGCGCAAAGTCCGAAGACCTAAGCCTAATGCTTGAATACTAAAGCTCATTGCTTGAAGACCCAAGACCAAATCCCAAAGGACTAAGCCCGAAGCCCGATGCCTAAACCCCAAAAGGTTAAATGCGGATGCTCGAAGCCACAGGCATAAGCCTGAAGCCAGAAAGGCCAAACTTAAAGGCTGAGACCTGTAGGCGGATGGTTTAAGCCTGAAGCCTAAAGACCAAACTCTGAAAATCCATGCCCCACGCTTGAAGCCTAAAGGCTTAAGCGTAAAGCTCAAAGCTCATAGTCCTTTGCCCGAAGCCCAAAAGCCCAAGCTTGATGCGTGAAGCCAGAACCATGAAGGCCCAAGATTGAAGTGCCAACCCTAAAGGCCAAAAGTCGAAGGCCCAAGCCTAGAGCTCGAAGGCCCAAGCCCAACGCATGAAGCCTAAAGCTCGAAGGCCCAAGCCCAAAGCATGAAGCCTGAAGCCCAAAGCTCGAAGGCCGAAGCTCGATGGCAAAAGGCCCGATCCCGTAGCCCGATGCCCAAGCCAAAATTTAGAAGGCCCAAGCTCGAAGGTCGAAGTCCCCATGCCTTAAGCCCAATGCACGAAGCCAAAAGCCTGATGGCCTAAGCTTGAAGCTTGATGCCCGATTAGTCAAGCTCGAAGCACAAAGCTCGGAGGCTGAAAGCTTATGCTAACAGTTTGAAGTCCAAAGTCCCAAGCAAAAATCCCAAACCCAAAGCTTGAATCCGAAAGCTCATAAACCGAATCTCGAATTTCATACGCCCAAGCTTGAAGCCTAAAGCAAGAAGCCCGACGCTGAAAATCCCATGCCTGAAGGCCCAAGCCAAAAGCCCAAGGCCTGAATCCCCAAACTTGATGTTTGAACCCTTAAGGCACAAGCCTTACTTTCGAAAATGAAAAGTCTGTAGCCTGAAGTCTAAAGCATAAAAGCTAAGCTCGTAGAAGAAGCCCGAAGGCCCTAGCCAGAAGCCGAAAGGCCAAAGCCTAAATCATGAAGCATAAAGACCAAAACCCGATGCCTAAAGCCCGAGAGCCTAAGTTTGAATTCCTAACTCTGAAGATCAAAGCCCATTGGTGAAAGCTTGAACTTCAAAATGTGAAGCTTAAAAGCAAAATCCTAAAGTGTGAAGGCTCGAGATTGAAGCCTGAAGATCGAAGGCCTTAGCTCGATGCATGAAGCCTGAATCTGAAGGCCTATGCCTGAAGCCTCAACTATGAAGGCCCAAGCCCAATGCATGATGCCTGAAGCCTGAAGGCCCAATGCCTGTAGGGCTAAGCCTAAGGCCCGAAGCTTGAAGGTGGAAGGCCTAAGGCTGAATCTCAAAACACGAATGCCCATACCCAGAGCCCGAAGCCCAAATCCTGAAGGCTAAAGCCCAAAGGCTGAAGCTTGATGGCAAAAGGCTCGATCCTGTAGCCCGCTGCCCGAAGCCAAAATTTAGAAGGCCCAAGCTCAAAGGTCAAACTCCCCATGCTTTAAGCCTGATGCACAAAGCCAAAAGCCAGAGGGCCCAAGCTCGATGCTTAATGCCCGATTGGTCAAGCTTGAAGCACAAAGCTCAAAGGTCGAAAGCCTACGCTCACAGTTTGAAGTCCAAAGACCCAAGCCAAAATCCCGAAGCCTAAGTTCCCAAACCCAAAGCTTAAACCCAAAAGCTCATAAACTGAAACTCGAAGTTTGTACGCCCAAGCTTGAAGCTAAAGCAGGAAGCTCGATGCTGAAAATCCCAAGCCCGAAGGCCTAAGCCAAAAGCCCAAAGATCGAATCCCCAAACTGATGTCTAAACCTTGAAGGCACAAGCCTTAATTTCGAAAACAAAGAACCTATAGCCCGAAGTCTAAAGCATAAAAACCAAGCTCATAGAAGAATCCCGTAGGCCCCAGCCAGAAGCCCAAAAGCCAAATCCTGAATCATGAAGTACAAAGACCAAAACCCGAAGCTTGAAGCTCGAGAGCCCAAGTTTGAATCCCTAACTTTGAAGATCAAAGCCCATTGGCAAAAGCATGAACTTTGAAATGTGAAACTTGAAAGCCAAATCCTAAAGTTTGAAGGCCCGAGATTGAAGCCTGAAGATCGAAAGCCTTAGCTTGATGCACGAAGCCTGAATCTGAAGGCCTATGCTTGAAGCCTTAACTATGAAGGCCCAAGCCTTAGCTCGAAATGCGATGCCCAAAAATCAAAGCGAAAAGCCTGAATCCTTAAGCCCAATGCCCAATGCCCAAAGCCTGAAGCATGAAAACCAAAGCACGATGCTAGACCCATAAAGTTCTAAGGCTAGATCACAATGCCTAAGGCCAAGGATTGAAACCTAAAGCACAAAAGCCTAAGGCCGAAGTACCAAGCACGATGCCCAAAAGCCAAAGCCTAAAGCCCGAAACCTGAAGATTCATGCCTAAAGGTCAAAGGATAAATACCAAAACCTGAAAGTCGAAGACCAAAGGTCTAACCTCAAAGGCCAAAGGCCGAAGTCCAAAGCCCGTAGCTAGAAACTAGTAGGCTGATGATCTAATCTCAAAGACCGAAGGATGAAGGACCATGCTTGAATCACCAAATTCTGTGGCCAGAGCCCCAAGCGTGATGGCCGATGACCCAATCTCAAAGCCTAAATCTTGAAGACCTAAGCCCGATGCTTAAAGCCTGAAGGCTTATGCCCAAAGCCACAAATCCCAAGCTCAAAGGCTGAGACCCATCATCTGAAGGCCTAAGCTTGACACCTAAAGACTAAACCCTAAAGATCCATGCCCAAAGCCTAAAACTCAAAGCTCGTAGTCCTACACCCGAAGCCTAAAGGCCTAAGCTTGATGTGTGTGGCCTAATCCCTGAATGACCAAGACTGAAACGCTAACCCTAAAGGTCAAAACTCGAAGGCCATAACCTGAAGCCTAAAGCCTGAACCCCGAAGCATGCAACGTGAAGCCGATTGCCCAAATGTGCAAGCCCAAAGCCCGAAGGCATAACGCTGAAGCCCAAAGCCTATAGGATTAACCTTAGATCCCAAAGCTTGAAGGCCAAAACCAAAAATTTGAAGGTCAAAGGCCTGAGGCTAGATCCCAAAGCACCATAGCACATACCCAGAGCCCATAGCCCAAACCTCAAAGCCTAAAGGCCTAAGCTTGATGGCAAAGGCCCTATCCCGTAGACCGAATCCCGAAGCCAAAAGCCAAAAGTCCCAAGCTTAAGCCCAATGCACGAATTCCAAATCTTGAAGGCCCAAGCTCGAAGCTCGATTACTGTAGCTCAAGCTCAAGGCTAGAAGCTTTAAGCCAGAAGCTTGAAGCCCAAAGGCCCAAGCCTAAATGCTCAAGCCCAAATACTGGACCTTGTAGGCTTAAGCTTAAAGCCTTAAGCCCATTGCCCAAAGGCCGAAGGCCGAAGCACAAAGCACGAAGCTTAAAGGCACAAGCCTAAATTCAAAGCCTAAAGGCCCAAGATCGAAGCTCAAATTTCAAGGATTGAATGCCCAAGCTAGAAGACTGAAGTCTATTGGCACAAGCTTCAATCCCTAGGCGCGAAACCTGAAGACTTAATCCCAAGCTCGAAGTCCAACATTCGAATGCGCTTTCTCGAAGCTTGAAGCCTGAAGCCTGAACCCCGAAGCCCGTGAATCCCAAAGCTCGAAGCCCGAGGCCTAAATCACAAAGCCTATAGGACCAAGTATGAATCCCAAAGCCTAAAGGACTAAGCCCAAAGGACAAAGCCTCAAGCCCCAAGCCACGTTTTTAAAGGTTTAAGCCCATAGCCTGAAGCTTGAAGCTCAAATTCTGACAGTATAAGCCCGATGCTCGAAGCGCAAAGTTCAAAGCCTTATGCCTAAAGGCACAAACCTGAAGCCCGAAGCCCGAACCCTAAAGCTTAAAGCCGAAGGCCGAAACCAAATGCTCAAGGGCCAAAAGTACAAGCTCATACCCTAAGCCCGACGACCAAAACCTGAAACTCAAAACCCATTGCTTAAAGCCTGTAGCTCAATGGCCCAAGCTCGAAGCTCATAGCCTAAAGTCCGAAGGCCAATTTCTAAAGCGCATATCTTAGAGGTGTGTCCCCGAAGCTTGAAGCTGTAAAGTCGTAAGCCCAAAGGCTCATACCTAAAGCTGGAATGACGAACACTAAAAGATGAATGCTGAAGGTCGAAGGTCTAATCTCCAAATGTTGAAGGCTTTAAGCCCAAAGCTAGAATCCCATAGGCTAGTTGTTTAATCACAAAGCTGGTTGATAGCCCTATCTGAAAGCCCAAAATTTGAAGCCCTAGTCTCGATGCTTGAATAATGAAGCTCATAGCTCATAGACCTAAGACCAAATCCCAATGCCTGATGCCCTAAGCCCAAAGGTCGAAGACCGAAGCTAGAAAGCCCAACTAAAAACCTGAGACCTGTATCCTAACGTCCTAATCCTGAATCCTAAAGACTAAACACGAAGATCCATGCCCAAAGCTTGAAGCCCAAGCTCGTAGCCCTACGCTTGAAGCCTAAAGGCCCAAGATTAATGCGTGAAGCCTGAACCCTGAAGGCCCAAGATTAAAGCGCCAATGCTAAATGCCAAAATACGAGGTCTAACCTAAAGCTTAAAGCCTAAAGCCCAAAATCTTGGAGCCTGAAGCATAAAAGCTGAAGCCCAAAGCCCAAAGCCCAAAGGTGCAAGCCCAAAGCCCAAAGGCGAAAGTTTGAAGCCCAGAGTTTGTACGGCTAAGCATAAAGCCTGAGGCTTGAAGGCCAAAATCAGAAATTTGAAAAGATTTGAAGGTCGAAGGCCCATACCCTAAGCCCGAAGCCTAAAGCCCAAAGCATGAAGGTCTAAACCCGAGGTTAAAGCATAGGGATTTGAGCCTTGGGCTCCAGGCTTAGACCTTTAGTATTTAGAGTTTAGGCTTTGGGCTTTGGCTTTGAACTTCAAGCTTCAGGATTCAAGCTAAGGCCATCAGTCGTCGGGCTTTGATCTTTAGGCTTGGGCTTTCGACCTTCAAGCTTCGGGCCTTTAGGCTTTAGGCTTCGGCATTTAGGCTTTAGGCCATCAAACTTGTGGCTACGGGCATGATCCTTCGGACTTTTTGCTTCGGGCTTAAGAATTTGGGCTTCTATCTTTAGCCATCAGCCTTCGGCCTTCAAGCTTCAGGCTTCGGGCTACAGTCTTCAGGGTTCGGTCTTCAAGCTTGCATATAAAGGTTTCCAGCTTCAGGCTTAGGCCATTAGGTCTCGAACTTCAGGCACAGGCTTTTATGCTTTAGGCTTCAAATTTCAGGCCAAGCTTTTGAGCATTAGGCTCATGCTTTGTATTTTAGGCTTTGGCATTTGGCCTTAGAGTTTGAAGCTTTGGGATTTGAGCTTCGGGCTTCGGGCATAGGGTTTTAGGCCTTGGGCCTGGACCTTTAGGCTTTTTGGTATTGCAATTTCGGTGTTCAGGCTTTAGGATTCAGGCATCAAAGCTTGGGCCTTCAGGTTGCGGGTTTGGGCTTTCGGTCGTCAGATTTGGGCTTAGGACTTCAAGATTTAGGCTTTCGACATGGGTGTTTGAGCTTTGAGCCTCGGTCATAACCCTTTGGCTTTGGGCTTTAGGCTTCGGGCTTAGGCATTTATCCATTAGGCTTTGGCCTAAGGACCTAGGCCATCAGGCTTCAGCAGTTAGGCTTGGTCTTTAGTGGTTTGGACTTCGATTTTTAGGCTTTGGCTTTTGATTTTAGTCTTGATGCTTCAGCACTTTGGCTTCGTGCTTCAGGTTTTGGGCTTTAGGACTTAGGCTTAAAGTTTGGGAATTGTCCTTGAGGCTTCGGGCATAAGGATTCGACTTTGGGATTTGGGACTTAAGCTTTGGGTTTGAGCTTCGACCTCCGAGCTTTATGGCTCAGTCTTGGGTTTTCAACCTTCTACCATTGAGCTTTTGGTCTTCAAGCTTCAGAATTCGGGCTTGAGAGTTTGAGCTTCAGACTTGAGCCTTTAAGTTTAGGCCTTCTAGCTTAGATCTTAGGCCTTTTAGGCTTCTGGCTTTTGCCATCAGCCTTAAAGCTTTAGGATTAGGCCTTTGGGCTTCAGCTTTCAGGTTGGCCTTGGGCCATCTAATCTCGAGAATTAAGCTTGGGTTTCAAGCTTCACGTTTAGGCCTGTGACTTGGGCCTTCCAACTTTTGACTTTAGGCTTAAGACTTTGAGCTTCTAGCCTCGGCCATCGGGCTTCAGGGTCTTTCGGCTTCGGTCTTTAAGCTTGCACATAAAGGGTTCAAGCTTTTTCGAACTTTAGGCATGGGCTTTTGTGCTTTAGTTTCAAATTTCAGGCTTGCGCATTTGGGTATTAGGCTTCATACATTGTATTTTAGGTTTGGCCTTTGGCCTTCAAGTTTGAAGCTTTGGGATTCGAGCTTCAGGCATTGGGCCTTCAAACATCAGACTTCAGGACTCAAGCTTAAGAGTTTGGTCATTGGGATCCAGTCTCTGGTCTTAGGCTTTCGAGCTTCAGCCTTTAGTCATTTAGGCTTTAGGCTTTGGGCTTCAACATTGGCCTATTTGCCTTCACACTCTATGCTTCAGGCTATAAGATTCTGTATTCAAATAACCATTCCATATCGAATAAGAGTAAAGTAAAATAATTATTCCATCTAAGTAAACACATCTTGATTTTGCTAATGAACTTACTTGAGCTACATTCTACACCTTTAGAAAAACACAAAAGAAATTTAGTATTTTGTACATTGACTCTTCGGGCTATATGATTTTCGATTCGAGCTTCAAGCATTGGGCGTTGGGTTTGATCTTTGGGCCTGGCCATTGCTTTCGGACTTCAGGCTTTGAGCCTTTAGGCTTTAGGCTTTGACATTGGCCTATTGGCCTTCGCACTCTATGCTTCGAGCTATAAGATTCTGTATTCGAAATAACCAGTCCATATCGAATAAGGGTAAAGTGAAATAGTTATTCTATCTAAGTAAACACATTTTAATTCTGCTACTTACTTGAGCTACATTCTACACCTTTAGAAAAACACAAAAGAAATTTAGTATTTTGTACATTGACTCTTCGGGCTATATGATTTTCGATTCGGGCTTCAAGTATTGGGCGTTGGGTTTGATCTTTGGACCTGGGCCATTGCTTTCGGGCTTCAGGCTTTGGGCTTTTAGGCTTTAGGCTTTGACATTGGCCTATTGGCCTTCGCATTCTATGCTTCGGGCTATAAGATTCTGTATTCGAAATAACTATTCCATATCGAATAAGGTTAAAGTAAAATAGTTATTCCATCTAAGTAAACACATATTGATTCTGCTAATGAACTTACTTGAGCTACATTCTACACCTTTAGAAAAACACAAAAGAAATTTAGTATTTTGTACATTGATTCTTCAGGCAATATGATTTTCGATTCGGACATCATGCATTGGGCGTTGGGTTTGATCTTTGGGCCTGGGCCATTGATGTTTAGGCTTTGAGTTTTGGACTTCGAGCATCAGGCTTCGGGGCCTTCGATCTTTGGGCATCGTGTTCTTGGCTTTGGGAATGGACCTTCGAGCTTTCGTATTGCAACTTCGGTCTTTGGGCTTTGTGATACAAGCGTCATGCTTGGCCCATCAGGTTGCTGGCTTGGGCCTTTGGCTATCGAACTTTAGCCTTAGGACTTTGGTCTTCGGGCTTGGGCCATGAGGATACAGCATTGTTTTGGGCTTTGACTTTCTAATTAGGCTTGGGCCTTCATCATTGGGCCTTTAGGCTTTGAACTTCAGCCTTCAGACTTCGTGTTTAGGCCTTGTGGCTTTGGGCATGGGCTTCAGGATTTTGGCTTTAGCCATCGGCCTTCGGCCTTTGAGCTTCAGGTTTCAGGTTACGATCTTCGGGCTTTGGGGTTCATGCTTGCACATAGAGGCTTCAAGTATCAACCTTAGGCCATTAGGATTCGAGCTTCGGGCATGGGCTTTTGAGCTTTGGGCTTCAAGCCTCAGGCTTGTGCCTTTTAGCTTTAAGATTCATGCTTTGTATTTTAGGCTTGGGACTTGGGCCTTTTAATTTGAAGCTTCGAGAACTGAGCTTTGAGCTCCAGGCTTAGTCTTTCAGTACTTGGGGTTCTGGCTTTGGGCTTGGGACTTCAAACCTTCGGGTTTAGGATTCAAGCTTAGGTCATCGGTTATTGGGCTTTGGCTATCGGGCTTTAGGCCTTTAGGCCTCAGCATTGGGCCTTTGACATTCGGAGTTTGTGCTTCGAGCTACAAGTTTTGGATTTGGGCCTTAGGCTTTGGGCATAAGACTTTCGGCTTTGGGCTATGGGTCATGGGATGTGGGCCGTGGGCTGTGGGCTGTGGTCTTTGAGCTTTGGGCTTTGAGCTTTCGGCCTGGGCCTTCGATGTTTTGGCTTTGAGAATCGGACTTTGAGCTTGGGCCTTCGAGCTTTGGTTTTGCTTAGGACTTCAGACTTTGGGCATGACACTTTGTGCTTGTGCTTTGGGGTTCGGGCTTTAGGCTTTGGGCTTGGGCATTCGTCCATCAGGCTTCGGCCTTTATGCTTGGTTTTTAGTGGTATGGGGTTCAATTTTTGGGCTTTGGTTTTTCAATCTCAGGCTTGAGGCTTTAGCCTTTTGCCTTCATTGTTTAGGTTTTGGCTTTAGGATTTGAGCTTCAGACTTTGCTAGTTGTGTTTGGGCTTTGGCTTAGGCCTTTGGGGATTCAGCTTCGACCTTATGCCTTCAGGTTGTGGGCCATCCAGTTGTTGCTTCATGCTTCCAATTTGAGCCTTCGAACTTTGCCCTTTTGGCATGGGCTTCTGGCATGAGCTTTAAATTTAAACAATGGACTTTAGGCTAAGGCCTTTGGGCTTTAATGTTCATGGCCTTTGGTCTATAGACTTCTGGCTTAGGCCTTTGGGCTTTGGCTTTGACCTTAGGCCATTTGGTTGTTAGCCGTGTGGGTCATGCTTCATTCTTCTAGTTTGAGCCTTCGAGCTTCAACCTTTTGGCATGGGATTTAAATTTAAACATTGGGCTTCAGGCTAAGCCATTGGGCTTTAGTATTCATAGACTTCGGGCAATAGACTTCTGGCTTAGGTCTTTGGGCTTTAGCTTTGACCTAAGGCCATTCGGTTGTGAGCCATTTAGGTCATGCTTCATGCTTTAGCCTTCAAGTTTAGCTTTGACCTTAGGCTTCTGGCTTCTAGTTTCGGGCTTCAGGCTTCGAGCTTTGGCTTTCTGGTTTCGGGCTGCTTTCACCCTTCGGCTTAGCGAATGTGGCTTCAGACTTGGCGCATAGGCCTTCAGGCTTTTGGGTTCAGGTTTGGGCTTTCGTGCTTAGATCTGGGCTTTGCGTTGCGGGGATTGAGCATATATCTTCGGCTTCGGGATTCAAAGTTTGGCTTTTTTAACTGCAGGTTTCGAGTGTCGGGCTTGGGGATTTAGGTTTCGGGCATAGGACTTTGACTTTCAGCCTCCGAGCCTTGAGCTTTGGGTTTTTGGCATCAGACTTTGGCTTTCAGCCTTTAGGCTTCTGGCTTGGGCCTTTCAGCTTAAGCTTTTGAGCTTCGAGTTTCAAGCATCGGGCTTGGAATTTTGTATTTCAGACTTCTATTATCAGCCTTTGGTGTTGGGTATTTTGGCTTCAGGCTTTTGGCATCGGTTGTTGTGCTTCTAACTTCAGGCTTTAGACTTTAAACTTGCTCTTTAGGGCTTTAAGCTTTGAACTTTGAGCTTGGGCTTCGGCCTTTAAAATTCGGGCTTGACGCTTTACACATCTTGGCTTGGTCTTTGGGCTTTGTATTTTGAGCTTAGGGCTTCGTATTTTGGGCTTTGAGTTTCAAACTTCGGGCTTCGGGCTACGGGTTTTAGGCTTCATGCTTCAGGCTTTTAGCAACATGTATAGGGCATTGAACTTCAGGTTTAGGCATTCTGCTTCGAGCTTCAGCTTTTGGGTTTCGGGCATCAGATTTCGGCCTTCTAGTTGGGACTGTGTGGCTTTAGGCTTTAGGCCTCAGGCTTGGGATTTCGTGCTTAGGTCATTGGACTTCGGGTTACCGGCTTTGAGGATATGTGTTCGGCCTTTAGCTTTCAGGCTTGTGCTTGGGTTTTCAGACTTTCAGCTTCAACCTTTGGGCTTAGGCATTCAAACTTTGAGATTTAGGCTTTTGGGCTTTATCCTTTTGTCTTTTGCCTTCGGGTGAAGCCTTCCAGTTTTGGGCTTCGGGGTTTGACTTTTGGCCTTCTGGCTCTAGGCTTAGGCCTTCAGGCTCTAGCCTTGAGCTTGAGCCTTCAAACATAGGGATTTGGGCTTGGACCTTCAAGCTTCGAGATTTGAACTAGGGCCTTAGGGCTTCTAGCTTGGACCAAAGGGCCTTGGGATTCAAGCTTCAAAGTTAGAGCTTCGAAATTTGGCTATCGTGCTTCAGGATTTAAGGCAAAAATTTAGGCTTTGAGCATAGAGTTTTGGCCTTCAGGCTTCAAGCTTCTGTTAAAGGACTTTGGGTTCAGATTTTAAGCTTCGGACTCTGAACCCTAAACCCCGAATCTCGAAGCCCCAAGCCCGAAGGCCCTAGTGCAAAGATTGAACTTGAACGGCCCAAGCCCAAAGCCCGATGCTCAAGAGTGAAAGCCCAAAAGATAAAGGGTGAAAGCCCAAGCCAGAAGCCTAAACATTTGAAGGCCCATGCTTAAATCTCATAGCCTGTAGCCTGAAGTATGAAGTCCAAAGCCAGAAGCCCAAAGCCCAATGCCCAAATGCCAAATTCTGTAGCTTGTAGCAAGATGTTCAAAGCCTAAAGGGTCAAGCACATAGCCTGAAGCCCGAAGCCCAAAGTCCTATGCCTTAAGCTTGAAGCTCGAAGCCTGCTTCCTGAAACTTGATGCACAAAGCATGAAGCTTATGGCCTGAAGCCTGATGCCCAATACCCAAAAGTCCAAGCCTGATGCCTTTAGCTCGAAATCCAAAGCCCAAAGTGCGAATGCACGTGCTTGAAGCCTAAAGCTAAAAGCTTGAAAGCCCAACCCCAAATCCCAAACTCTAAAGGCCAAAGGCTGAATCACGTAGCTAGAAATTTGTAGCCCAAAACTTAATGCCCAAGGGACTAAACTCTAAGCCCGAAGGCCCAAGCCCAAATCCCGAGACTTTGGGCTTCGGGCTTTAGCATTCGAGCTTCGAACTTGAGCGTTCAGTTTAGGCCTTTGGCTTAAAGCTAAGGACTTCAAGCTTTTGGCTTCAGGCTTAGGATTTTAGGCTTTTGGCTTTGGCCATTAGCCTTTGAGCTTCGGGCTTCGGCCTTTAGGCTTCAACTTTCAGATTGGGCTTTGGCCTTTTAATCTCGGACATTAGGCTTGGGCCCTCGGGCTTTGGGCTTGCAGTTCAGGACTTGTGGCTACAGGCATAGGCTTTCGGACTTTTGTCTTCAGGCTTAAGAATTTGAGCTTCTATCTTTGGCCTGCGGCCTTCGAGCTTCAGGCTTCGGGCTACGGTCTTCAAGCTTGCATATAAAGAGTTCAAGCATCAGGATTAGGCCATCACGATTCAAACTTCAAGCATGGTCTTTTGCGCTTTAGGCTTCAAATTTCAGGCTTAGGCATTTGGGCATTAGGCTTCAGGCTTTATCTTTTAGACCTTAGTTTGAAGCTTCGGGATTTGAGCTTCGGACATCAAGCATAGTCTCTCAGTATTTGGGGTTCAAGCTTTGGGGTTGCGCCTTTGAACTTTGGGTTTCAGGATTCAAGCTTAGGCCTTCGGTCTTTGGACTTGGGCGTCTAGGCTTCAAACCTTTAATCTTTTGGCTTTAGGCTTTAGGATTTTGGCTTTAGGCTTTAGGCTTCGACATTGGCCAAACATTGGCACAATATTGGCCCTTTGATCTTCACTCTTTGTACTTCGGGGTATAAGATTTTGGATTCGGGCTTTAGGCATTTGGCTTTGGGCTTTGGGCTTTGGGCATTGATCTTTAAGCATTGAGCTTTGAGCCTGGGCCTTTGACCTTTAGGCTTCGAGCTTCGGGCATCGAGCTTAGGCATTCAAGCTTGAGATATAAGCATTAAGCTTCATAATTTAGGCTTTGGCCTTCAAATTTTGGGCTTCAGGTTCTTGGCTTTGGGCATGGACATTCGAGCTTTGTTATTGCAATTTCGATGTTTGGGCTTTAGGATTCAGGCATCAAGCTTGGGCCTTCAAGTTGTGGGCTTGGACTTTCAGTCATCAGGATTTGGGCTTACAACTTCAAGCCTTAGGCTTCCCATTTGTGGGCTTGGGCTTTCAGTCGTCGGGATTTGAGCTTAGGACTTTAAGCTTTAGGCTTCCAGCATGGGCATTTGGCTTTAGGCCTGACCCTTTTGCCTTGGGCATCAGGCTTCGGGCTTCGGGCTTAGGCATTCCTCAATTGAGCTTTGGCCTTCGGGATTAGGTCAACAGGCTTCAGCATTTAGGCTTGGTCTTTACTGGTTTGGGCTTTGATCGTGAGAGTTTCTATCGTCTTATCACTCAGGTGAACTCTACAATAATTTGTCCACTAGTCATCTGCTGCACCATCCATTACGAATGCAGCCATAGACACTTTCCTATCAGCAGGGCACCGAATGCTCTCGAATACCTTCTCTATTTTTCCCAACTAGTTTTCAGCAACCATGGGATCAATAGAGCCTTCAAAGTGCTGAGGGCATATTTTCTGAAATAGTTCCACCACACAATCCATATATGGCTCTTTCTCAGCAGGTTGCTCCACTCGATGAGCTACATGGGGTGGCATTGCTCCAAGTCTATTCACAAGGGAAGTAAACACTGAGTCAGTTTTTCAGTAGTGCTAGCAAACAATCCTTCTTCTCTAGGCTTATTCTACGGGTTAAGATTGCTCTTTGTAGACTGCGCCTGAGATGTTACCTCTTTCCTGAAAATAACTCTTATTAAAATTATAAATAATAAATAACTCAAATATGGTAGGTACAATATGTGCAGGTGAATCTCAATCCTATCATTTTACCCACACTCACAAGTAAAATTCCCTAAGGTTCTTTATTCTTATTACATCTCAATTTATTATAGTTTTCTGTGATTAACATATACACGAACTAGACTACAATAAATTAGGATTGTGACGTTGTGATAAAGAGAACAACCAAAGTTAGCTAGTAATAATAAAAATAATAAAAAGAAAATTTGACATCAAATATTTAAAACTAATCACCATATTTCTCTACCATAAGTAGAGATACTATCATCTAGGTTAACATCGAAAATAAATCTCATCATATCAGCTACACCATTCAAATTTTTATGATTCAAAAGCAAACTAAAAGGTAAAATCCTAGCTCGTTCTATGATTTCTCTCCATTACAAACCCCATTCCTTCATGCATCACTTTGTCCTACAGTACCTGCCATAAAAATGGCGTCAGTCCCAAACAATATGGACTGAGAAGGTGAACTCCGCCCATCAGCTAAAATAAAATAAATCAAACAAGCATGCTACAATTTTACATAAATATCATGTACACATAATCAGTTATATCACAACGATACAATTAGATACCACAAAAATTTATGAACATGTATCAAGGTACAGAAATAAATAATTAATGTACATTTTTTATTTTCCCTTATCATTTCATTAAGAACCTTGAAATACTCATAATGTCACTTCCACTGCCTTTATCACCTCATGGCATTTTCACCTCATGGATTTTATCACCTCGTTGAATTTATCAAATCAAAGTCAATGTCACCTCAATGTCATTGACAATCAAATCATAGCTCGAGCAGACAAGAGTGACTATCATGAGATTCCTAATATTTTAATTGCATATATAATTTCACAATATTATTTCATCTAAAATGTATACAATTATTACCATCACAAATAGAATTTATCAAATTTTATTTTTATTATTTCTATTATTCCTAGCTAAGTTTGGTTATTCTCTTTATCACAATGTCACAATCATGATTTGTTGTAGTCTAGTTCGTGTATATGTTGATCACATAAGACTATAATAAATTAGAGTGTGACAATAAAGGTTTCAAGCTTCAGGCTTAGGCCATTAGGATTCAAACTTCAGGCACAGGCTTTTAGACTTTAGGCTTCAAATTTTAGGCTTGGACTTTTGAGCATTAGGCTTCATGCTTTGTATTTTAGGCTTTGGCCTTTGGCCTTAGAGTTTGATACTTTGGAATTTGAGCTTTGAGCTCCGGGCATAGTCTTTTAGTATTTGGGTTTCAGGCTTTGGGGTTGGGCCTTCAAACTTGGGGCTTCAGGATTCAAGCTTAGGCCTAGGTCATTGGGCTTCAGTTTTCAGGCATTAGCTTTCGAGCATTATGCTTTAGGCTTTAGGCTTTAGGCTTTAGGCTTTAGGCTTCGACATTGGCCCTTTGGATTTTGCACTCTACACCTTTGGTTATACATTTCTGGATTCGGGCAAGTATTGTGATTTGGGCTTTGGGCATTGATCATTGGGCTTTGGCATTCGGGATTTGGGCTTAGTTCTTTGAGCTTTTGGCTTCAAGCTTTAGGACTTGGGATTTAGGTTTTGAGCTTGAGCTGTTGGGCTTTGGCTTAAAGGTTAAGCCATCTAGATTCATTCTTCATGCTTTCGGCTTAGGCCTTTAGGCTTCAGGATTTGAGCTTCGAGATTTAGGCTTCAGAATTTAGGTTTGGGGGTTCGAGCCGGAAGGTCTCAGTATTGGGTCTTTGACCTTCTGAACTTGAGCTTTTGGCCTTCTGGCTTTGGGCTTCAGCATTCATGCTTTAGACAGGAGCCTTTTAGTTTAGGCTTTTTGGCTTAAAGCTTAGGCCTTCAATGTTTTGGCTTCAAGTTTAGAATTTTAGCCTTCTGGCTTAGAGCTCAGGCCTTCAAGATTTTAGCTTCAAGATTAGGTCTTTAGGCTTTTGGCTTTGGCCATTAGCCTTTGAGCTTCGAGCTTCGGGCTTCGACATTCAGGTTGGGCTTGGGCCATCATGCTTGGGCCTTTGGGCTTCGAAATTCGACCCTCAGGTTTTGAGTTTAGGCCTTGTGGCTTTGGGCTTGGGTTTTGGGATTTTAGCTTCAGGCTTAAGAATTTGAGTTTCTAGATTCGGCCTTCGAGCTTCAAGTTTTCAGAAATAATTTTCGGGCTTTGGTCTTCTAGTTTGCTCATAGATGGTTCAAGGGTCAAAATTTGTGCTTGATTTGTGTTTCAAGCATGGGCTTTTGCACTTTGGGCTTCAAGATTTGGGTTTACGCATTTGGGCTTTAGGCTTCATGCTTTGTGTTTTAGTCTTAGAACTTTGGCCTTCGAGGTTGAAGCTTCGGGATTTGAGCCTCAAGCTCCGGACTTAATTCTTTAGTTTTTGGGGTTTAGGCTTTGGGCTTGGACCTTCAAACTTCGAGCTTCAGGATTCAAGCTTAGGCCATTGGTCATCGGGCATTGGTCTTCGGGCTTAGGCTTTCGACCTTCAGGATTGGGACTTTAGTTTTGCAGGTTCGAGCCGGAAGGTCTCGGTGTTGGGTCTAAGATCTTCTGAATTTGAGCTTTTGTCCTTCTGGCTTCAGCCTTTGGCATTCATGCTTTAGACATGAGCCGTCGAGTTTAGGCCTTCTGTCTTAGAGCTTAGGCCTTCAAGGTTGTGGCTTCAAGATTAGAGTATTGGCCTTCTAGCTTAGAGGTTAGGCCATCAAGGTTTTGGCTTTAAGATTAGGTCTTTAGGCTTTTAGCTTTGGCCATCAGCCTTTGAGCTTCAGACTTTAGCTTTCAGGTCAGGCTTGGGCCAACATGCTTGGGCCTTTGGGCTTCGGGATTTGGCCCTCAGGTTTCATGTTTAGGCCTTGTGGCTTCCGACTTGGGTTTTGGGCTTTTAACTTTAGGCTTAAGAATTTGGATTTCTAGCTTCAGCCTTCGAGCTTTAAGTTTTCAAAAATGGTCTTCGGGCTTCAGTCTTCTAGTTTGCACATAGACGGTTCAAGTTTTAGGCATAGGCCATCAGGATTTGTGCTTCAGGTATGGGCTTTTGTGCTTTGGGCTTCAAGATTTGGGTTTAGGCATTTGTCCGGACTTTAGTCTTTTAGTATTTAGGATTTAGGCTTTGGGCTTGGGCCTTCGAACTTTGAGCTTCAAGATTCAAGCTTAGGCCATCAGTCATCGAGCTTCGGTCTTCGGGCTTGGGCTTTTGACCTTCAAGCTTTGGGCCATTTGGCTTTCCTTCGAAGTTGTGGCTACTAACGGGCATGGTCCTTCAAACTTTTCATTTTCAACTTCAGAATTTGGGCTTTTATCTTTTGCCATCCTTCAGTCTTTGAGCTTGCACATAGAGGGTTCAAGCTTCAGGATTAGGCCGTCAAGATATGAGCTTCAGGCATTGGCTTTTGCACTTTGGGCTTCAAACTTTAGGCTTGGGCTTTTGGGCTTTAGGCTTCATGCTTTTATTTTAGGTTTGGGTCTTTCACCTTCAAGTTTAAAGCTTAGGGATTTGAGCTTGGGGCTTCGGGGTTAGTCTTTTGATATTTAGGGTTCAGGCTTTAGGCTTTGGAATTCAAGCTTATGAGTTCGGTCATTGTGTTTCGGTCTTCAAACTTGGGCCTTCGGGATTCGGGATTCGTATTTAGGCCTTGTGGCTTCAGGCTTCGGCCTTCAGGCTTTTGACTTCAGGCTTAGGAATTTGGGCTTTTAGCTTCAACCATTTGCCTTCAGCCTTCGAGCTTCAGGCTTCGGGCTACAACCTTCAGGTTTCGGTCTTCAAGCTAGTTCAAGCTTCATTCTTAGGCCATCAGGATTTGAACTTCAGGCATGGTCTTTTGCGCATTGTGCTTTATGCTTCATGTTTGGGCATTTGGGTTTTAGGCTTTATGCTTTGTTTTTTAAACTTCAGCCTTTGGCATATGAGTTTGAAGCTTCGGAATTTCAGCTTCAGCTTTGGGCTTAGTCTTTCAGTATTTGGGGTTCAGGCTTCAGCCTTCGGCCTTTGAACTTCGGGCTTCTGGATTCAAGCCTAAGCCTTTGGTCATTGAACTTTGATTTTTAGGCTTGGGCTTTCCGACTTGGGCCTTCGGGCTTTGAGATTTAAGCTTCATGCTTTGGCCTTCCTGTTCTAGGATTTGGGCATGGACCTTTGAGCTTTGATTTTGTAGCATCGACCTTTGTGCTTTAGGATTCAGGCATCAAGCTTAGATCTTCAGGATGTTGGAGTAGGACTTTGTCTATTAGGCTTTAAGCTCTTTGGGCGTGACCCTTTGAGCTTGGGCTTTGGGCATCGGGCTTCAGGCTTCGAGGTTGGTCATTCGTCTATCTGGCTTTGGCCTTCAGGTTTAGGCCATCACGCTTTGGCATGTAGGCTTGTGTTTAGTGAATTGTGCTTCGCTATTCTGGATTTGGCCTTCCGATTTTGGGACTAAGGCTTCAGCATTTAGGTTTTGTGGTTTCGAGGCTGGTCATTCATCTATTCGGCTTTGGCCTTCGGGTTTAGGCCATCACGCTTCAGCATTTAGGCTTGGTGTTTAGTGGATTGTGCTTCGATATTTCGGATTTAGCCTTCCGATTGTGTTTCTGGCTTTGGCCAGCAGGCTTTGAGCTTTGGGGTTTGGGTTGGGGCTGTGGGCTTCGGTTTTCTGATCTCAGAAGTTAGGCTTATGCCTTCAAGCTTGGAGGTTTCAGCTTCGGGCATCAGCCATTGGGATTCAAGCTTCAGGCATGGGATTTTGCACTTTGGGCCTCAAGCTTCAGGCTTGGGCATTTGGGCTTTAGGCTTTATGTTTTGTATTTTGGGATTAAAGCTTTGGGCTTTGGGCTTAAACTTTTGGTGTTTGGGGTTCAGGATTCGAGCTTCGGCCTTTGAACTTTGTGCTTCAGGATTCAGTCTTCAGGCAATGACTTTTTGCTTAGACAGTTCGACTCTAGGCTTTGGCATTGGACCTTAGGCCTTTGGCCTTCGGACTTTGGCCTTCGGACTTTGTGGTTTGTGCTTTAAGATTCTGGATTGGGGCTTTGGGCTTTGGGCTTTGGGCTTTGGCCGATGAGCTTTGGGCGTGGGCCATCAATGTTTAGGCTTCGTGCTTCAAACTTTGAGCTCACGCATTCAGGTTTGGGATTTTAGCTTTAGGCTTTGGGAATTGTGTTTGGGTATTTGAGCTGTAGGATTGGTCTTTGGAATTTGAGCCTTAAACTTTGGGTTCGAGCTTCGATATTCATGCTTTCAGGCTCAGTCTTGGGTCTTCGACCTTCTAATGTTGAGCTTTTGGCCTTTGGGCTTTGAGCTTCAGCATTCGAGCTTCGGACTTAGGCCTTTGAGTTTAGGCCTTCTGGCTTAGAGCTCAAGGCTTGAAGGTTTTGGCTTCATGCTTAGGTCTTTAGGGCTTGTTTAATTGACCGCTTCAAACAATTTTAAGCAGGACTAAGCTGATTTAATAAAATTTATTAGGCAAATAATTCTGATTCATACCATAAACTATCGAACAGGCTCTTAGGCTTTTTGCTTTAGCCGTTAGCCTTTGAGCTTTAGGATTCGAGCTTTGGGCTTTGGCTTTTTGGTTGGGCTTGGGCCTTCATGTTTGGGCCTTTGTGTTTCGGCATTCAGCTTTCGGGCTTCAAGTTTAGGCCTTGTAGGTTCGTGCTTGGGCTTCGGGATATTATCTTTATGGTTAAAGGCTTCTAACTTTGGCCATAGGCCTTCGGCCTTTGAGCTTCAGGCTTTGGGATATGGTCTTTGGGCTTTGGTCTTCATGCTTGCACATAGAGGGTTCAAGCTTCAGGCTTAAGCCATCAGGATTCGAGCTTCAGGCATGTGCTTTTGCACTTTGGGTTTCAAGCTTTGGGCTTAGGCATTTGGGCTTTAGGCTTTATGCTTTGTATTTTGGGCTTGGGACTTTGGCCTTTAATTTTGAAGCTTCGTGATTTGAGCTTCGATCTCCGAGCTTAGTTTTACAGTATTTGGCATTCGGGCTTTGGGCTTGAGCCTTCAAACTTTCGACTTCAGGTTTAAAGCTTAAGCCTTTGGTCATTCAGTTTTGATCTTCGGGCTTGGGCTTTTGAGCTGTAGGCCTTTAGGCTTTAAGCTTCAGCAATGGGCCTTTAGCCTTCGAACATTGTGCTTCCTGCTATAAGTTCTGGATTTGGGTTTCATGCTTTAGGCTTTAGGCTTTAGGCCTTCGGCTTTGGTCCTGGGGTTTGGGCTTTGGGCTTTTGGCTTTAGGCCTGGTCCTTTAATGTTTAGGCTTCAAGTTTCGGACTTTGAGCTGGGCCTTCCGGCTTTGGGATTTAAGCTTAAGGCCCTGTTTGGCAATGGACTAAAAATCATGGCTAAAATTACCCATGGCCAAAATCTTAAATTTATTTTAAAAAAACTTAAAAAATTATTTTATATCTCATCTCACACAAATTCCAATATTAAACAATCACTTTATTTCACATCCAACACAATTCTCAATAAATCAATCAACTTTATTTTACATCATACACAATTTTTAATATAACCAACTTACTTTATTTCACATCATACACATTTTTCAAAAATCACTAAAAATTCCAACCAAATCTTCTTTTTTTTCTTATTACCAAACAGAGCCTTAGGCTTCGGGGTTTGGGCTTTAGCCTTTGAAGGTTGATGCTGTAAGGCGGAAGGATCAAGCCCAATACCCGAAGCCCAATACCCGAAGCCCAAAGGCTCAAGCCAGAAGCACAATGGCCTAAACCCAAATCCTGGAAGCCAAAAGTTGAAGCACGATGCCTCAAGCCCCGAGGTCCCAAGCCCAAATTGCTAACCCCGAAGATTGAATTCTGAAGGTGCTAGCTTAAATCCTAAGACTCGAAGCATGAATATTAAAGACAAATGCTCTTAGCTTGCAGCCTAGAGCTCGAAGGCCCAAGCTCATCCCTCGGAACTCGAAGCTCAAGGTCCTTAGCTAGAAGCCCAAAAGTCTATGCCTGAAGCCCAAAGACACAAGCTTGAAATAGGAAGCCCGATAGGCTAAGCCTTAAAACCCGAAGCTCGAAGGCCCATACTAGAATGTCAAAGTCCAATGCTTGAAACATACAAGTCAAAGCCCGATGCCCAAAGTGTTAGTTAGGCTCGAAGCCCAAAGGCCCAAGCTCGTTGCCCAAAACACGAAGCCCGAATGCTCAAAGTCCCAAGCTGGAAGCCCAAAAGCTTAAGTCCAAACCTTGCAGGGCCAAGAGTCAAAGCCCAAAGCTTGAAGCCCAAGGACCCAAGCTCTAATCCTTCACCAAGAAGATCGAAGCCCGAAGACACTGGCCTGAAGCCTAAAATCTAAAGCTCAAAAGCCAAAGCGTCAAGCCTATATGCCCAAGCCTGAAGCTTGAAGCCTAATGTCTCAAAGTCGAAGCCTGAGGCCTAAAGCCCGAGAGTCAAGCCTGAATCCCTAACCCCGAAGATCAAAGCCTATCAGCACTAGCCCAAACCCTAAAACTTGTAGCCTAAAGGCTCAAGTCGAAAGACTGAAGCCCGAAAGCCCAAGCCTATTGCCTAATGCCTGAGGCCCAAGCTCGAAGATCGAAGCTCGAGGCCCAAGTTTGATGCACGATGCTTGAAACATGTAGACCGAAGGCCCAAGCCCACAGCCCAAAGTCCTAGACTATATTTCTGAATTTCGAATCCCATCGACCAAAATCCAAAGCCCAAAGATAGAAGCTTGAAGCTTAAAGTATGGATCATGAAGGACCAAGCTTGCATCTTGAAGCACGAAATCAAAAAGCCCAAGCCAGAATACTAAAGCCCGAAGACCAAAGCCCAAAGCACAAATCCCAAAGCCCAATGCTTGATGCCCAAAGCATAGAGTGTGAAGCCAAAAGGGCTAATGTCCAAGCCTCAAGCCAAAAGCTTAAAGGCTCGAATCCTAAATCCAGAAAAACCAAGCCCAATGACTAAACGCCTAAGCTTGAATCCTGAAGCCCGAAGTTCGAAGGCCCATCCTAAAGCCTGAACACCAAAGACTATGCCCGAAGCTCAAATCCCAAAGCTTCAAACTCTAAGCCAAATGCCAAAGCCTAAAATACAAAGCAAATGGCCTAATTCCCAAATGCACAAGCCTGAAATTTGAAACCTAAAGTGCAAAAACCCATACCTGAAGCTCAAATCCTGATAGCCTAGGCTAGAAGCTTGAACCGTCCATGTGCATACTTGATGATCGTAGCCCGAAACCTAAAGATCAAAGTCCAAAGCCTAAGGACCAAGCCCAAAATGTCATGCCCAAAGACCAAAAGGCCCATGCCCGAAGCCTAAAGCTCGATGTCCCAAGCCCAAATCCTGACAACCGAAGGCCCAAGCCCGCAACCTGAAGGCCCAAGCTTGATGCCTAAATCCTAATGCCCGAAGACTGAAGGTCCATGCCCAAAGCCTAGAAGACCTAATCTTGAAGCCAAACTCTTGAAGGCCTGAGCTCTAAGCTAGAAGGCCAAAACTCTAATCTTGAAGCCAAAACCTTGAAGGCCTGAGCTCAAAGCTAGAAGGCCTAAACTCGAAGGCTCATGTCTATAGCATGACTGCCAAAGGTCAAAGCCAGAAGGCCAAAATCTCAAATTCAGAAAGTCATAGACCCAACACCGAGACCTTACGGCTCGAACCCCCAAACCTGAAGTCCCAAGCCTAAATCCTGAAGGCCAAAGCCCAAAGCCTAAAGCCTAAAGGCCCAAGCCTAAAGCCTAAAGGCCCAAGCCGGAAGCATGAAGCATGAACCTAGATGGTTTAAGCTCAAAACCTAAATCCCAAGGCCAAAAGCTCGAAGAACTAAGCCCAAATCCTGAATACCAAAGTCTGAATCTCCATGCCAGAAGCCTTATCCCCAAAATTGAAGCACGAGACTCAAATACCAAAGCTTGAAGCATAAAGTCCCAAGCTCAAAAGCTAAATCCCAAGGCCTAAATCCTAAAGCCCCAAGCTCAAAGAACTAAGCCCAAATCCCGACTGCCAAAGTTTGAAGCTCCATGCCTGAAGCCTCATCCCTGAAACTCGAAGCCCTAAGCTCAAATCCGAAAGCCTAAAGCCTAAAACATGAAAGCTCAAACTTGAAACCTGAAACCCAAATTCTGAGGCCCAAAGCATGAAAGGTCAAGCTAGAAGCCCAATGTCTGAAGTCCTACACTCGAAGCCTCAAGCCCAATTCCTAAAGCCAAGCCCAAATCCAGAAGCCTAAATACTGAAGTTCGATGATAGAAGATCGAAGCTCGAAGCTCGATGATCAAAAGGCTCGATGCCTGAAACCCGAAAGCCTAAACCCGAAGACTAAAACCCAAAGACTAAAACCCAATGACCGAATGCCTAAGCTTGAATGATGAAGCCAAAAGTTTGAAAACTGAACCCCAAAGCCTGAATCCTAAATACATTAAGACAATGCCTGGGGCCCCAAGCTCAAATTCCAAAGCTTCAAATTCTAAGGCTAAAGTCCAAAGCCAAAGCCTAAAATAAAAAGCATAATGCATATAATACCCAAATGCCCAAGCATGAAATTTGAAGCCCAAAGCGCAAAAGCCCATGCCTAAAGCTCGAATCCTGAAAGCCTAGGTTGAAAGCTTGAACCCTTCATGTGCAAGCTTGATGACGGTAGACCAAAGCCTAAAGCCCAAGCCTAAAAGGTCATGCCTAAAGCCAAAAGTCCCATGCCAAAAGCTTAAGCCCAAATCCCGACGACCGAAGGCCCAAGCCCTCAACCTGAAGGCCCAAGCTTGATGCCTGAAACCTAAAGCCTAAAGACCAAAATTGCAATACTAAGGCTCGAAGGTCCAAGCCCAAAGTTCGAAGGCCAATGCTTAAACCCTGAAGCCCAAAGTTCGAAGCTCAAAGCCTAAACATCGAAGGCCCAGGCTCAAAGCTCAATGCCATAGCCCAAAGCCTAAAGCCTGAATCCGAAATCTTATAGCCTGAAGCACAAAGTGCGAAGGCCAAAGGCCCAATGCCGAAACCTAAAGCTTGAAGGTCTAAGCCAAAAGACTGAAGCCAAAAAACAGAAGCTCAAAGACGAAATGCTGACAACTGATGGTGTAAGCTTGAATCTGAAGCTCGAACTTCGAAGGCCCAAACCCAAAGCCTAAACCCCAAATACTAAAGAACTAAGATTGAAGCTTGAGGCTCAAATCCCCAAGCTTCAACCTCGAAGGTTGAAGTTACAAGACTGAAACACAAAGTATGATGCCTAAAGCCCAAATGCCTTAACGCAAATCTTGAAGCCCAAAGTGTAAAAGTCCATGCCTAAAGCACAAATCAGGAACAAATCTTGAACCGTCTATGTGCAAACTAGAAGACCGAAGCCTGAAGACTATTTTCGAAAACTTGAAGCTCAAAGGCTGAAGCTAGAAGCCCAAATTCTTAAGCCTGAAGCTAGAAGTCAAATTCTTAAGCCTGAAGCTAAAAGCCCAAAACCCAAGCCCAAAGCCACAAGGCCTAAATTTGAAACCTGAGGGCCGAATCTTGAAGGCCAAAGGCCTAAGCATGATGGACCAAGCCCAACCTGAAAGCTGAAGCCCGAATCCCGAAGCTCAAAGGCTGGCCAAAATTCTTGAAGACTTAAGCTCTAAGCCAGAAGGCCAAAATTCTAATCTTCAAGCCAAAACCTTGAAGGCCTGAGCTCTAAGCCAGAAGGCTAAACTCAAAGACTCATGTCTAAAGCATGAATGCCAAAGCCCAAAGCCAGAAGGCCAAAAACTCAAGTTCAGAAGGTCGAAGACCTAATATTGAGACCTTCCGGCTCGAGCCCCCAAACTTGAAGTCTTAAGCCAAAAGCCCGAAGCCCAAAGCCTAAAGCCTGAAGGCCCAAGCCAAAAGCATGAAGCCTAAAGGCCCAAGCCAAAAGCATGAAGCCTAAAGGCCCAAGCCAAAAGCATGAAGCATGAACCTAGATGGCTTAATGCCTAAGCCGAAGCCCAAAGGCTCAAGTCAAAACCTGAATCCTAAGGCCTAAAGCTTGAACCCAAAAGCTCGAAGAACTAAGCCAAAATCTCGAATACAAAGCCTAAAGCTCCATGCCCGAAGCCTTATCCCTGAAATCGAAGGTCCAGGCTCAAAGATCAATGCCCAAAGCCCAAAGCACAATACTTGAAGCCCGAATCCAAAAACTTATAGCCAGAAGTGCAGAATGTGAAAGCTAAAGGGCAAATGTCAAAGGCTAAAGTATAAAGCCTAAAGCATAAAGCCCGAGAGCTTAAGCCCAAAAACCTAAGCCCAATGACCGAAGGCCTAAACTTAAATCCTAAAGCCCGAAGTTTGGAGGCCCAACCCTGAAGCCTAAACCCCAAATACTGAAAGACTATGCCCGGAGCTCAAAGCACAAATTCCAAAGGATCAAACTCTAAGGCCAAAGGTCAAAGCCTAAAATACAAAGCATGAAGCCTAATGCTCAAAAGCCTAAAACTAAAATTTGAAGCCTAAAGCCTAAAGCCCGTGCGTGAAGTTCGAATCCTGATGGCCTAAGCCTGAAGCTTGAAACCTTTATGTGCAAGATTGAAGACTGAAGCCTAAAGACCAAAGCCTGAAGACCGAAGCCAGAAGACGTAGCCCGAGGCCTAAAGCTTGATGGCTGAAGCCCAAAGCCAAAAGGCCCACGCATGATGGCCCAAGCCCAACCAGAAAGCCGAAGCCCGAAGCCCAAAGCTCAAAGGCTGATGGCCAAACCTAAAGAACTAATCTTGAAGACAAAACCTTATAGGCCTAAGCTCTAAGCTAGAAGGCCAAAACTCTAATCTTGAAGCCAAAACCTTGAAGGCCTGAGCTCTAAGCCAGAAGGCCTAAACTCGAAGGCTCATATCTAAAGCATGAATACTGAAGATAGAAGCTAGAAGACTGAAGGCTAAAAGCTCAAGTTTAGAAGGTCGATACTGCTTAGAAGCCAAAAGATCAAAGCTCAAACCCCCAAGTCTAAAGCCCAAAGCCCAAAGCCCAAAGCCTAAAGCCTAAAGCCTAACGGCCTAAGCTGGAAGCATGAAGCATAAACCTAGATGGCTTAAGGTCTATGCTGAAGCCCAAAGACCCAAGCTCAAAACCTGAATCCCAAGGCCTAAAGCCTGAAGCTAAAAGCTCAAAGAACTAAGCCAAAATTCCGAATGCCAAAGCCTGAAGCTCCATGCCCAGAGCCTTATCCCTGAAATCGAAGCCCCAAGCTTAAATCCCAAAGCTTGAAGCCTAAAGGCCCAAGCTCAAAACCTGAATCCCAATGCCTTAAGAAGCCCAAAGCTCGAAGAACAATGCCAAAATCCTGAATGTTAAAGCCTGAAGCTCCATGCCCGAAGCCTTATCCCTGAAACTCGAAGCCCCAAGCTCAAATCCCAAATCCCGAAACCTAAAACATGAAGGCTTTGTGCTTGAAGCCCGAAACCCAAATCTTGAAGCCCAAAGTACAAAGGGCCAAGCCAGAAGCCCAATGCCTGAAGTCCTAAACTCGAAGCCTCAAGACCAAACACTAAAACCTAAAGCTCGATGAATGCCAGGGCCTAAAGCCTGAAGCCTAAACCTCGAAGAACTATGCCCAAATCCCGAATGCCAAAGCCTAAAGCTTGATGATCAAATATCAAAGCTTAATGATCAAAGATCAAAGCTCAATGATCGAAGATCACAAGTCAATGATCTAAGATCGAAGCTCGATGGTCGAAGATCAAAGCTTGATGGTCGAAGATTGAAGCACATTGATCAAAAGGCCCAAAGCCTGAATCCCCAAAGCCAGAAGTACAAGGGCCCGAGTTTAGTGGCTACAACAAGCCCGAATGCCCGAGCCCAAAGTTCAAAGTCTGGAGGACCATGCCCAAATCCAGAAGGCCCAAGACCAAAGCACGAAGCTTGATCCCGGAAGCCTTAAGCATGAAACTTGAATTTCGAGGGCCAAAACATAAAGCCTGAATCCCGAAGGCCAAAACATGAATTCTAAAGATCGAAACCCAAAGCTCGAAGCCCAAGGTCTAAAGCCTGAATCTCAAAGCATGAAGCACGAAGCTCGAAGACCTAACCCTGAATCCTATGGCTAATGCCCAAGGTACGAAGCTTGAAAGCATATGCCTGAAGCCTAAAGCCCAAAATCTGAAGGCCTAAGCCCAAATTCATGGCCCAATTTGGAAGCCAAAAGGTTTAAGTTTGAAGCCCAAAGTTTAATGCCTGTAGCTGAATCCCAATGTCCCGAGCCCAAAGCCTGACGCCCAAAGGCGCAAGCTTGAAGGCTTAGCCCATCGGGTCCAAAGCTTGAACGTCCATACCGAAAGATCAAAGCTCGAAGCCCAAAGCCTATAGGCACAATCCCAAATCTAAATACGCAAAGCCTAAAGCCGATAATCCCAAGCTCGAATCTTGAAGTTCCAAGCCGGAAGCCGGAAGGCCCAAGCTTATGCCTAAAGCATGTAGCCCGAACACCTAAAGTCTCAAGCCTGAGGCCCAATGTCCTAAGCTTGAAGCCGGAAGGCCCAAAGCTCAAAGGCCCAAGCTCGTCCCTCAAAGGCTGAAGCTCGAAGTCCCAAGATAGAATCCTGGATCCCCGAAACCTTAAGCATGAAGCTGGATCCCCGGAACCTTAAGCATGAAGCCTACATCCTGAAGGTCATAACCTGAAGCCCAAAGCCCGAAGCCCAGAGCCCGAAGCCTGAACTCAAAGTTTGTATGCCCACGCCTGAAGCCAAAAGTAGGAACCTCGATGCTGAAAATCCCAAGCACGAAGGCCCAAGCCAAATGCCCATAGCCTGAATCCCCAAACTTGATGTTTGAATCATGTAGCACAAATGCCAAACCTGAAGCCTGAAGCCTGATAGCCCATGTTTCAATCCCTAACTCTGAAGATCAAAGCCCATTGGTGCAAGCCTACACTTTGAAATGCAAAGCCTGAAAGCCAAATCCTAAAGTTTGAGGGCCCAAGATTGTAACCTAAAGATTGAAGGCCTTAGCTCGAAGCACGAAGCCTGAACCCGAAGGCCCATGCCTGAAGCCTCAACTTTAAAGGCCCAAGCCTCAACTCGAAACACGAAGCCCAAAAATCAAACCGTAAAGCCCAAATCCTTAAGCCTATTGCCCAAAGCTTGAAGCCTGAAGCATGAAAACCAAAGCACGATGCTAGATGCATAAAGTTCTAAGGGGAGATCACAATGCCTGAAGGCCAAGGATTGAAACTTGAAGCACAAAAGCCTAAGCCCGAGGTACCAAGCATGACGCCCAAAAGCCGAAGCCTAAAGCTTGAAACCTGAAGACTCATGCCTAAAGGTCGAAGGATAAACACCAAAACCTAAAAGCCGAAGGCCAAAGGTCTAACCGTGAAGGCCAAAGGTTGAAGTCCAAGTCCGTAGCTAGAAGCCAATGGTTGATGGTCTAATTTCAATGCCCAAAGGCCGAAGGACCATGCTTGCATCACCAAATTCAGTGGCCAGAGCCCCAGCATGAGGGCCGATGACCCAATCTCAAAGCCTAAAGCCTAAAGACCTAAGCTCGATGCTTAAATACTGAAGCCCAAAAGTCGAATATCGAAGCCTGAAGGCTTATGCCCAAAGCCACAAATCCCAAGCTCAAAGGCTGAGACCCGTTGTCCGAAGGCATAAGCCTAATGCCTAAAGACTAAACCCCAAAGATCCTTGCCCAAAGCCTAAAGCTCAAAGCTCGTAGTCCTACGCCCGAAGCCCAAAGGCCCATGCTCAATGTGTGAGGCCCAAACCCAGAAGGATCAATACTAAAACTCCAACCCTAAAGGTCAAAACTCGAAGGCCATAAACTAGAGCCTAAAGCCCATTGCCCAAACGCACAAGCCCAAAGCCCGAAGGCATAACCCCAAAGCCCAAATCCTATAAGACTAAGCTTAAAGCCTGAAGCTTGAAGGTCAAAACCAAAAATATGAAGGTTAAAAGCCTGAGGCCAAACCTTAAAGCACCAAGGCGCATACCCAAAGCCCATAGCCCAAACCTCGAAGCCCAATGGAAAAGTCCCAATCCCGTAGATCGAAACCCAAAGCCAAAAGCCAAAAGTCCCAAGCCTTAAGCCCAAAGCACGAAGCCCAAAGCCTGAAGGCCCAATGCATGAAGCCCAAAGCCTAAAGGCCCAATGCACGAAGCCCAATTCTCGGTTGCTCAAGCTCAAAGCACAAAGCTCAAAGCACGAAGCCTGGTTGCTCAAGCTCAAAGCCCGAAGCTCGGTTGCTCAAGCTCAAAGCACAAAGCTCAAAGCCCGAAAGCCTAAGCACACAGTCTGAAGTCTGAAGGCCCAAGCCAAAATGCCGAAAGCCGAAGTCCCAAACCCAAAGCCTGAAATCCAAAGCTTGTTGCTCCAAACCTGAAGCATGTGTACCCAAGCTTGAAGCCTAAAGAAGAATGCCCAAAGCCCAAAGCTCGAACCCAAAGCTTGATGTTCGAACCCTGAAGGCCCAAGCCTTAATTGCAAAGACAATAAGCCTGTATCCTGAATCCGAAAGGCCTAAGCCAAATGCCCAAAGTCCCAAGATTGAATCAGAAAGCATAAAAGCTAAAGACTGAAGCATGAAGCTTGAGAGCCCAAGCTCGAATCCATAACCCTAAAGGTCAAACCCTAAAGGCGCAAGCCTAAACCCTGAAATATGAAGCTTGAAAGCCAAACACTGAGGCCTAAAGACCCTAGACTGAAGCCTAAAGCCTGAAGGACAAGCTTTAAGCATGAAGCCTGAAACATAGGCCCAAGCTTGAAGCCTGAACCATGAAGGTTACCACTCGGACGTACAAACCTTAATGCCCAAAGCTCAAGGTTTGAAGCCTAAAGGCCCGAAGCATGAAGATCGAAGCACAAAAGCTTATGCCCAAATTCTGAAGGCCTAAGCCTAAAGCCTGAAGGACTAAACCTAAAGTCTGAAGGCCCAAGCATGATTACTAAAACCCAAAGAATGAAGGCCCGAGGCTCAAAGCCCGAATCCAGTAGGCCTAAGCCTAAAGCCTTAAGCCCATTCCCGGAAAGCCGAAGCACGAAGTTTGAAGCCTAAAGCCTAAAGGCACAAGCTTAAATCCAAAAGCCTAAAGGCCCGAGATCAAAGCTAGAATTTCAAGGCCTAATTGCCCAGTCCCAAAGCTCAAAGTCCAACATTCGAATGCGCTTTCCCAAAGCCTGAGACCCAAATCCCTAAGCCTATAGGACCATGTTTGAATCCCAAAGCCCAAATGACTAAGCCCAAAGGCCAAAGCCTCAAGCCCCAAAATTTGCAAGCTTGAAATTCTTGATGAGTGCCCATAGCCGGAGCTTAAAGCCCAAATGCCCAAGCCTAAAGCCTAAAGCCCAAATGCCCAAGCCTAAAGCCCAAAGCAAAAATGCCCATGCCTGAAGCTCGAATCTTGATGGCCTAAGCCTAAAGCTTGAACCCAGTATGTGCAAGCTTGAAAATCGATGCCCGAAGATAGTAGCCTGAAGCCTGAATCTCGAAGGATGAAGGCTCATGGCTAAAGCTAGATGCCTAAATTCTTAAACCTAAAACCAAAAATCTGAAGGCCCAAGACAAAGCCTAAAATACAAAGCATGAAGCCTAATGCTCAAAAGCTCAAACCTAAAATTTGAAGCCTAAAGCCTAAAAGCTCGTGCCTAAAGTTTGAATCCTGATGGCCCAAGCTTGAATCTTGAAACCTTTATGTGCACGCTTGAAGACCGAAGCCTGAAGACCGTAGCCCGAAGCTTGAGGGTTGAAGGTCGAAGGCCGATGGCTAAAGATAGAAGCCCAAATTCTTAAGCCCGAACGACCACGCTCGTATCCACACATTCGAAGGCCTAAAGCCTAAAGGCCCGAAGCTTAAAGCCTAAAGTCCCGAAGCCTAAAAGTCGAAAGCCCAAGCCCGAAGGCCGAAGCCCGATGACTGATGGCCTAAGCTTGAATCCTGAAGCTCAAAGTTCAAAGGCCAAAGCCCAAAGCCAAAACCCAAAATACTAAAGGACTAAGCCCAGAGCTTGAGGCTCAAATCCCGAAGCTTCAACGTCAAAGACTGAAGTTTTTAGTCTAAAACACAAGGCATGAAACCTATAGCCAAAATGCCCAAAGCCAAATCTTGAAGCCTTTCCTGAAGCATGAATCCCGATGGCCTAAGCCTAAAGCTTGAACCTTCTATGTTCAAACTAGAAGACCAAAGCCCACAGACCATTTCTAGAAACTTGAAGCTCGAAGGCTGAACACTGATGGACGAAGCTAAAAGCCCGAAGCCCAAGCCTAAAGCCATAAAGCCTAAACTCGAAACCCCAGGGCTGAATCCCAAAGCCCAAAGGCTCAAGCCCAATCTGAAAGCCAAAGCCCAAAGTTAAAAGCCTAAAGACCTAATCTTTGAAGCGAAAACCTTGCAGGCCTGAGCTTTAAGCCACAAGGCCAAAACTCTAATCTTGAAGCCAAAACCTCGAAAGCTTGAGCTCTAGGCCAGATGGCCTAAACTCGAAGGCTCATGTCTAAAGCATGAATGCTTATGCCAGAAGCTAGAAGCCCGAAGGCCAAAAGCTCAAGTTCAGGGGGTTGAAGACCCAATACTGATCCCGAAAGACTAAAGATCAAAGCTCGAACCCCCAAACCTGAAGTCGTAAGCCCAAAGCCTGAAGCCCAAGCCCGAATACCGAAGCCCAATGACCGAAGGCTTAAGCTTGAATCCTAAATCCCAAAGTTCGAAGGCCGAACCCCAAAGCTTGAACTTCAAATACAGAAAGACTATACCTAGAGCTCGAAGCTCAAATCCCAAGGCTTCAAACTCTTAGCCCAATGCCCAAGCCTGAAATTTGAAGCCCAAATTGCAAAAGCCCAAGCCTGAACCTCGAATCCTGAAAGCCTAGGCCAATGCTTAAACCCTCCATGTTCGAGCTTGATGATGTAGCCCGAAGTTCAAAGCCCAAGACCAAAAGGTCATGCCTAAAGCCCAAAGTCCCATGCTAGAAGCTTAAAACTTGAAGTGCCAAGCACAAATCCTGACGACCAAAGGCCCAAGCCCGCAACCTGAGGACCCAAGCCCGCAACATGAGGGGCCAAGCTTGATGCTTAAAACCTAAAGCCCAAAGACCGAAATTGCAATACCAAGGATCGAAAAAATTAGAGGGAAACATTTTTTTAGAAATTCAAAAATGTTTTTTGAAAAAATCTCAATAAGGAAGGATCATCCTTGCTTGAAAATTATGGGCCAGCAAATCCTACACATAGGCCTCTCTACTGCATGAGCCTTTCAAATTTCAAGGAATTTCAATCAGCTTGGGCCTTTCTCTTTAGTGGGCCGAAAGATGGCCCATTTTCATTTTTGCTTGGGCCAAGTGATATTTTTCTATGTTCAAGTATTGGTCTTCAGCATACCAAGTCTAGAAGGCCTTAGGATCTTTCTTATGTTGGGCTTTTCCTTTCTTGTATTACCTATGAGAATATCAAAGGCTTTTTCTTTTCTTAGGTTGGGCCTTTGGCTTAGAAATATATGTAATGGAATTTGTCTTACTTCTTTTATGTTTGCGGGTTGGGGACTAGATGAATAATATCTCCCTCTATTTTAACAAAAAAAATAATACCAAGGCTCGAAGCTCCATGCGCAAAGCTTAGAACCCATAGCCCAAAGTTTGAAGACCAACGCCTAAACCCTAAAGTCTGATGCTTAAATCTTAAAGCCTGAATGCCCAAACTTGACATTCAAAGCACTAAGCATAAATATCGAAGGCCCAGGCCCAAAGCTCAATGCCCAAAGCCCAAAGCCCAAAGCCTGAAGCCTAAATCCAGAATCTTATAATCCGAAGCACAAAGTGTTAAGGCCAAAGGCCCAATGCCGAAACCTAAAGCTTGAAGGTCTAAACCCAAAGATTGCAGCCGGAAAATACAACCCCAAAGATCGAAAGCCTAACCTTGAATCCCAAAGCCCAAAGTTCAAAGGCTGAGGCGCCGAAAGCCTGCAGTCTTATCCCCAAATCTTGATGACTGAAGGCCCAAGACTGCAACCTGAAGGCCCAAGATTGATGCTTGAATCCTAAAGCCTGAAGACCGAAATTGCACTACCAAAGCTCGAAGGTCCATGCCAAAAGCCTAGAACATAAAGCCCAAAGTTCGAAAGCCAAGCTTAAAGCCCAAACACTAAAGCTTAAATCTCAAAGCCCAAAAGCCCAAGCTCGAAGTCTGAAACACGACGCCTGAACATCGAAGGCCCTAGCCCAAAGATTAATGCCGAAAGCCCAATGCCTAATTCCTAAAGCAGGAATCCAGAATCTTATAGCAGAAGCATAGAGTGCGAGGGCCAAAGGGCCAAGCTCGAAGTCTAGAGCTCATGCCCGAAGACCGAAGCCCAATGACTGAAGGCCTAAGCTTGAATCTTGAAGCTCGAAGTTCAAAGGCCGAACTCTGAAGCCTGATAGCCTGAAGCACAGAGTGTGAAGGCCCAAGGGCCAATCTCGAAGCTAAAATCCTAAAGCCTAAAGCTTAGAGCCCGAAGCTTGATGCCCGAAAGCCCAAGCCCGAAGACCCAATCCCAATGATCGAAGGCTTAGCTAAGCTTGAACCTTGAAGCCCAAACTTCGATGGCCTAACCCTGAAATCTGAACCCCAAATACTGAAATACTATGCCTGGAGCCCGAAGCTAAAATCCTGAAGCTTCAAATTCTGAGGCCAAAGGCTAAAGCCTAATGCTCAAATGCCCAAGCCTGAAATTTGAAGTCTAAAGAGCAAAAGCCCATGCCTTAAGCTCAAATGCTATCGCCTAGGCCAGATGCTTGAACTCTCCATGTGCAAGCTTGAAGACCATTTCCCAATGCTTGAAGCTTGAAGCTCGAAGCTCGAAGCCCAAAGCCAAAATCCCAAGCACGAAAGATCATACCAAAGACCAAAGGGTTATGCTGGAAGCTTAAAGCTTGAAGTTTTTATGCCCAAATCATGATGACTGAAGGCCCATGCTTACAACCAGAAGGCCTAAAGCTCGAAGACCGACATTGCAAAAGCAAAGCTCGAAGGTCCATGCCCAAAGCCTAGAAGACCAAAGCCAAAGTTCATAAGACAAGCTTAAAGCCCAAAGTTAGTAAGCCAAGCTTAAAGCCCGAAGGCCCAAGCTCGAAGTTCAAAACTCAAAGACTAAACATCGAAGGCCAAAACCCAAACACCAAAGCCAAAAGCCCAATGGCCAATGCTTAAAGCCTGAATCCAAAATCTTATATCCCAAAGCACAAAGTGCAAAGGCCAAAGGGCCAATGTCGAAGCCTCAAGCCTAAAACCTAAAACTTAAAGGTCCAAAGCCTGAAGCTTGAAAGCCCAAGACCAAAGACTGCAGCCCAAAATACAAAACCCAAAATACAAAATATGAAGCCTAATGCCAAAATGCCCAAGCCTGAAATTTGAAGCCCAAAGCGTAAATGCTCATGTTTGAAGTTTGAATGCTGATGGCCTAAGCCTAAAGCTTGAACCCTTTAAGTGCAAGCTTGAAGACAAAAGCCCAAATACTGTAGCCTGAAGCCCAAATTCTTAAGCCTGAAGCCAAAAATCTGAAGGCCAATGCCCATAGCCACAACTTTTGAACTCAAAACCTGAAGGCCAAAGTGTAATGCCCAATATTAGATGGCCAAAGCCCAGCCTAAAAGCTAAAGCCCAAAAGCCGAAGCCCAAAGCCCGAAGCTGAAAGGCTAATGGCCAAAGCTAGAAGCCTAAAGACCTAAACTTGAAGCCAAAACTTGATGGCTTGAACTCGAAGCCAGAAGGCCTAAACTTGAAGGCTCAAGTCCGAAGCTCGAACGCTCAAGCCCAAAGCCTGAAGCTCAAAGGCCAAAAGCTCAATAGCAGAAGGCCAAAAGCTCAATAGCAGAAGGTCAAAAACCAAGATTGAGCTCGAAAGTCTGATGGTCGAATATCGAACCCAAGGCTTAGGTCCCAAATTCTGATGCCCAAAACCATTGCCTGAAGGCTCAAGGACAGCTCCCAAAGTTAAAGCTCAAATGGTAAAGCCCAAAATCTGAAGCACGAAGCTTAAAGGCTGAAATTGAAAGGTCAAAGCCCGAAAATCGAAGCCCAAAATACTAAAGACCAAGCCTAAATGCTGAAGCCTGATGACCTAATCCCGAAGGCCGAAGCTCGATTGACAAATGCCTAAGCCCGAAGTCCGAAGCCCGAAGCCCAAGGCCAAAGGGTCAGGCCCAAAATCAAACACCCATGCTGGAAGCCTAAAGCGTAAAGTCCTAAGCCCAAATTTCGATGACTAAAAGCCCAAGCCCACAATAGGGATACCTAAAGCTTGAAGTCGTAAGCCCAAATCTCGATGACTGAAAGCCCAAGCTCGTAACTTGAAGGCCCAAGCTTGATGCCTCAATCCTAAAGCCCGAACATTGAAATTGCAAAAACAAAGCTCAAATGTCCATGTCCAAAGCCTAGAACCTGAAGCCCAAAGTTCAAAGGCCAAAGCCTAATGCTTATATCTCAAAGCTTGAATGCCCAAGCTCGATATTTGAAGCTCGAAGCCTAAAGGTCGAATGCTTAGGCCCTAAGCTTAATGCTCAAAGATTAATGCCCAATGCTCAATGCTCAAAGATTAATGCCCAAAGCCCAAGCCCAAAGCCAAATGCCTAAAGCCCGAATCTAGAATCTTATACCCCGAAGCACAAAGTGTGAAGACCAAAGGGCCAATGTTGTGCCAATGTTTGGCCATTGTCGAAGCCTAAAGCCTAAAGCCAAAAGCTTAAAGGCCCGAAGCCTGAAGCATGGAAGCCCAAGTCCAAAGATCGAAGGCCTAAGCTTGAATCCTAAAGCCCAATATTCAAAGGCCCAACCCCGAAGCTTGAAGCCCAAATACTGAGAGATTATGCCCGAAGCCTGAAGCTTGAAGCCCGAAGCTCGAAGCCCGAAGCTTCAAACTAAGGCCTAAAAGATAAAGCCTGAAGTCTAATGCCCAAGCCAGAAATTGG
>JAEMOT010001809.1:516229-566016 GCA_019297695.1 Apostasia ramifera | reverse complement strand
CTTTGTGCACTAGGTTTCAGGAAGCAGGCTTCGGGCTTCAAGCTTAAGGCACGGGAGTTCAGGATCTGGGCTTCATGCTATGTACTTAACTTTTTAGGCTTCAAACTTCTTGCTATAAGGTTCGGAATTTGGTAGTTGGGCATTCGGCTTAGGGCTTCAGGCTTCGGGCTTTAGGTTTGGGCATTCAGAATTTAGGCTTCAAGCTACAGGCTACGGGATTTAAGCATGGGCCTTCAAATGTTTAGGCTTCTAGCTTGGGCTTTCATCATTTAGCTTTCGGGCTTTTGCTCTTGAGCATCAGGCTTTGGGTTGGGCCTTTCAAGTTCAATCTTTGCACTAGGGCCTTTGGGCTTGGGGCATCGAGGTTCGGGGTTTAGAGTTTAGAGTCTGAAGCTTAAAATCTGAGCCCAAAGTCCATTAACGGAAGCTTGAAGCCCGAAGGCCAAAGCTCTATGCTCAAAGCCCAAAGGCAAAAGCCTTAAATCCTAAAGCACAATAGCCAAATTTCGAAGCTCTGACTTCAAAGCTTGAAGCTCGAGGCTCTTTTGTCCAAGCCAAAAGCCCTAAGGCCCTAGTTCAAATCCCGAAGCTCGAAGGTCCAAGCCAAAATCCCTATGTCTAAAGGCTCAAGCTCAAGCCCAGAGCCCGAAGGCCTAAGCCCAAAGCCCGATGGCCAAAAGACGCAGCCTGAAGCCCAAAATTGGAAGGCTTTACCCAAAGGCTAAAGCTAGAAGGATAAAGCCCAAAAGCCTAAATCTCGAAGTTTGAATGCCTAAGCACAAAGGTCGAAGCTCAAAGTCTGAAAACCCAAGCACAAGCCCGAAAGCCTAAGGCCGAACACATCCTCAAAGCCCGTAACCCGAAGTCCAATGACTTAAGCATGAAATCCCAAGCCTGAGGCCTAAAGCTTAAATCCACACAGCCCCAACTAGAAGGCCAAAATCTGATGCCCGAAACCCAAAAGCTGAAGCCTGAAACCCAAAAGTTGAAGCCTGAAGTAGAATGCCTAAACCTGAAGTCCATTGCCCTATACGCGTTACTAAAAGCCTAAAGCACGAAGCCTAAAACTCATAGCCTGAAGCCCGAAGCCCGAAGTTCAAAACTCGAAGCCCAAAATAGGAAGCCATAGGCTCGAAATACAAAGCCCAAAGACCAAGCCACGATGTCTAAAGCTTGAAGCCCGAATTTTAAAGCCCGAGCTTAAACACTAAAAGCTGAATCCCAAAGGCCAAAGCCCAAGCTCGAAGTTCAAAGCTTAAAGCCCTAAAGAGCAAGTTTAAGGCCCAAAGCATGAAAGTCCTATGTCTGAAGCCTGAAGTTAGAAGCTCAACAACCGATGCCAAAAGCCTGAAGCCGAAAGACCCAACACCAAAGCCTGATAATTGAAGTCTGAAACACAAAGATCCAAGCTCAAAGCTTAAGCCCGAAGGCCCAAGCCAGAAGCCTGAAGGCCGAAAGCCAAAGTCCAATGCTAAAAACTCAAAACCCAAAGCTCAAAGCTCAGAGGCTGAAAGTCACAGCCCTAAGCTTGAAACCTAAATCCCCAAGCCCGAAGCTTGAAGCCTGCAGTTAAAAAAGCCAAACTTCGAATCCCAATGCCGAAGACATATGCTCAAACCCCATAACGGGAAGCCCAGATCTAAGCACAAAACCCTGAACCTAAACCCAAAAGCTTTAAGGCTGATGCGCCAAACCTGAAACCACATGGCGCTAGGCTGAAGGATGAAAGCGGAAGCCCAAAACCCAAAAGCCAAAGCTTGAAGCCTGAAGCCCGAAGCTAGAAGCCTGAAGCCTAAAGCCCTAACCACGAAAGCCGAAACTTAAAGGATAAAGCATGAAGCATGACCCAGACGGCCCACAACCGGATGGCCTAAGGTCAAAGTTGAAGCCAAATGACCTAAGCCAGAAGTCTATTGCTCGGAGTCTATGAACACTAAAGCCCAATGGCCTTAGCCTGAAGCCCAATGTTTAAATATAAAGCCCATGCCAGAAGCCCATGCCAAAAGGCTGAAGCTCGAAGGCTCAAACTAGAAGCACGAAGCATGACCCAGATGGCTAACAACCAAATGGCCTAAGTTCAGAATGCCAAAGCCTAAAGAAGCCCAATGCTTGAAGAACTATGCCCAAATTTTGAATGTCAAAGCCTGAAGCTCCATGCCCAAAGCCTCATCACCGAAAATCGAAGCCCCAAGCTCAAATCCTAAAGCCTGAAGCCTAAAACATGTATGCTCAAGCTTGAAGCCCAAAACCCAAATCTTGAAGCCCGAAACCCAAATCTTGAAGCCCAAAGTACGAAGGGCCAAGCAAGAAGCCTAATGCCTGAAGTCCTAAACTCGAAGCCAAAAGCTATAACCTGAAGCCTAAATCCTAAAGCTCGATGAATCCCAGGGCCTAAAGCCTGAAGCCCAAAGCTCGAAGAACTATGCCCAAATACTGAATGCCAAAGCCTAAAGCTCAATGATCGAAGATCGAAGCTCGATGATCGAAGATCAAAGCTTAATTAACAAAGCCTAATGGTCGAAGATCGAAGCACAAAGCTTGATGATCAAAAGGCTGAAAACCTGAAGCCCGAAAGCTCAAAGTCCTAATCTCGAAGTTTGAGGGCTCAAACTGAGTGGTTACAACATGAAGCCTGAATACCCAAGCCCAAAGTCTGAAGTCGGGAGGCCTAAGCACAAATCCAGAAGGCCCAAGACCGAAGCACGAAGCTTGATCCCCTAAGCCTTAAGCATGAAACTCGAATCGAAAATCTAAAGTTTAAAGACCCGAAGCCTGAAGCCCGATAGCAAAGGCCCAAACCCAAAGGTCAAACCCAACGCCCAATTCTTGAAACCCGAATCGAAAATCATATAGCCGGAAGAATCAAAGTACAAAATACTAAATTTTTTTGTGTTTTTCTATAGGTGTAGAATGTAGCTTAAGTAAGTTCATTAGAAGAATCAAGATGTCTTTACTTAGATGGAATAACTATCACTTTACCCTTATTCGATATTGAATAGTTATTTTGAATACAGAATCTTATAGCCCGAAGCATAGAGTGCGAAGGCCAATGGGCCAATGTCAATGCCTAAAGCCTAAAGCCTAAATGCCTGAATCCTGAGGCCCAATGATCGAACTCCTAAGCTTGAATCCTAAAGTCTGAAGTTTGAAGGCCCAATGCTCGAAGCTGAAATCCCAAAGCTTCAAACTCTAAAGCCAATTGACAAACCTATAATACAAAGTAAGAAGCCTAATGCCCAAAGGATCAAGCCTAAAATTTGAAACCCAAAGTGCAAAAGCCCATGCCTAAAGTTCGAAAACGCTTGAACCCTTTGTGAGCAAGCTTAAAGACCGAAACACAAAGTCCACGAATCCCGATGGCCGCATCTAGAAGCTCAAAGTCTTAAGCCTGAAGTCAAAAGTCAGAAGGCCTAAGGCACAAGCCTAAATGTGAAGCTTGAAACCCAATCTTAATGCCCGAGATTAGATGGCCCAAGGCTAACCTGAAAGCCAAGGCCCAAAGGCCGAAGCCTGAAGCTTTAAGGCTGATGGCCAATGCCAGAAGCCTAAAAGGCCAGAGCTCTAAGCTAGAAGGCCTAAACTTAAAGGCTCAATTCTGAAGCTCAAACTCTCAAACCCGAAGCTCAAAGCCTGAAGACCAAAAGCTTAATGACAGAAGGTCGAAGACCCAAGACTGAGTCTGAAATCCTGAAGGTCAAACCTCAAACCCAAAACTTAAGTCCCAAATCCAGAAGCCCAATCCTATTGCTCGAAGCCTCAAAGGACAATTCCCAAACTTTAAGCTCAAATCCTAAAGCCCAAAACCCAAAGCACGAAGCCCAAAGGCTAAAGCATCAAGACTGAAATCAAAAGGCCAAAGCCTGAAAATCGAAGCCCAAACCACTAAAGACCAAGCCTAAATGCTGAAGCCTGATGGCTTAGGTCCGTAGGCCAAAGCTCGATGGATGAATGCCTAAGCTCGAAGCCCGTAAGTCGATGCCCAAAGCCAAAGGGTCAAGTCCGAGGGCCAAAGCTCAAACGTCCATGCCGTAAGTCTAAATCTTGAAGTCCTAAGCCCAAATCCGATGACCGAAAGCCCAAACCCGCAACCTAAAGGCCCAAGCTTTGATGCCTGAATTCTAAAGCCCGAACACTGAAATTGCAATACCAAAGCCTGAAGGTCCAGGCCCAAGGCCTACAACCCTCTGCCCAGAGCCCGAAGCTCAAATCCCAAAGCTTAAAACTCTAAGGCCAAATGCCAAAACCTAAAATACAAAGCATGAAACCTAATGCTCAAAAGCTCAAGCCTGAAATTTGAAGCCTAAAGCCTAAAAGCCCATGCCTGAAGTTTGAATCTTGATGGCCTAAGCCTGAAGCTTGAAATCTTTATGTGCAAGCTTGAACACCGAACACGGAAGACCATAGCCTGAAGCCTGAAGCTTCAAGGCCAAAGGCTGAAGGCCGACCGCTAAAGATAGGAGCCCAAATTCTTAAGCCTGAAGCCAAAAGTTCGAAGGATCATGCCTATAGCCACATGTTCGAAGGCCTAAAGCCAAAATATTGAAGCCTAAAGCCTAAAGGCTCGAAACCTGAAGGTCGAAAGCCCAAGCTCGAAGACCAAAGCCCGACGAACATGTAAGCTTGAATATGAAGCTCAAAATTCGAAGGCCCATGCCCAAAGCCTAAACCGCAAATACTGACAGACTAAGCCTGGAGCCCGAGGCTCAAATCTCGATGCTTCAGCCTCAAAGGCCGAAGTTCTAAGATTAAATACAAAGCATGAAGCCAAAAGCCCAAATGCCCAAACCCAAATCTTGAAGCACAAAGTACAAAACCCTTGCCTGAAGCACGAATCCTGATGGCCTAAGCCTGAAGCTTGAACCCTCTATGGGCAAATTAGAAGTCTGAAGCCTGCAGACTATTTCCGGAAAATTGAAGGCCAAAGACCGATGGCTGAAACTAGAAGCCCAAATTGTTAAGCCTAAAGCTAAAAGCCTGAAGCCCAAGCCCGAAGCCACAAGGCCTAAACTCAAAGCGTGAAGGCTGAATCCCAAAGCCCAAAGACCCAAGCATGATGGCCCAAGCCCAACCAGAAAGATGAAGCCTAAAGCCCGAAGCCCAAAGCCCGAAGCTCAAAGCTCAATGGTTGAAGATCGAAGATTGAAGCTCGATGATCAAAAGGCCCGAAAACCCAAGCCTGAATCCCAAAGTCCCCATCTCAAATTACGAGGGCTCGAGCTTATGGCTACAACACAAAGCCCGAATGCCCAAAGTCAAAGTCTGAAGTCCGGAGGCCCAAGCCCAAATCCAGAAGGCCTAAGACCGAAGCATGAAGCCTTAAGCCTGAAACCTAAACCTTGAAGGTCAATGTCTGAAGCCTGATTCTCCTAGCCCAAAGTTCGAATCACAAATCCTGATACCCATTGCATGATGCCTAAAGCCTGAACCTTAATCCTCAAAGGTCAATGTCTGAAGCCTGAATGCCTAAGCTTGAAGCCCAGCTCAAAGTGCAAAGGCCCATGCCCAAAGCTAGAAGGCCCAAGACCAAAGCACGAAGCTAGATCCCCAGAACCTTAAGCATGAAGCCTGCATCCCCAAGGCCAAAACATGAAGCCCAAAGTCCAAAGCTTAATGCTCGAAGCTAGAATCTCAAAGCCAAAAGCTTGAAGCCCGAAGCCTAACCATAAAACCAAGAAGATCGAAGACTGAAGGCACTAGCCTGAAGCCTAAAATCTAAAGCTCGAAAGCCAAAGCATAAAGCCCAATGCCTCTAGTCTGAAGCTCGAAGCCTAATGCCTCAAAAGCCAAAGCATGAAGCCTATATGCCCAAGCCTAAAGCTTGAAGCCTTATGTCTTAAAGTCGAAGCCTGAGGCTTGAAGCCCGAGAGTCAAGCCTGAATCCCTAACTCCGAAGATCAAAGCCTATCAGCACTAGCCTAAATCCTAAAAAAAGTAGCCTAATGGCTCAAGCGTAAAGCCTGTAGCCCGAGCCTAAAGCCCAAGCCAAAATCCCAATGCTTGAGGCTTTATCCAGTAGACCAAAGTCCCAGACTATTAGAACTCCGGTTGAACAAAATCCAAAGCCCAAAGGTCAAAGCTTGAAGCTCGAAGTACGGATCAGAAAGGCCAAAGCTCGCATCTTGAAGCATGAAACCAAAAAGCCTAAGTCAGAATACTGAAGCTGGAAGATCAAAGCCCAAAGCCCGAACACTGAAGCTTGTAGCCTAATGCCCTAGCCTGGACCCAAAGGACCAAGCCTAATGCCTGATGTCCCTAACCCAAAGTTTGAATCCCATAGCTTGATTCCCAATGCCCGATGCCCGATGCCCGATGCCCGATGCCCGATGCTCGATGCCCAATGCCCGAAGCCTAAACCCTGAAGGTGAAAGCCCGTTGCCCGATGCCCAAAGTCCCAATACCGAAGCATGAAGCTTGATCACCGAACGTTAAGCCTAAAGCCTGAACCTTGAAAGCCAAAACATAAAGCCCATAGCTCGACGCTCGAAGCTTGTTGCCCAAAAGCCCAAAGCCTAAAGTCTTAATCCCGAAGCTCGAAGATAAAATACCTGAAGTTCGAAGCCTGAAGCCCGAAGCTCGAAGCCCAAAGGCCAAAATCTAAAGCCTAAAGCTCGAAGCTTGAGGCCCGAAGCCAGAAGCGCGAAGTCCAAAATTTGAAGCATAAGGTACGAACCTTGAAGTACCATGTTTGAAGCTTAAAGCCAAAACCCTGAAAGCCTAAGCCTGAAAATCATGGCCCAATAAAGAATACAAACTCAATTTGTTATTTCAGGATAAGTGAACAAAAGGAAAGCAATATTTAGAATGAAAAATGATGATGGATTATTTTATCACTGGACAGACAATTTTTCTTTCTTATCCCTTGGATTGATATAAGAGATAAAATGATTCAACCTCAGACCCTTTTGAATGTAATAGATAATAGCAGAGCTCGAGAATTAAAGAGTAAATTAGAATCTGTACCGATTCTCTTATCCATACGAATTCAGGGTAGATTTATTAGTCTTTTTATTCTATCTATGTTAATATGACTAAGTGCTAAATGCCATAAATAAGTGTCATCATTTTTAATCATCTTTCTTCTTTTAGGGGTTGGTTCAGCGACTTTAAGCATTTCAGTTAGAAATAAAATATTGAAAATTAGTTTAATAAAATATAAACTATTTTCAACATAACCATAACAAATATTTATGTCATTCATAAAAATTGAAATAGAGTCAACATCAAAATATATTTTAATAAAATACAAATATTTTCTTCTTTCTTTTTATATCCAAATAAATGTCATCTTTTAATTAATTAAATTATCAAAAGACATTTTTTCAAAATAACTACAACACTTTAATTAATCAAAACAGAGTGTCTCTTCAGACTAAATGCCTTTTTCTTAATTAATTAAATTATTTAATTAATTAAAAAATGTCTGGACAGACAATATTTCTTTTTTTTCTTATCCCTTGGATAGAAATAAGAAGAAATGATTCAACCTCAAGCCCTTTTGAATGTAGTAGATAATAGCGGAGCTCGAGAATTGATGTGTATTCGAAGGCCCAAGCTCGAAAAAAAACATCTTGCAGCCTAAAGCTCGACGGCCCAAGCTCGTCCCTCGGAGCCCGAAGCTCAATGTCCAAAGTTAGAAGCCCAAAATTCTAAGCCCAAATCCTGAGAAGCCAAGAGTCAATGCCCAAAGCTTGAAGCCCGAGGGCCCAAGGTCAAATCCCTAATCATGAAGATCGAAGCCCAGAGGCATAGCCAGATGCCTCCTGAAGGGACAAGTGTCAAAGTCCTAAGCCTGAAGCTCGATGCCTAGTGGCTTAAAGCAGAAGCCTGCGGCTTGAAGCCCGAGAGCCCAGGCCCGAATCCCTAACCCCAATGATCAAAGCCTGTAGGCACTAGCCTACGCATTCAAGCTTGGGACTTCAAGCTTCGTGACTCAGGCGTAGGTCTCCTGAAAGCCCATAGCCTGAAGTCGTAAGACATAAACTTGAAGCCCAAGGCACAAAATCCAAGGTACAATCCTTGAAGAGCCATGCCTGAAGCTTAAAGCCCAAAACCTGGAAGCCTAAGCTTGAAAACAATGGCAAAAGTTGGAAGCTCGAAGCCCGAAGGCCTAAGCCTAAAGCCCAAAGCCCAAAGGCCCAACCTTGTTTCTCGAAGGCTCAAGCCCAAAGCCAAAGGACTAAACTCAATTTCTGAAGACCAATAGCCAAAGCCCGAAAGCCCAATTCCAAGGGCCCAAGCCCGAATACCTATCCCCGGAGATTGAAGCCCAAAAATGCTAAACTAAAGCCTTAAGCCCAAAGCTAGAAGCCCAAAAATGAATCCCAAAGCTCATAGGCCCGAGCCTCAAGGCAAAAGTTGGAAGCTAGAAGCCCGAAGGCTTAAGTCTGATGCCCAAAGCCACAACTCGAAAGGCCCAAGCTTGAATTCCGAGGCTAAAAGCCCATTGCCTTAAGCTTAAAGACTGAAAGCGACAGCCTGAAGCCTATAGGCGACAGCCTGAAGCTTGAAGCCCAATGCCTCATAGAATCCCTAACCCTAAAGATCAAAGCTTGTCGGCATTAGCCTAAAGCCTAAAACCTGAAGCATGAAAGCCAAAGCCTGAAGCCTTAAGGCTCATGCTTTTAAAGCATGAGCCTTAAGCCAAAAGCCTGTGGCTCAAGCTCGAAACTTGAAGAGCGACGCCCAAGTTCGATGCTCGAAGATCAAAACACAAAGACCGATGCTCGAAACACGAAGACTGAAGTTTGTAGCTTAAAGTCCCAAACTATAATACTGAAGCTTGAAGTCGTCGACCATAATCCAAAACCAAGCAAAAGCCTGTGGCCCAAGCTCAAAACTTGAAGACTAAGGCCCAAGTTCGATGCTCAAAGCTTGAAACACGAAGACCGAAGGCCTAAACCCAAAGCTCGAAGTCCAAAACTATAATACTGAAGCTTGAAGCCATTGACCAAAATCCAAAACCCAAATATTGAAGCTTGAAGCTTGAAGTTTGGATCTCGAAGGCACAAGCTTGCAACTTGAACCACGAAATTAGAAAGGCCAAGCAGAATACTGAATACTGAAGACCAAAACGCAAAGTCTGAATACTAAAGCTTGTAGCCTTAAGGCCCAAGCCCGAACCCAAAGGACCAAGCCCAATGTTCGAAACCCAAAGCCTAATACACAGTGCGTGATACCCAAAGCCTAAAGCCTAAACCCGAAAGTTCAAAGCCCGTAACCCAAAATCAGAAACCCAAATGCCTAAGCCTGAAGCCTGAAGCCCAATGGCTAATGCCCAAACCCAGAAGGCCCAAACCCAAAGGATGAAGCTGGATCCCCGAAGCCTTAAGCAGGAAGCTTGAATCCTGAAGGCCGATGCTTGAAGCCTGAATACTGAATCTTGAAGGCCGAAGCCCCAAGCCTGAAACCCGAAGCCAATAGCCTAAAGCCAATAGCCCAAAGCCCGAAACCTGAAGTCCGAAGCCTGAGGGCCTAACCCCATGGCTAAAGACCAAAACCTGAAAGCCTAATCCCAAAATCCCTGGCCTAATTTGGAAGGCCAAAGGTCTATGTTTGAGGATCAAAGACGAATGCCTATGGCTGAGTCCGGATGTCCAAGGCACAAAGCTCAAAGCACAATTTTCTAAGCCTTAAGCCCAAAGCCCAAACTCCGAAGCATACAGGCTCAATCCCCAAGCTAGATACACAATGCCTAAAGCCTAATGTCCCAAGCCCAAAGCCCAAAGTCTTAAGCTCGAAGCCCAAAGGCCCAAGGTAAATGCCTAAATGCCGAAGCCTGAATGCCCACAACTCGAATCTCAAAGTCCTAAGCTCAAAGACCAAAGGCCCAAGATAAATGCCTAAATCCCGAAGCCCGAATGCCCGAAGCCTGAATCTCAAAGCCCAAAGCCTGAAGCCCGAAGCCCCAACTTTGAAGGCCAGGCCTAAGCCCAAATCTCTAACTTAAGGCCTCAAGCCTCGAAGGCCTAAGCCTAAATCTCTAACCTAAAGCTCGAAGGCCTAGGCTCGTCCCTCGGAGCCCAAAGCTCAATATCCCACATTAGAAGCTCAAAACTTGGAAAAATACTTGGGTTCGGATAGCTCGCCACGTCACATTTTCGGAGCTGCTTGTTATAGGTATAAATGTGTTTGTTATAGAGTTAAAAGTGCTTGTTACAGAAATCTAAAAATTCTACTTGTTATAGGTGCTTGTTATAGAAATCTCTATAACAAGTACATTAAGTTAAAAGTACTTGTTATAGGCAGCTCCGAAAATGTGATGTGGCGAGCTATCCGAACCCAAAAATTTTTTCAAAACTTGAAGCCCAAATCCAGAAGACCCAAGAGTCAATGCCCAAAGCTTGAAGCCCGAGGGCCCAAGGTCAAATCCATAACTATGAAGATCAAAGCTCGGAGGCATAGCCTAATGCCTCCTGAAAGGAGCAGAGTTAAAGTCCTAAGCCTGAAGCTCGATGCCTAATGCCTCAAAGCCGAAGCCTGAGGCTTGAAGCCCGATAGCCCAGGCCTGAATCCCTAATCCTAATGATTAAATTCTTTAGGCACTAGCCTAAAGTCTAAAGAGCCCAAGCTTGAATCCCTTTTGCATTCAGGCTTAGGACTTCAGGCTTCGTGATTCAGGCGTAGGTCTCCGAACTTTGGACCTCGGGATTGGGGGTTCAGGCATCGTGTTTTATGCATTGAGCTTGGGCCTTTGGGCTTCCACCTTGGAGCTTCGGGCTTCAGGCTTCAGGCTTGGGACTTTGGACATTCAGTCTTCGTGCTTTGGGTATCGAGCTGGGGCCTTCGGGCTTCAAGCCTAAGACTGAACCCAAAGGCCCAATCTCAAATCATGAAGCTTGATCTCCGAAGCATTAAACTTGAACCACGAAGGCCAACACATGAAGCCCAATGCTCAAAGGCCATAGCTCGAAGGTCTTAGCAAGAATCTCGAAGGCCGAAAGCCCGAGCTCGAAGCCCTAAGCCCGTAGAACGAAGCCTGAAGTCATAAGACCGAAACTTGAAGCCCATGGTGCTAGTCCAAGGTACAAACCTTGAAGAGCCATGCTTGAAGCTTAAAGCCCAAAACCTGAAAGCCTAAGCCCGAAAACAATGGCAAGAGTTGGAAGCTCAAAGCCCGAAGGCCTTAGCCTAAAGCCCAAAGCCCAAAGCCCGAAGGCCCAGCCTTGTATCCCAAAGTCCAAATCACGAAGGCTCAAGCCCGTGGCACAAAGGACTAAACTCGAATCCTGAAGCCCAATAGCTGAAGCCCAAAAGCTCAACCCCGAGGGCCCAAGCCCAAATACCTATCCCCAAAGATTGAAGCCCAAGGTTGCTAAACTAAAGCCCAAAGCCCAAAGCCAGAAGCCTGAAGCCTAAATCTCGAAGATAGAAGCTCATAGCTGGGAGCCTAAAGCCCAAAACACTAAGCCTGAATTCCTAACCCCAAGCATGAAGCCCAAAGCCCGTAGGCCCGAGCCTAAAGGCAAAAGTTGGAAGCCTGATGCCCAAAGCCACAAACTGAAAGACCCAAGCTTGAATTCCAAAGCAAAAAGCTCATTGCCTTAAGCTTAAAGCCTGAAAGTGAAAGCCTAAAGCCTATAGGCCCAAGCCTGAAGTTTGAAGCCCAATGCCTTATAACTGAAGCCTGAGGCTTGAAGCCAGGGAGCCCAAGCCTGAATCCATAACCTTGAAGATCAAAGCCAATCGGCATTAGCCTAAAGCCTAAGACCTGAAGCCTTAATGCTCATGCTTTTAAAGCGTGAAGTTCAAAAGCCCAAGCCTAAAGCCAAAAGCCTGTGGCCCAAGCTCAAAACTTGAAGACCGAGGCCCAAGTTTGATGCTCGAAGCTCGAAACAGGAAGACCGAAGCTCGAAACACGAAGACCGAAGGCCGTAGCTAAAAGTCCCAAACTATAATACTGAAGCTTGAAGTCGTCGACCATAATTCAAAACCAAGCCAAAAGCTTATGGCCCAAGCTCGAAACTTCAAGACTGAGGCCCAAGTTCAATGCTCGAAACCCGAAACACAAAAACCAAAGGCCCAAGCCCGTAGCTTAAAGTCTCAAACTATAATACTGAAGCTTGAAGTCGTCGACCAAAATTCCAAAACGCAAAGATTGAAGCTTGAAGTATGGATCTCGAAGGCCCAAGCTTGCAGCTTGAACCATGAAATTGGAAAGTACAAGCAGAATACTGAAGTCCGAAGACCAAAACCCAAAGCCTGAATACTAATGCTTGTTGCCCTAAGGCCCAAGCCTTAACCCAAATGACCAAGCCCAAAAGCTCATGCCCCTAGCCCAAAGTTTGAAACCCAAAGCCTGATACTCGATGCACAAAGCCCGAAGCTTAAAGCCTAAGCCCCAAATTTCAAAGCTCGTAGCCCGAAACTGGAAACCCAAATGCCTATGCCTGAAGCCTGAAGACCAAAGGCTAATGCCCAAACCTAGAAGGCCCAAACCTAAAGGATGAAGTTGGATCCCGGAAGCCTTAAGCATGAGGCACGAATCCTAAAGGTTGATGCCTGATGCCTGAATTCTGAGTCTCGAATGCCGAAGCCTGAAGCCCGAAGTCCCAAGCCTAAGGGCCTAACCCCAAGGCTCAAGTACAAGGTATGAACCTTGAAGTCCCATGCCTCAAGGCTAAAGATCAAAACCTGAAGGCCTAATCCCAAAATCCCTAGCCCAATTTGGAATGCCAAAGGTCTACATCTGAATATCAAAGCCGAATTCCTATAGCTGAGTCCAGATGTCCCAGGCACAAAGCTCAAAGCCTAAAGACGGAAGTACGAAGCACGAAGCTCAAAAGCCCATCCTTGAAGATCAAAGCCCAAAGCCTGAACCCCAAAGCATACAGGCTCAATCCCAAAGCTAGATACACGATGCTTAAAGCCCGATGTCCCAAGCCCGCAACCCAAAATCTTAAGCTTGAAGCTCGAAGGCCCAAGGTAAATGCCTAAATCCCAAAGCCCAAAAACCCAAAGCCCGAAAACCCAAAACCCAAAGCCCGAAGCTCAATGCCTTTATTGCGAAGCCTGAACGTCCAAGCTTGAAGTCCCAATGCTAAGCATTAAGCCCAAAGCCTGTAGGCCTGAGCTTGAGGACAAAAGTTGGAAGCCTGAAGTCTGAAGGCTTAAGCCTGAAGTCCAAAGCCCCAACCCTGAACACCCAAGCTTGAAACCCATAGGCTTAAGCCTAAAGCCAGAAGGGCCAACCTTGTGGCTCGAAGTCCAAAGCCCAAAGGCTCAAGCCAGAAGCACAATGGCCTAAACCCTAATCCTGATGCCAAAAAGTCGAAGCTCGAAGCCTCAAGCCCCAAAGGCCTAAACCCAAATCTCTAACCTAAAGCCTAAAACCTGAAGTTAGAAAGCCATAGCATAAGCCTGAATCTCGATGATAGAAGCTCGTAGCTTGAAGCCTAAAGTCCGATGACCCAAGCTCGTCCTCTGAAGCCCGAAGCTCAAAGTCCAAAGCTAGAAGCCCAAATTTTGGTGGGCCTAGAGTCGAAGCCCAAAGCATGAATCCTGAGGGCCCAAGCTCTAATCCTTATCCATGAAGATTGAAACCAGAAGGCACTAGCTTGAAGCTTAAAACCTAAAGCGCGAAAGCCAAAGGGTGAAGTCTATAGGCCCATGCCTGAAGCTTGAAGCTAAATGCCTCAAAGTTGAAGGTAAGGCTAGCTTGAAACCTGAGAGCCCAAGCTTGGATCCCTAACCCTGAAGATCAAAGTCTATCAGCACTAGCCTAAACCTTAAAATCTGTAGCCTAAAGGCTCAAGCTTAAAGCTTGAAGCCTAAAAAAAAAAAACAAGTCCATAGGCCTATGCCTGAAGCTTGAAGCTTAATGCCTCAAACTTGAAGCCTGAGGCTTGAAACCTGAGAGCCCAAGCTTGGATCCCTAACCCTGAAGATCAAAGTCTATCAGCACTAGCCTAAACCTTAAAGCTCATTGCCTAAAGGCTCAAGCTTAAAGCTTGAAGCCTAAAGGCTCATGCTTAAAGCTTGAAGCCTAAAGGCTCATGCCTAAAGCCTGAAGTCTGAAATGAAGGCCCAAGACCGAAGCATGAAGCTTGATCCCCTAAGCCTTAAGCATGAAGCCTACATCTCGAAGGCCATAACATAAAACCTAAAGCCCGAAGCCCATAGCCAGATAACCGAAGCCCCAAGCCCGAAGCCCGATGCTCGATGCTCGATGCCCGATGCCCGATGCCCGATGCCAGATGCCAGAAGCTTGAAGCTCGAAGCCTGAAGCCCGAAGGTCGAAGCCTGAAGCCCGAAGGTAGAAGCCTGAAGCTCGAAGCCCAAAGGCCTAACCCTAAAGCCCAAGGTACGAACCTTGAAGACCTACGCCTGAAGCCTAAACCCAAAACCTGAAGGCCTAAACTCGAAATCCATGGCTCAATTTTGAAGGCCAATGGTCTACGCTTGAAGCCCAAAGCCTGATGCCTATAGATGAATCCAATGTCCCAGGCCCAAACACTAGTATAATATATGTCTTTTACGGCACATTTATAAAGGCAGTTAACAAGAGAGACTGCTGTAAAAACTTTCCAACAAAATATTATACGGTAGTTGACTATGTGAACCATCATAGACTCATTTTAGATGGTGGTTGACTCAATCAACTCTCGTCTAAACTCCACACTTTAGATGGCGATTTATTGAGTAAACTATCATCTAAGATTTCGACGATGGTTGACTCAACCAACCGCCATCTTGGCTTTTGATGGCGGTTGGTTGAGTCAACTGCCATCAAAATATCTTCGTATGTCGCTCCTCGCTGCTGCTGGACTAGTACTTGTCTCTCATTTGTTTGAACGGAAAACCTTAGATCTCTACAAGCTTGCTCGATCTCATTTGTTAGAATGTCGCGTGCTAGGATTGCTCATCGCTTAAGGACTTTATGTTGCCGGGGGACTTCACGTCGCTGGATCAAGCCATACGCATCGATCTCCTCTTCCATCTTCTTCTTCTTTGTCCGTCATTCCCCCCATACCTTCACTGATGCCAGATCTAGCACGCCGATGCTGGCTGACATTGGATCTAGCCTCATTCGCTGCCCTAAACCCTCTCTGACGCAGGCCACTGCCGGATCTAGCCACATTCACGGCCCTACTCCCTCGCCGATGCTGGCTGACGCCCGATCTAGCTACATTCCTGGCCCTACACCCTCGCTGACGTCGGATATAGCAAACTTCACCTTCTTCCACCTCGTTCTTCTTCTTCTTCTTCTTCTTCTAGTTTTTCATCTTTGGCTGAAATTTGCCCCACGCTTTCGCCGAATGACGCCAAATCTAACCGTATTTGCCATCGTACATGACCTTTACCGACACCGGATCTAGCTAGTTGACTCCACTTTCTTCCACCTCTTTCTTCTTCTTCATCTTTGTCTTCGGCTGACATTCACCCTACACCTTCGCCAAAGCCGGATCTAGCCGCCTCCACCGTATTTCACCTTTTGTTCTTCTTCTTCGTCTTCGGCCACCACTCCTTAGATCTACACATTCATCGACGCAAGATCTAGCCTTCTTCTTCTTCTTTTTCGTCGGTCTTCTGCCATTTTCTGCGCACCTTCACCAACGACATCGCCGGGAGACTTTACTGACCCTAGATCTACTTTTTTCTAAATCTACTTCTTTACTTTTTTTTATTTTATTGTTATTTTTTCAGGTTGATTGCAAAAAAATTTGATTCAAAAATTTTAACTGTCGTTTCTGCTTAATTTCATATAAGGTAAATCATATTTATTCTATTTTTTTCAGTTTATTTATATGTTAATTCTGATATATAAGTAGATTTTTTTTAGTATCATAAACTGAATTAATTAGAATATATTAATTATATTAGGCCTTGTCATATAGGTAATTATATATGAATCAATCTTGGATTAAAATGGATAGACTATCATTTGAATATGATTATGGCGTAAATACCTTTATACGTTTCGCACTAGAAAATAAATGTTTAGTTAATAGCAGAATAAGATGTCTGTGCTTGAAATGTGAAAATATAAAATTATTTGAATCCAATATTGTGAAAGATCATTTATTTTTTCATGGATTTGATGAGACTTATGAAAGATGGATTTGGTATGGAGAATCTGTAAGAAATAAATGAATAATATTGGGAGAAGTATATCATCTATATGTGCAGATGTTAGTGTTAACATTGAAAGTACAGTCAAAAAAGATAGAATGAAAAATTTAGTTTGGGATATTAAAAATAATTTATCAGAAGCTCAGAACAGTTTGAAGAGTTGCTTCAAGAGGCCAAGAGTCTATTATATCATAATTATAAGCGCTTTACTAAACTTTCTGCACTAATGCATTTATTTAATTTAAAGGCAGCAAATAGTTTAAGTAACAAGTGCTTTACAGAGTTGCTTATTCTTATAAAAGATATGTTACCAGCACCCAATCAACTTTAAATTCAACTTATGAAGCAAAGAAAATACTTCGTAAGTTGGGAATGCATTATGAGAAGATCAATGTTTGCCCTAATGATTATATTTTATATTAGAACGAGTATAATAGATTAGAGCAATATCCAGAATGTGGAAAATCAAGGTAAAAGCTATGTGCAGATGGTATTAAAAAAAATATGATATTTTAAAGAAAGTTATGTGATATTTGCCTCTGATACTGCACTTTATAAGACTATTTTAAAATAAAGAATATACTAAAAATCTTACTTGGCATGCTGATGGTGAAGGACGTATATTTGATAGAATGATGCAACACTCTGCTGATTCTCCGCAATGGAAATCTTTTGATATTTGATTTCCAAATTTTGCTGAAGATTCGAGGAATTTAAGACTTGGGCTGTGCACTGATGACTTTAATCCACATAGTATTCAAAGTAGTCAACACAGTTGTTGGCCTATTTTCTTGGTTATTTATAATTTACCTACTAATTTATGTATGAAATATAAATTTATCATGTTGACTTTATTGATATCTGGACCGAAGCAACCTAAAAATAAAATAGATATTTATCTTTCTCTACTTATAGATGATCATAAAAAATTATAGAAAAAAGGAGTGCAAACATATGATACTTACTGACATGAGATATTTATATTAAGGGCAGCACTTATATGGACTATGAATGACTATCCAGCCTATGATAATTTGGCGGAATGTAGTGTTAAAGGTCATTATGCATGTGTCATTTGTGGTGATAAAACTAATGCAAAGTATTTAAAACATAGAAAAAAAAATATGTTACATGTGCCACAGAAAATGGTTGTGTCGAGATCATGTATTTCACAAAAAAAAATAGCTTTTGATGGTAATATTGAGTTTGAGAATGCTCCACGCCTATTTAATGGAAAAAGGTTAATACAGGTTTTGAGCACCATAGGTCAAGATCCCCCAAAAATAAATTATTGAAAAAGAAGATCAATATTTGTTTATCTTGAGTACTGAGAATATTTACATGTGCATCACAATTTAGATATCATGCATATAATGAAAAATATTTGTGATAGTATTATTAGTACACTATTAAATATTGCTGAAAAAAATAAAGATAATATAAATGCACAATTAGATATAGTTAGTATGAAAATTCGACAACAGCTTGCTCTTAGGTCTATGGCAGTCAAACATGTCTTTCACATGCATATTATACATTCACAAAAGATGAGAAAAAGTGATTCTGTAAGATTTTATACGAGTTAAAAGTGCCTGATGGTTATTCTTCAAATACAAAAAGTCACGTAAATCTCAGAGAATTGAAATTAATTAATTTGAAATTGCATAATTGTCATGTATTATTGCAATAGTTGTTATCTGTAGCTATCAGAGGCAGTTTGGATGCTAAACTTTGGAGTACAATAATGAGGCTATGTTTCTTCTTCAACTCTTTATGTGCTAAAATTATAGATGCTCTTCATTGAAGTATTATTATTTTTACAAAATCACTGTGTGGAGAAGTATGATGGATATATTATCAATGGATATTACTTTTTCACTAAAGAATGGGATAACAAGCGAGTTGTTCAGAATAACAGAGTTTCTTTAATTGCTCAAACAATACAGATATCAAGTGCAAAAGATAAAAATCCTCATATGAATAATTTGTGTTACTTCAATATTATTGAAGAGATATGGAAACTTCATTATATTGATTTTCGTATTCCATTATTCAAATGCTCATGGGTAAATAGTAATGGTGGGAGCAAAATTAACGAGATGGATTTTACATTAGTCAATTTTAATCAGATTGATCATAAAAATAATTATTTTATTCTCGCAAACCAAGCTAAATAAGTTATCTATATTGAAGATCTTGTTAATCCAAGGTAAATAGATGAAGAAAGAATGATTGTTACATCAATGCAGCATCTAAAGAACTTGGGACTAGGATTGCAAGTAATTTAAATTTTGCTATCATACAAATTATAATAATTGAATATGTATATTTATTATAAATTTAAAATTCTTTTATTTATGTATAGGATGAGTTGGCCACGCAGGCTTCCCAAGGCACGATTTACCTTGAAGGTAGGAGTGATCTGTTTGCTTTAGCTTACAAGGAGTTGGAACATCCTAGAAGAGTTAGAGTTAAAGAAAAATTTCAGACAATAACCTCCTTTTTTCAAGATAGTAGAAGAGGAATATCGTTTAGTTCTACCACTGCTGCTGATATCCACAGTTGAGAGAGGAGAATATTAAGCTGCAATAATATATCTCTCGCCTCGAGGAAGATATGATATTATTAAAAAAAATAGTAATGAGAGGGTATGGATCTACCCAAGTAAGTTAGATGGTGAGCGTATCAGGTTCTTTTATGGGAGGCAATCTAAGCCCACCTCCAGTATTAGTTGAGGTATTATAAATATGTTATTTACAAATAAAATTTTATTTATATTGTAATTTTAGTTGCATTTTATAAATTTATATCGTAGAGAATGAATTGCTTAATTGCTTCTGTTACTCTTAATAATGTGATCACCCATAGGAGGGTGGTAAATCCAATGGCTCCTATTATACATATGTTATTGATGAGTGAGGGAACATGTACAGTCCTTGTTGATTATGTAATTGATGAGTCTGCTAGACTCATTTTTTCAGTTGATGATAGAACAATAATTGGTGAAACACTGGGATATATTATTTCTTGTCTCGTATGACTTATTTTTCATGATGATCAGGTATAATACTTTGTTATAATATTATAGTTTCAAAAAAATTTCTTTGTTATTAATTTTTTTTATTTTATTAAAACGACTAAAAGCTAAATCTAGTGGAGCACGCCATGACAGAAAATCACCAATAAGTCAAAGCAAAAAAATTAGCTAAATAATATTATTTATTATCATTTGCATATATTTGCATATATTTGTAATTTATAATTTTAACATATATAAATTATATATAGGAAAAAGATCATATTCTTCTGCAATTTTTAAATATGATGTTAGAACAGGCAATTCATACATTGACCAATGAGTTGATGTATATTCTTATTACTGTCGATATTTATGGGTATGATAAGTAACTATTATTTGATAAAAAAAAACTTTGGAATTTGGCACAATCGAAAAGATCGGCGGGTCGATGATAAGTGCTTATGTTGGATAAGTATATATATACACATTTTGTAAATGCATTTAGATTTTAAAAAAAAAATTATATTATTATATTCGTATAGATATTTATATAATCAAATAAGAGCAGATAGCAATTTGAGAGATAGATACTGCTTTGTGGATCCACAAAGCATTGCAGATTTTATAAATGATAAGAATCAATGCGCTACAGCATTGAAAAATAGAATAATAAAAGCTAGACGAAATTCATTGGTTATTATTCTTTATAATAGTGGGTAAGTTTTAACACATTTTTTAAATATACTAAATTTTAATTTTTCAAGTATATTAAAATTTATAATTAACATTCAATCTTTTAATAGAGAACATAATGTTAGCTGTATTGGATCCGTAAAGATTATGCATATATTGGATGGATCCTATCGGTCAGCCTTATCGGCAGCAATTTAAATATATCGTTGATCGGTAAGTAAATATTTGAATTTATATTTTTAATAAATGATTATTGCTTTATTGTGCATGAACACTTTCTAAATTTTGACAGTTCGATGATAAATTTTTATATGACTCTTCTTCAAAAAATAATTTATAATTAAAGTAAAAACTATAAAGGTATTGTAGATTATATTTTTTAATTTTGAGTGAATTTTAATGAACATATTATAACATACTCAATTTTGTGCTTAATTAGTGTCCGAGAAAAGATGATGATATTAGATGTGGATATTACATACTCATGTATATATGTCACATTATACTTGCAGGCTTATTAGAAATACCTTCTACTATACATGATTTAGAATATTTATTTAGATTTTTAATTCTATATGTTATTAACTAATTTTAATTTTATAGTTGCTGGAAAATAAGAGCGAGTTTAGTAATATCGAATTTGATAATGATATTCGTGAGCCATTGGCAGCATATATATGAGATGAATGGAAACTATGAGATGGTATAATATTTCAAAAAAAAACTCTTACCTTGATTATTTATGTGATAATTATAAAATCTTAATTATTAGTTTAATTTACAGGCATACATCATGGAGCTTGAAAAAATAACTACGAAAGTATAATTTTATTTATATACCAAAGTTCATATAAACCTCATGTTAGTCTCATACTTTTAATTTGGGAATCACCATAAATATTACTATTAAGACTAATTTTATATTTCTTAAAATTTCTATTCTGTGCCATTCATTTGGTTTAATCTACTATTTCAGAAAATTTACTATTTCTAAACTTGCAGATTCTACATTTAAATCTCTTGAGTTTAGGTCAATTAAGTGAAATCCAACCCAACCAACACGCATATCATTTTGATATGATTAACACAATATATTATCATACATGTTCTGTACGATTTGAATATAATTGTGTTTTCTTTTGAATAGTAGGATTAGAGCTTCAGAAAATAGATTATGCATTGGGCAGAATCAGTTGGCCAGATCTGCTGGAATTAGATGGGCTCCGGGCAATTCTCCATCAGATGATAGTTTTTTATATTGAGCGTGTGCTAGTTGGGCTAAAATTTGTATTTTATTGGATTCAATGATGATGTCATTGAAGTTATGTTTTATGTGATATTGATGATGTTTTCTTCATGAATTCATTGATAAAGAATTATACATGAATTCCATGAATGTGCGATATGAAATGACTACTGGATATATATTATTACTGTATATGAATGTATTAATTTTTGTTACAAGAAAATTTTTTAATATCATGTATTTGTTTTTTGAAAAAAAAATAACTATGGACGGCGGTTCTCCCAGGAAAACTGCCGTCTATAATTATTTTAACTATAAATGGCGGTTCGCCTTGGAGAACCGTCGTCTGTAGTTAATACTATAGACAGTAATTTGACAGAGAGAATCGTCGTTGATAGTTCTACTATAGACAGAGGTTTTTTATGGAGAACTATCGTATATAGTATATCATACATGGTGGTTGACGTAGGTCAACTGCCATGTAAAGTTATCTCTTATGGCTGTCAAAAGACCGTCGTCAAAAGCCTGTTTGTTACTATAATGTTCGAATACGCGGCAGTTGCATTAAATATTTGAAGGTAGTTTTTAACCGCTGTAAAATGACTTTCCTCTACTAGTGAAAGCCCGAAGCCCAAAGACTCAAGCTCGAAGCATGAAGCCCGATTGGCAAAGCCTTAAGCCCAAAGCTTGAAGGCGCATACTGGATGATCAAAGCCGAAAGCCTGAATCCTACAAGCTCAATCCCAAATCTAGTTACGCGAAGCCTAAAGCTTGATGCCCAAAGTCTTAGGCTTGAAGCCCGAAGGCCCAAGCTCAATGCCCAAAACAAGAAGCCTGAATGTCAAATCTCCCAAGCCCGAAGCCCAAAGCTTGAAGCCCCAAGCTAGAAGCTCAAAGGCCCAAGCTCAACACCTAAAACACGAAGCCTGGACACCCAATCCCGAGGTCCAAGGTCTGGAGGCCTACGCCAGAATAACGAAGGCTGAAATCCCAAGCCAGCTTGGGCTCTTTAGACTTTAGGCTAGTGTCTATAGGCATTGATCATTGGGGTTAGGGATTCAGGCCTGGGCTCTCGGGCTTCAAGCCTTAGCCTTCGCCTTTGAGGCATTAGGCATCGAGCTTCAGGCTTAGGACTTTCACTCTTGTCCCTTCCGGAGGCATCAAGCGCCTTCGGGCTTTGATCTTCATGGTTAGGGATTTGACCTTGGGCCGTCGTGCTTCAAGCTTTGGGTTTTGAATCTTGGCTCTTCAGGATTTGGGCTTAGACTTTTGGGCTTCTAACTTGGGACATAGAGCTTCGGGCTCCAAGGGACGAGCTTGGGCCTTTGAGCGTTAGGTTGCAAAATGATTCTTTTTAAGCTTTGGCCTTCGAATACACATCAATTCTCAAGCTCCGCTATTATCTACTACATTCAAAAGGGTTTGAGGTTGAATCATTTTATCTCTTATTTCAATCCAAGGGATAAGAAAAAAAAGAAATATTTTTTGTCCAGAGGTAAAGCAATCCATCGTCGTTTTTCATTCTAAATATTCCTTTCCTTTTGTTTACTTATCTTGAAATAACAAATTTTGTATTCTTTATTAGGTCGCGATTTTCGATCTATGGGCTTCAAGCTTTGAGCTTCATGTTTTGGCCTTCAGGCTTCAGGGTTCGGGATTCAAGCTTCAGGCTTAAGGCTTCAGGCTTCAGGGCTCAAGCTTTGTGCTTTGATATTGGGACTTTGGGCATCGGACATCGGGCTTTGACCTTCGGGGTTTAGGCTTCGGGCATCCGACATCAGACAACGGAATCTAGCTATGGGGTTAGAACTTTGGGCTAGGGGCATCAGGCATTGGGCTTAGTCTTTTGGGTCCCGGCTAATGCCTTGGGCTACAAGCTTCAGTATTCGGGCTTTGAGCCTTGGTCTTCGAGTTTCAGTATTCTGGCTTGGGCTTTTTGATTTCGTGCTTCAAGATGCAAGCTTGGGCCTTTGTGATCAGTACTTCAAGCTTCAAGCTTCAATCGTTGGGCTTTGGATTTTGGTCGATGGGATTCGAACTTTAGAAAATTAGTCTGGGACTTTGGGCTATGGGTTTAGGCCTCATGCATTGGGCTTTAGGCTCGGGCTTCAATCCTCAAGCTTCAGCTTAGAGGCATTAGGCTTTGAGCTTCAGACTAGAGGCACTGGGCTTTACACTTTGGCTTTTGAACTTTAGATTTTAGGCTTCAGGCTAGTGCCTTCGGGCATCGATCTTTTTGGTGAAGGATTAGAGCTTGGGCCCTCAGGCTTCAAGCTTTGGGCTTTGACTCTTGGCCCTTCAAGGTTTGGGCATGGGCTTTTGGGCTTTTAGCTTGGGACTTTGAGGGTTCGAGCTTCGTGTTTTGGGGTCGACGGGATTCAAACTTAAGAAATATAGTCTTATAGGCCCTTTAGTCTATGTGTTTCGAGCTTCGTGCATCAAAGTTCAGCCTCAGGCTTCGACCTTCGAGTTTGGGCCTCAAGCATTGGGTTTTAGGCTTGTGCTTTCGGTCTTTCGGGCTTTTGGGCTTCAAGCTTTAGGCTTGAGCTATTCGGCTACAGGTTTTAAGGTTTAGGCTAGTGCTGATAGACTTTGATCTTTGGGGTTAGGGATTCAAGCTTGACTCTCAGGCTTCAAACCTCAGGCTTCGACTTTGAGACATTAGGCTTCAAGCTTCAAGCTTGGGCATATAGGCTTCATGCTTTGGATTTTGATCTTTAGATTTTAGGCTTCAGGCTAGTGCCTTCGGGCTTAGATCTTCTTGGGGAAGGATTAGAGCTTGGGCTATTGGGCTTCAAGGTTTGGGCATAGGCTTTTGGTCTTCTAGCTTGGGCTTTTAGGCTTTAGGCTTCAAATTTTAGGCTTGGGCTTTTGAGCATTCTTCATGCTTTGTATTTTAGGCTTTGGTCTTTGGCCTAGAGTTTGATGATTTGGAATTTGAGTTTTGGGCTCCGGGCATAGTCTTCAGCATTTGGGGATCGACTTCGAGGTTGGGCCTTCGAACTTTGGGCTTTAGGATTCAAGCTTAGGCCTTCGATCATTGGGTTTCGGTCTTCAGGCATGAGCTTTCGAACTTTATGCTTTAGGCTTTAGCCTTCGATATTGGCCCTTTGGCTTTCGCACTCTACACTTCTGGCTATAAGTTTTTGGATTCGGGCTTTAGGTATTGTACTTTAGGCTGTGGGCATTGATCTTTGGGCCTGGACCTTCGATGTTTTGGCTTCGAGCTTTGGACATCAAGCTTGGGCACTCAGGCTTTGTGATTTAAGCATCAAGTTTGAGGGTCTAGGCTTTGGCCTTTGAACTTTGGGCTTTCGGTTCTAGGCCTTGGGCCTAGACCTTCAGGCTTTGGTACTTTAATTTTAGTGTTCAGGCATTAGGATTCAGGAATCAAAGCTTTCAGTCATTGCATTTGGGCATAGGACTTCAAGATTTAGGATTTCAACTTGGGTGTTTGAGCTTTGGGCCTCGGGCATAACCTTTTAGCTTTGGGCCTCGGGCATAACCTTTTAGCTTTGGGCTTCGGGCTTCGGGCTTCAGGCTTGGGATTCGACCTTCGGGCCTAGGCCATCAGGCTTCAGCATTTAAGCTGGGTCTTTAGTGGTTTGGGCTTCGATTTTCGGGCTTTAGCCTTTCGATTTTGGTCTTGATACTTTGGCCTCGTGCTTCGGATTTTGGGATTTAGGATTTGAGCTTTAAAGTTCGGGAATTGTCCTTGAGCCTTCGGGCATTAGGATTGGGCTTTGGGATTTGGGATTTATGCTTTGGATTTGAGCTTCAACCTTCAGGCTTTCGGGCTCTGTCTTGGGTTTTGGACCTTCTGCTGTTAGCTTTTGGCCTTCGGGCTTCGGGCTTGAGAGTTCGAGCTTCGGACTTGAGCCATTAGAGCTTCAACCTTTGGGCTTCGGGCTTGAGAGTTTGACCTTCGGGCTTCGGGCTTTGGCCTCTCGGTTTCAGTCCTGAGCTTTTACGTTTAGGTCTTCTAGCTTAGAGCTCAGGTCTTCAAGCTTTTGGCTTCAAGCCTGGCCTTTAGGCTTCTGGCTTTGGCCATCATCCTTTGAGCTTCAAGCTTCGGCCTTTGGGCTTTGCCTTTCAGGTTGGCCGTGGGCCATCTAATCTTAGGCATTAGGCTTGGGTTTCAAGCTTCGCGTTTAGGCCTGTGGCTTGGGCCTTTAGACTTTTGACTTCAGGCTTAAGACTTTGAGCTTCTAGCTTCGTCCACCGGGCTTCGGGATTCGGCCTTTAAGCTTGTACATGAAGGGTTCAAGCTTTTTCGAACTTCAAGCATGGTTTTTTGCACTTTGGGTTTTGTTGATGTGGAAAGTAGGGGATCCCAAGAAACACAAAGAGAAAAAGAGTCTCAAGAAGCAGCAACACGCAGAGAGCTAAGCCTAATGATTAATATTTAAAATGAGAGAAGCATCCTATTAATGCGTGGCTCCAGCACTGCATCTCAGCCATACACGTGGCGCTATGTGAAGTCTAACCCTCTGGTTTTCTTTATTATTATCTTTACAAGAGTCCAATGTCGCAGACGAGGTCTCAGTCAAACCTCAGGCCCGACGTTCTAATCATCTACTAGCAACATCGATGACGATGTTTCCAAGCTACACCTGTCATTTTCGGCATGCCATGACCGCACCATTACCAATGCAACATGCTTTTTTCAGCTACACAAACCAAAGATCTACATGCCTCAGCCATCACGGATCCCCAGAAGAATTGCTCAGTTCAAAGAGATCAGGCCCCTCTGGTGGCTGATCGCAGCGAGAATGTCAAAATAGACCCAACATTTGAATATTCATCCCTTTCTGAGAAACTAGGGCTGGGCCCCACAGCATCGTACCTATAAGAGCCCGCGAATAGGCAGAGCTCAAAAGGAAGAAGAACAAGAATAGGAAGAAGGAAGGGGACCAATTTCATTCTTGCTTTACTTGTATCAGAACTTGAAAGCACACACACACACTCTCTAAAAACTTGTTTTCCCTCCTTAATGTTGTACTGGCCTTCGCAGCCATTTTTCTCTCTCTTTTTTAGTGAAATTGTTCACCCAGTCCTCTAGTGGATGTAGGAGATTTTCATCCCTGAACCACCTTAAACCTTTGTGTGCTGCTCTGGGTATCTAAGCTCTCTGCGTGCTGCCATCTCTCGGGACTCTCTTTCTCTGTGTTTCTTGAGATCTTCCACATCTTACATTAATATTTTCTAGTGCTTTCATTGAGACCGCCAAGAAGATGGTGGCCAGGACACGTAGAACCAATTCTACCGCCTGCAGTACACATGCAGGTGAGCCTTTTGTTAGGGCACCAGGCGATAGGGCTTCAGCCTTAACCTCCTAGCACCATGCCGAATCCGCTTCTTCCTCTAAGGGTATGCGCATATAAGAGATCCAGGAGATGTTTGCAAAGCTCACCGACCTAGTCACTGGCCTCATAACCCAACAGGCTGTAATTCTCAGGCAGACTCAGCCAGTCTGTGCCATTGTACTTCCTCCCCCACTAGAAGCGGCAGCTCCTTCACCTCCTCTACTGGTAGCAGCGGCCCCTGCATCTCCGCCGCCGGTAGCGGCGGTTCCTGCACCTCTTCCTCTGCTCGCGAAGGCCCCTACGCCTTTACCACCAGTTGTGGCTGCTTCCATCCAATCATCTAGTTTTTGGCAAAAGCTCGGATGCCCTCTTCCCCCTTAGAACATTTACCAGCATCCTCTCCCACCTTTATGTCTGCCTCTAATTCCTCAGCCTGCTTTCTTCCCTTCGGCCTTCCCTCCTTTTCTTGCTGGGTAGAATCACCTCTTCCCAGGCATTTAGGCCCACTATTGCGGATCTGATCCCTTCTTCGGCCCTCTGAACAGTAATGCCCCTTTTGCTGAGGCTATCTGGCAGGCCCCAATCCTAGAGGACTTCAGGCCATCTCGACTTGAAGCATATAAAGGTACAACTGATCCTCGCGAACACATTTATGGGTTCGAGGCTGCGGTTTGCTATTGACAGCCAAATGAAGCCACCAGGTGCCACCTCTTGGCAAACACTTTGAAGGGAGTGGCATTCAACTGGTTCATCAAACTTCTCATGGGCCACATCTCTTCCTACGAGCATCTGAAGTGGGAATTGATCGCGCGCTTCATCGGCCGAACCCGAATGGTCATTTCTGACATGGTGCTTGCCAGTATCAAACAAGGCGAGAAGAAAAGTCTTCAAGATTACACCAATCGTTTCTTCACTGCAACAGCAGAGGCTGAGGACGTTGATCCCATTGTCGCCATGCACAATTATCGGAGGGGACTCAAGAGCGGGGACCTGTCTAAGTCCCTACAACTGGCCGAGCCCCAGAGTTACCCTTCGATGATGAAAAAGGGGTTCAGCATCCTATCTTCCATATCAGTCATATACTTCTAGATGTTGAAAGTCGTTGCCCCACATTGGAAACGCTTGCCCTTGCCCTTTTGACGGCAGCAAGGAAGTTGCATCCATACTTCCAATCGCACACTATCCAGGTGGTCACCGATCAATCACTCCTAAAGATATTGCATACTCCTAAAGTTTTAGGAAGGCTTCTCAAGTGGTCCATCGAATTGGGTAAGTTCGATATTAAATATGCTCCACGGATGACAATCAAGACCCAAGCTCTAGCGGATTTCGTTTTCGAGCTTTCTACTTCAGAGCCATCACCTGCCAAGAGCAAGGCCACGCCTTGGTCCCTCCACGTTGATGGTGCGTTTGGATCGCAATCCCAAGGAGTTGGAATTCTCCTGACTAGATCAAAGGGAGTCGCCTTACATCAAGCAATAACCCTTCAGTTCAAAACCACTAACAACCAAGCAAAATACGAGGCCCTCATTGTAGGACTGAACTTCATACTCAGCATGACGGTGGAATACATACAAGAGTTCAGCGACTCACAATTGGTCATAAATCAGGTGAATCGTGCTTACGAAATGAAGGACGAAGTTCTGAAGAAGTATCTGCAAAAGACCCAGTCCTTAGTGCACATTCCCAGAGAAGAGAACCAAGTGGTAGACCGGCTCGCAAAAGGGGGGCTCCCCGATCTCCGCCAGCATCAAATATTTGAAAAGCCCAGCTACGAGTGTATGGAAATTCGCACTGAAGAGCACCCACCTTGCTGGATGGATAGAATTTTCAATTACTTGGAAAATGGGGTACAACCTGACCACAGGCAAGAAGCGAAGAAACTGAAACTCGAATGTGCCAAATATGTCCTTATCGATGGAGAACTAACATAGCAAGTGTTGAAGGAAAAAAAGTATTACTTACATTACATCCTTTTCCTGTACTTTGTGAGAAAGGAATATCAAAAATGCAGCTTCTAGTTCCAGAAATGTATGATTGTAATATATTTCAAATCTTTCCAAGCCTTTAATTTATAGTATTTTAAAGATTGTGAAAGATGAGCTCTAACAACTTCATCTATTTTTGGAACATACTGATGCTAATTTAATTTAAAAAAATAGAAAAAACAAAAAAATAGGACCGAAATCCTGTGATGTTATCCCATGCTAATGTATCCAGATCTTGAGCTTGCTTTGAGCACTCTAATTTCTTCAAAGTAACAGCGCCAGATGCACGGCCTAGTCAATTAAGGCTAAGAGCCCATCACGAACAAAAGGGACGAGTCGGCCCGAGCACACCATGAAGCGGACCAACTGACCCAATCCAAGGTCCAACTATGAGCTTTTTAACTGCAACAACTTAACTATATGCTATTGGAGATGGAAATATCATAACTGCTGGCACCAGACTTGCCCTCTAATAGATTATCGTTAAGGGATTTAGACTGTACTCATTCCAATTACTAGACTCGAAGAGCCCGGTATTGTTATTTACTGCCACTACCTCCCCGTATCAGAATTGGGTAATTTACAGGCCTGTTGCCTTTCTTGGATGTGGTAGCCGTCTCTCAGGCTCTCTCTTCGAAATTGAAAGTTGATAGGATAGAAATTTGAATGATGCATCGCTGACACTAGGGCTATGGGATCCCAAAGTACAAACCCCCAAATGCCCAAGCCTAAAGCCTGTAGCTTGAATCCTAAAGCTTGATGCCTAAAGGCCAAATCTTGAAGCCAAAAGCCCATAACTTGTAGCCCTAATCCCTAAAGCCTAAGATCAAAGCCCAAGGCCCGAAGGCTGAAGCCTGAGGCCCGAAGCTTGAAGGCCTAAAGCCAAATCCGAAAGAACGAAACTCAAAGCACAAAAGCCCAAGCTCGAAGTCCAAAGGCTTAGAGCGTGAAGACTCAAGCCCGTAGTCGAAAGCCAAAAGTCCCAAGCTCTAAGCTTAAAGCCCGAAGGACCAAACTTGAAGCCTAAGGCTCAAAGCTGGAATGCCTAAGCCTGATGCCCAAAGTCTGAAGCTTGAAACCCAGAGGTCCAAGCTCAAAGCCACAAACCCCAAGCTTGAATGCCTAAGCTCAAATCCCGATGGCTAAAGGCCTAATCTTGAAGCCTAAGCCCAAAGTCTTAAGGCGGGATCTTGATGCTTGAAGGTCAAAACCGAAAGTCCTAAGCACTAAAGCTCATGCCCGAAGTCCGAAAGCCTAAGCCTGAAGCCCGAAGGCTCAAGCCTAAAGCCTGAAGGCTCGAGCCTAAGCCTGAGCCTGAAGTCCCAGCTCTAAGCTCCAAGCGCAAAGACCCAAGCCCAGAGCTCGAAGCTCAAAGCCTAAAAACCCAGGCCTGAAGCCCAAAGGCCCAATGCTGAAGCCTGATGCTTGAAACTTGAAGCCAAGCTTGAAGTCGGAAGCCATAAGCCCATTGGCCTAAGGCCCAATCCTGAAACCCAATTCCTGAAACCTGAATGCCAAAGGCCCAAGTCTAATGCTAGAAGCCCGAAGTCGCAAGTTGGAATCTCGAATCCCTATGGCCAAAGCCTGAAGCCCAAAGCACTAAATTCACAGCTTGACGCTTGAAGCCTAAACCCTAAAGGAAAACCCTAAAGCCCAAAGCCAGAAGGCTCAAGAGCAAATCCCAAAAGCCCAAGCCTATAGGCTAAAGCTTGAATTCCGAAGCCTGTAAACCAAAGCCTGAAGCTTGAAGGCCAAGAGCGAATCTCGAAGTCCAAAGGCTCAAGTCTGAAGATCAAATCTGAATGCTCGAATGCCCAAGCCAGAAGACCGAAGCCTATAAGCAAAAGCTTGAATTGCTAGGCTCGAAGCCTAATGGCTTAAATCTAAAGCTCAAAGTCCAACATCTAAATGCCAAAGCCCAATGCCTGATGTCCGAAGCCTGTAGGACCAAGTCTGAATCCCAAAGCCTGAAGGACTAAGCCCAAAGGCCAAAGCCTCAAGCCCGAAGCCAAATTCTCGAAGGTTTAAGCCCAAAACTTGAAGCTTGATGCTTGAAGCTTGAGGCCTGGTGCCTAACGACTCAAGCTCGAAGTCTGAAGTCTGAAAACTGAATCTTGAAGCTCGAAGGCCCAAGCCCAAAGCTCGTAGGCTAAATCTTGAAGCTCGAAGCTCAAAACCTGAAGCTTAAAAGCTGGAAGCCCAACGCTCGAAACTTGAAGGCAAAAGCCTAAAACTTGTAGCTTAATGGCCCAAGCTCAATGCCTACAGGCTGAAGTCCGAAGGCCCATTTTCGAAGCCCAAATCCTGGAGGTGTGTCCCCGAATCACGAAGGCAAAGACCCAAAGCCCAAAGCCTATAGCCTAAAGCCTGAAGGCTCATGCCTAAAGCTTGAAGGACAAACACGAAAACCTGAAAGCCGAAGGCTGAAGGTCTAATCTCGAAGCCCAAAGGCTGAAGGCAAAAGCTCGTCCCTAGAATCCCGTAGGCTGAAGGTCTTATCTTAAATCCCCAAGACCAAAGGACCGAGCTAGAATCACGAAGTTCGAAGGTCTAATCCCAAAGCCCAAAGCCCAAAGAATTAAACCTGATGCTTCCCCTGGGGGCCCAAGGTTGAAGGGCTAACCCTAAAGGCCAAAACTCAAAGGCCATAACCTAATACGTGAAATTTGAAGCCCGAAGGCCCAAGCCGAAAGCACAAAGCCTGAAGCCTAAAGCTCGAAGGCCCAAGCCCAAAGCCCAAATACTGCAGAGCTAAGCCTAAAGCTCAAAGCTTAAAAGCCAAAAGCAAAATATGAAGGTTGAAGGCCTAAGACCAAATCTCATAGCATGAAGACCCATAACCAAAGTCCAAAGCCCGAAGCCTGAAGACCTAAGCCTGATGGCAAAAGGTTCAATCCCGTATCCCAATGTCGAAGCCAAAACTTAGAAGGCCTAAGCCTTAAGACCCAAAAATGATGCCAACAGTCTGAAGGCCTAAGCTCGAAGCCCGATGCCCTTTTGCTCAAGCTCCAAGAACAATGCTCAAAGTCTCTAACCTCATAGCCTAAAGTCCGAAGGCCCATTTCTGAAGCTCATATCTTGGAGATGTGTCCCCGAAGCTAGAAGCCTCATGCCTAAAGCTTGAGTGACGAACACTAAAAGTTGAATGCCGAAGGCCGAAGAAGGTCTAATCTCCAAAGGCTAAAGGCTTTAAGCCCAAAACAAGAATCCTATAGGCTAATGGTTTAATCTCGAAGCCGCAAGGCCAAAGGACCAATAAAGAACCGCCAAGTTCACAGGCCAGAGCCCCAAGCTCAAAAGTCAAAAGCCCAATCCGAAAGCCCGAAGTTCGAAGCCCAATCCGAAAGCCCGAAGTTTGAAGCCCAATCCTGATGCTTGAATAATGAAGCTCATAGCTCATAGATCGAAGACCAAATCCCAAAGCCCGATGCCCCAAGCCCAAAGTCGAAGACCGAAGCCCAAAGTTGTAAGCCCAAAGCTAGAAAGCCCAAGCTAAAAGCCTGAGACCTGTATCCTGATGGCCTAAGCCTGAAGCCTAAAGACTAAATATGAAGATCCATGACCAAAGCCTAAAGCCTAATGCTCGTAGCCCTACGCTTGAAGCCCAAAGGTCCAACCTTAATGTGTGAAGCCTGAACCCTGAAAGCCCAAGATTAAAGCACCAATGCTAAAGGCCAAAATGTGAGGTCCATAACCTGAAGCTTGAAGCCTGAAGCCTGAATCCTAAAGGCTTGGAGCCCAAAGCAAAAAGCCTGAAGCTCAAAGCCCAAAGGTGCAAGCCCCAAGCCCAAAGGCATAAGTTCGAAGCCCAAAGTTTGTGCGACTAAGCATAAAGCCCGAGGCTTGAAGGCCAAACTTAGAAATTTGAAGAAATTTGAAGGTCGAAGGCCCATACACAAAGCCCAAAGCCCGAAGCCCGAAGCCTAATGCCCGAAGCATGAAGGCCTAAGCCTGATGGAAAAAGGCCCAATCTAGTAGCTCAAAGTCCAAAGCCAAATGTCAGAAGGCCCAAGCCTAAAGCTTGAAGTCTCGAGCCTTAAGCCTGAAGCACGAAGCCCGAAGGCCAACCCTTGAAGCCCTATGCCCGATTGCTCAAGCTAGAAACATGAAGCTTAAATCCCAAACCCAAAGCCTAAAGCCCAAAGCATATAGGCATAAACCCGAAGCCCGTATGCCCAAGCCTAAAACCTAAAGCAAGAAGCCCAAAGGCCAAAGCCTGAAGCCCGAAGCTTGATGTCTGAACCCTGCAGGCCCAAGCTTTAGTTACGAAAATGAAAAGCCTATAACCTGAAGCCTAAAGCATAAATGCCGAAAGGCCTAAGGGTGAATCATAAAGCACAAAAGCTGAAGCCCGAAGCTTGAACCCTGAGAACCCGAGTTTGAATCCCTAACCCTAATGATCAAAACCCAAAGCTGCAATCCTAAACCCTAAATGTGAAGCCTGAAAACCAAAGCCTGAAGCGTGAAGACCCGAGGTTGAAGCCTAATGCCCGAAGGACTCAACTCAGCATGAAGCTTGAACCCAAAGGCCTAAGGCTAAAGCCTAAATCCTGAGGACCAAACCATGAAGTACAAACCCAAATGCCCAAAGCTCGAAGCCCAAAAGCCTGTACTCGAAGCCGAAATCTGAAAGGACTAAGCCCGATGGCCAAAGGCTCACTTCTGAAGCTCGAAGGCTGAAGCCCGAAGCTTGATGCCCAAAGCCCTAAGCCAGAAATCAAATCCTAAAGCCTAAAGACCCAGGCTCAAAACCTATAACCTGAAGGCCCAAGCTCGATGCCCAAAGCTTGGAGCCCAAAGGCCAAAGTTCGAAGTCCCAAGTCCAAATTTCAAAGGCCTAAGCTTGAATCTAGAAACCTGAAGTCGCAAACCAATGCCTGAATTCTGAAGCCTGAAGTTCGAAGCCCGAACCCTAAAGGTCCAAGCCCAAATCACGAATAAAGAAGCCTGTAACTCGAAGCCTAAAACCCAAAGGCCCATGCTTGTAGCTCAAAACTTGAAACTAGAAGCTCAAAGGTCCAAGATAGAAGCCCAAAGGCCTAAGCTGAATCCTAAAGCCTGAAAATTGAAAACCAAGCCCAAAGCCATAACATCAAAGTTTGCAGCATAAAGGTGCAAGTGTAAAGCCTAAAATCTGAACCCCGAAAGCCAAATTCTAAAGCCTGAAGGCCCAAGCTCCAACCTCGAAGCTGAAAGCAAGAATGCCTGAACTCTAAGCTCGAAGCCCGAAACCCTAAGTTCGAAGCCCAAAGGCCAAGCATAAGCCAGAAGACCAAAACTAGTATGCCAAAGCGCAAGCCCAAAGCCCGAATTAGTAGGCCCAAGCCGAAAGTCTTCCTAAGCCTAATGCTCGAAGGCCCAAGCCTAAATCCAGTAGCTCGAAACTTGAATCTTGTTGCCCAAGCCTGAAGCCCAAAACTTGATGTCACAAGCCCAAAGTTTAAAGGTATAAGTTTGAAGCCAAAAGTCAGATTATCGAAGCCCGAAGCTCGAAGCCCAAAACCTGAAGGCCCAAGCTCGCAGCCCAAAGGCCCAGGCCAGATTCTTAAAGCTCGAAGATCGATGCTCGTAACCAGAAATTCAAAGCCTAAGGCTGGAAGCCTGAAGGCCAAAGGCTAAAGCACGAACCTTGAACCCCCAAACTCGAAAGCCCTAGCCCAAAGCTAGAATGTCGAAGCCCATTGCTCAAAGTTCGAAGCACAAAATGCATGCCTTAAGCTCGAAATTGAAAGGTTGAAGGTACAAGCTCGAAAGTCAATCCTAATGCCTCAAGCCTGAAGCATGAAGCCCGAAGCCCAAAGCCCGAAGCCCAAAGTGTGAAGCTGATAGCCCGAAGCCCAAAGCCCAAAGCGTAGAGCTGAAAGGTTGAAAGCAAAAACTCGAAGCCAGCAGCTCAAAGCCCGAAGGCCCAAGCCCTATGCTTAAAAGCAAAAGCCCGAAGCCTTAGCCTGAAGTCTAAAAGCATAAGCTTGAACTACAAAGCATGAAGCCCGAAAATCGATCCCTGAAGCCTAAATCTCCATGTCCAATGCTCAAAGATCAATGCACAAAAATTAACGCACAATGCTGGAAGCACAAAGTTCTAAGGTGAGATCACATAGTCTAAAGCTGAAACTTGATACTCGAAGCACAAAAGCCTAAGCTTGAAGCCCAAAGGCTTAGAGCCTGAAGACTGAAGCCCCGAGCCTGAAGCCAAAAGTCCTAAGTTCTAAGCTTAAAGCCCGAAGGACCAAGAAGGAATCCCAAATCTTGAAGCTTGAATGCCTACTCCCGATGCCCAAAGTCTAAAGCTCGAAACCCGAAGGTCCAAGCTCAAAGCCAGAAACCCCAGGCTTGAATGCCTAAGCCCGAAGCTTGAAACCCTAACGCCTAAGCCCGAAGTCTGAAAGCTTGAGTTTGAAGCCCGAAAGCTCAAACCTGAAGCCTGAAGGCTTATGCCTGAATCCTGAAAGCTCACGCCTAACGCCCGAAGCCCCAAGCCAGAGCTCTAAGCTCCAAGCTCAATGGCCCAAACTTAAATCCAGAAGCTCATAGCCTAGAGGTTGAAGTTCAAAGGCCAAAGCCCAAAGATTGATGCCCGGAGGCCTGATGCCTGAAACTCAAAAGCTTTGGCTCAAAGCCTAGAAGCCTTAAGCCTGAAGACCTAAGGCCCAATCTCGAAGCCTAAAACCCAAAGCTTGAAAGCCAAATCCTGAAACTTGAAGGCTCAATAATCAAATCCCAAAGGCCCAAGCTCTAAGCTCGAAGCCCGTAGCTGCTAGACAAAAGCCTAAAACTTGAAGCCCGAAAGCCAAAGCTTGAAACTTGAATCTCGAAGCTAGAAGCCCTTGGCTTGAAGCCTAAAGCTTGGCCCAAGCTCAAGGGCCCAAGGTTGAATCTTTAAGTCAGGAAGCTAAAGGTTGAATCCTTGAGCATGAAGGTGCAAGCATCAAGCTCAAAAGGCCAAGCCCAAATCTCGATGTCCAATGCTTGAGGCCTAAATCCCAAAGGCCGAAGCCCAGTGACGGAAGCTCGAACATCAAAGCCTTAAGCTTGAAGCTTGAAGCTAGAAGCTAGAAGCCTAAAGGCCTAAGCTCGTCACCTGAAGGGCTAAGAGTGACAGCCCGAACCTTGAAGCTCGAGGACCCATGCTCGAATCATTAAACCTAAAGATCGAAGCCCGAAGGTCCTAGCTTGAAGCCTAAACACTAAAACCCGAAAGCCAAAGCCTAAATCCTAAATTCCCAAGTCTGAAGGCCCAAGCTCTAAGTTCGAAGCCCAAAGCTTGAAGCTTGAAGGCTCAATCCAAAAGCTTGAAGCCCAAAACCTGTTGATTGAAGGCCTATGCATGAAGCCTAAAGCTAGAAAGCCAATGCCCAAGGCTTGAAGCCAAAGAGCTTAAGCTTGAACCTCTATCCCCAAAGATCAAAGCTCAGAGGCGCTAACTTTAGGCTTCAAACCCGAAGGCCCAAGTCCCAAGGCCCAAGCTCTAAGTTCGAAGACCAAAGCTTGAAGCCCAAAGGCTCAATCCAAAAGCTCAAAGCCCAAAACCTGCCAATAATCTTAATCTGATTTGTATGAAGATTTTATTAACTTGCATTAAAAGTCAAGATTTATATATGTCTTAGTATTTTAAATTATAGTTACTTATGCCTATTCAAATTTTGTGCTTTTGATAGAAAAATTTAATCTATAAATTACTCTTTTAATATTTCTCTTCGGTTTAAATTAAGATAAGAATTATAAAATTTTGGTACTTAGGTGGTCAATCTTCATGGGAATGACTTAGTCTCATTGACTATATTACTTGAGTTGATTTTGTACACTTGCAAGAAAATACACAACAGGTTACTTGCCAATCTTCGTATTGGGAAATTCCCTCTAAATATTTGGAAATGGGAGATAGGTTTCCGGCCGGACCAAGAACCGCCCATTCTTCCTGTTTGGGTTACCTTCCCTGGGCTGCCTATGGAATTTTGGGGGGGCTTAAAGTCTTTTGCCAATATTTTTGGGAAACCCTTACAATTAGATAGAGCTACTGGTCACTTTAATAGACCATCTATAACCTGAATTCTCGTAGACTTTGATGTGAGAAAAGAATACCCTAACGAGATCTTTATTAGAGTTTTTATATACAGGACATGAAATTTACACGAAATTATGCATTTTACTATCAATTCGTAAATATTACCACTATCACACTATATTTATTTAAATATTTTGCATTTCACATATTTGATAGGGCCATTATAATAGTCAATCAGAGCCGTTATAATGGTGGTGAAATAGAGATTGGGAGATCGCGAGGTTAGCCAGAGTTCTGCAGATCTTCATGATTATGAGGTTAGCCGGAGTTCTTCTTCTTCTTCTAGGGCATCAAAGTTAGAGATTGGGAGATCACGAGATCGCAAGATCAGGACATCAGGAGATCGCGAGGTTAGTCGGAGTTGTTGTTGTTCTTCTTCTTCTTCTTCTAGGGCATCAAAGTTGCAGTTCTGCAGAACTTCATGATCGACACTGCAAAAGCTCATTCTCCTATATTTCTCCATCTACGGCATCAAGGACGGTTAAGTGGAGGCGTCATTTTCTTGCGCTTTCTCGATTTTGTGATCACCTGTAGGTGCTTCTGATATCCAGCATCATCATCATCTTCTTCTTTTTCTTCTCCTCTTGTTGTTCATCTGTGGGTTCATTATATAATTAATTAGGCTCATAATTAATTTGCTTAATCTTCTTCAAATTATGACTAATTATATATATTTCTACATTTAGGATGTATAGCAGTTCAGCAGTTTCATCATGGAATGGTAGAATTAGTTCTCCACAATGTGACTGCAATATGGCGTGTGTCATTTTCACAAGTTGACAAGGTGCTAATACTGGTCGATGATTTTATAGATGCCCTTGTTACAATACACCTACGACATGTGACTTCTTCCAATGGATTGATGATGCAACTCACTCTACCATGGATCTTAAATATCAAATTATTGCAGCTGAAGATAAACTAATTGCTAAGATGGAAGGACTTCATTCTCTGTTGAAGTTTTTATGTGCACTCGTGATAATTGTGATCATTTTGTTAATTTTTAAATTTTGATTATTGAGTAAGCTAAGTGTTCAGTCTTACTCAGAAGTCATATCACGATGAATGTATATGTTTTGTCCAAGTAATGTAATGTATTGTGATTTAAGCAAATTCTGAGTTATTGAGTTTAAGCAAAATGAATGCACAATTGGTTTTAATAGAGCCTGTGCAATCAGTACACTTGATTACATTAAAATTGTGTTCTATAAGCAATTAACATTTCTCTATTGGATAAAATAAAAGTGAATGCAAAACTTGAAGACATGAAAGTGAGATCCACTATACTATAATGATGCATGTTGTTAATTATTTTCAACTCTCAAAATCAACCAGATGCAAAATACGACAAGAAAAGTATAGTTTTCATCGAGAAGATAAAGTTGTAAAGATTATTTTTTAAAAAGACTAAAATTTCTTTTCCTTCCATTTAAAATCCTCTACCATGAACTATAACAATTGGCTGGAAATGTATAGTTTTTACTGTTGTGGAGAACAAATAATTGTTGAGTTTTTATCAAGCAATCAGACATGGAATCTAAGAGAATCATAAAAAAATCATCCTACCATAATAAAAAAGACATTAGATTAACATGCATAACAATGTATGTTCTCTCCGAAACTTTGGAGATATAACATTAAGCTTTCAAACATCACTGAGTCATATTACATTAATAACATACATAATATTGTTTTACACACAGATTAGCATACAAAACATAAATTCAAAATTTCAAGAGCATAATGCAGTCATCAACCCCGTTGAACTTGAAATTTCCTGCAATATGAATTGTTTGACGATGCTTCAGTGGAACCTATGTTGTTGACAGTAGACGACACGTACTCTTGTGAGGCAAATGGGTTTATGGAATTTCTACGGGTGTTCCTGTGATGCCCAAATAACCCACATCGACCACACTTGTGTTGTCTCTTAGAAGTGGCTTGCTTTGACTTTTCTAAAAAGTTCTTAGCTGACCCCTCAGTCAAATTATATGTGAAGAATTTAAAGAAAGAAAGTTATTTGCATGATACCATTGGTTCTTCCCTATCATTACTGCCATTGTTCCCTCATAAGCCCGTTGGTAACTGCAGCATGTAACACAAGCATATTAGATAATTGCAATTTAATAATAAATATTAACTTCTAGAGAAATAATGACTATACCTAGCCACATGAAAATATTCTAAAACATATAGGCTCCAATCTACATAATCTAAATCTGTAATAAATGTTGAAGCATAAATATAAGGAATTCCTGTGAGTTGCTATTCTTTGCACGAACACTTCTGTTTATCCAAATCAACTCTATGTCTTTCACCTTTACCTTCCACCTCTACAAGTGTTCTAGATGCAATTTGATATTATAGTCGCTAATAGAGCTGTTGTATTCTCTAAGTTGCTCCACAACAGAAGGAACCAACGGGTTTTTCCATTTCTTCATGTCCCTCTTCCGCTGGCTACATTGCTGCATAATCATCACCCTAATGCAATCAACCAAATCAACCACATGCTTTGCTCTATACTCTGATATCCATGAATTGAAAGATTCAGATATATTATTGGTATTGTCCTTACTCTTTACTTGTGGGTTAAAATCCTTCCTAGCCCACTTGTAATTAAGTTTACTCAGATAATCAAATAAATTAGGAGATATAAAATTAATCTCAGGCATAGTAGCTTCAAAGTCCTTTTCTACCCATGAATTTGCTGCAGACTAAATTAGATCATGTAATACTTTTATCTTATCACCACGAAGTGTCTTCTTCAAATTCTTCCATAGATGTCGCATACTCTATGCTCAGCACTTGGAGCTTCCATTCTCACCGCATCTTCTATCCCCTTCTCCATATCTGATATGAAAGTCAAAGTACCTACATCTTGACACAAAGCAATAATAAGATCTAACAAACCACTGCCAAGTATCCTTGTTTTCACTCTCAATTGCATAAGCAATGGGATATAATTGTCTATTCCCATCCAGTGTTGTGGTAAAAAATAGCATTCCTAAGTACTTTTCTTTTAAATGACATACATCCAAACCAATCAACGGTCTACATCCTACAATGAATCCCTCAACACAAACTTTGAAACTTATAAAAAACCTTCGAAAGCTAAGTGGTGGGGACACAGATTAGCATCGAATTCGATGGCTAGGATGACGTTATGTACTGAAATAAAATTCAAATTAATAAGAGCTATTAGAGATTTTTATATTAGCTTTATTTAGATTTGATTTGATTTGATTTGATTTGATTCAGAGCATATCTGGAAGATTTGAAGACTCACTATATTTGAAGCTGATTTTATTTTATTGTAATAGAATTAGTTCTACATTTGCTTTTATTTATTTGGTATTTTATTTTCTGCATTTAATATTATATTTTCAAATTTCTACATGAGGTCTCTATATACAAAGGTCGCCTTGCATTGTAAAAGAATAGCATTTGATGAATGAAATTATGTTTGAGTTTTCTCAGAGTCTAAATCTGGGTTAAGAGATTGATATTCTGGTGAAAGAAAGGGTAGGGTTAGCCTTTGGTGAGAATTCTCAAATTAGCCTAGTTATCCACTTTTCAAAAAAAAAAAAGAGAGAAAAAAAATCTTTGCGCACTCACCTACCTACGAAGCTCGCTCAGCTCGCAATGTCGTGCAGTTCCGCCAGACTCGTCCGACGTGCCTGCGCGAGCTAAGCCAAGGCCGCCCNTCGATCAGATCAGTTAATCATCGTCAGTGACTCTTCTCTGATTCAAATCGCTGGTAAATTCTTTCCTGAACCGCAACTAAGCTGGTTATTTGATTTCAACACAAATTATTTGCTTGACTTGGATTATTTATTTGGTTCTAATTGTGTGACCCGATATTTCTTTGTGTGTCAATTACTGTTGGATTTAACTGTGAGACGTTTGTCCTAAATTCCTGAATCTCGGATCTGATTTATTAAATTTAATTAACGCCCTTATGTAAGTTGATAAATTCTTATTTATCATACGATCTAGTTTAATTTTAATTTTAAAATATCTTAATTTACGGGATTCAAAATCTTATTTATCATATAATTTATCTAGAAAATATTTTTCTCTTAATTAAAATAATTTGCTAATCGATTTTGCTGAATATAAATATAAATATCATTGGCATCTTTTTCGGTCCCGCATCATTGAGATCAGCAAGTGAGTAATCTAAAATAATATGACTGCCAGAATAAGTTTTCAGAAGCTCCATCTGAAATAATAGCACTATTTCATAGCTATTTTCGGCTTCTCCAAAAACAAGCTTCCTAGATGTTTCCCTACTTCTCCAGAGTTTCATATAAGAGAAATTTAATCTGTAGTCCTACTTTAGTCTCTGCTTTAATTGCTTAGGACTGATTTCAGGGCGAGTTCTAATAGCTTCCTCTATCAAACTAGCTATCCAAGAACTAGTTACTAATTTATCATTCTTCTTTTTTGATCCTGTGTATTTATTAAACTAGCTATCCAAGAACTAGTTACTAAGCTGTTTGCCTTGTTGGTGGGACGGGGGCCCAATGATTAATATTTTTCCTATTTTAATTAAAAAAATAAATAAATAAAAATAAATAAATAAATAAAACACCAAACATTAAACCCTAAACCCTAGATGGGGGCCCAATGTGCTTGATGTGGGCCGGATTCTGCAGGGCTTCTCTAAGGAATCTACATAAGATGGACCTTGTATTCAGTCAGCCCAAAGGTTTGGGCATCTAACAGGCCTAAGCACTTACTGGTCTTCTTTATTGGCTTGAGCCTCCTATAAGCTATTTCCTTGAATTGGGACACAATGATCTTCTGTGATTAAGTGGCTCTACTATAGATTTCTCTCTTCTAATGGGCCATAGGCCTTTATCTTAGCCTGTATTAGTAAGAGTCTATGATTTCTAGTGAATTGGGCCTCCTTATTTTGGTGGGCCTTTGCTCACTAAATTTTGATGGCCTTAGGATTTTCTGGTATTGGGCCATGGGCCTTAGCATTAAGCACGTATTGGCAGTAGCCTAAGCTGTTTGCCTTGTTGGCGGGACGGGGGCCCAATAATTAATATTTTCCCTATTTTAATTAAAAAAACAAATAAATAAAAATAAATAAAACACCAAACATTAAACCCTAAACCCTAGACCTAACTAGTACTTCATGAAAAGATTGATCCAGGCTTTCCTGGATCTCTCACAGGCTTGCTTGAAAGAGTGGGACTCACATTTTTACCTTGTATTAGCATAAGCCAAAAACGTTTGCCTTATTGATGGGTCGGGGGGCCTATGAATAATATTTGCCCCCCATTTTATTAAAAAAAAAATCTAAACCTTAAACCCTAAAACACTAAACTCTAAACCCTAACGCCTAAACTCTAAACCCTTTGAAAGATTCATGCAGATTGGGCCCTCTCAGATGGGCTTCTATGGTGACTTGGAGATTCTTTCAATGTGATGGAAATAATTTGGACTTAGCTATTTTGGTTGGGTTTAACAATTTCCTAGGATATTTTGCCTGGCTTCTAGATTGGGATAGATTCTGCTTGGTCCAAGATGTCTCAGGTTGGCCTATGGCTACATCTATTAGTCCTAGGCCCCAAAACAGCATGGGCTCAGCATGTTCAAACTCCGCTAGATGGGCTATTTTGACAGATTTGGCCCACGTAGTTATTCAAGCTATGGGCTGTGGTGCATGTAATGGCATTAGGCCTCTAATGGCATTAGGCCTCTAATCCAGCTGGATGATTGATATATTCTTACATTGGGCCTGAGCCCTTGTCACTGTCTTCATGTTTTTGTTATTTGGGCCTTCTCTAGGCCTTTTGTACTTAGTTTCAAGATCTGGGCGAGACTGGGCCCCTTTTAATCCTCTGCATAGATCGATCTCCAAACCTCCGGGATTTTGGGCCTGCGAGTTGGGCACTAGGGATCCTTCGGGCCCTGGATTTCCCTCCACCTGACCGGGCCTTTCATGATTGGGCCTCCTCTTGCAATGCCTGTTTTTCAGGTGGGCTTCATGTGGGCCGAATTCCGCTGGGCTTCTCTAAGGAATCTACACAAAATGGACCTTGTATCCAGTTAGCCCAAATTTTTGGGCATCTAACAGGCCTAAGCACTTACTGGTCTTTTTTATGGGCTTGAGCCTCGTAGAAGCTATTTCCATAAATTGGGACAAAATGATCTTCTGTGATTAAGTGGCTCTACTATAGCTTTATCTATTGTAATGGGCCATGGGCCTTTATCTTAGCCTGTATTAATAAGCTATGATTTCTAGTGAATTGGGCCTCCATATTTTGGTTGGACTTTGGTAGATAAAGGCTAATGTCTGTGAGCGATCTAATGCCAATACATGCTTAATGCTTGGGCCCATGACCCAATACAAGAAAAACCTAAAGCCATCCAAATTTGTTTGAAAGAGTGGGTCTCACTTTTTTACCTTGCATTGGCTTGAGCCAAAAACGTTTGCCTTATTGGCGGGTCAGGAGCCCTATGAATAATATCTGCCTCTTTATTTAAAAAAAAAAAGCCTAAACTCTAAACCCTAAAACCTAAATCCTAAACCCTAATGCCTAAACCATAAAACCTTTGAAAGATTCATGCAGATTGGGCCCTCTCAGATGGGCTTCTATGGTGACTTGGAGATTTATTAAATGTGATGGACCTAATTTGGCCTAACTGTTTTGATTGGGTTTAATAATTTCCTGGGATGTTTTGCCTTGGTTCTGGATTGGGATAGATTCTGCTTGGGCCAAGGCGTCTCAGGTTGGCCTATGACTACATCTACCGGGCCTAGGCCCAAAACAGCATGGGCTCAGAATTTTCAAATTCTTCTAGATGGGCTTTTTTGACAGATTTAGCCCACTTACGTTATTCAAGCTATGGGCCTCTAATGCATTAAATTAGGATATAGTGTATTCGGCTTCTCTTTTTGGTGGGCTTTTGCTACCAATTTGGATTGCCTTAGGTTTTTCATGTATTGGGACGGGCCTTAACTTTCTCATGTATTTGCATTAGCCTAAAGTGTTTGTCTTATGGCTGGTTGAGGGCCCGATGAATAATATCTCCCCCTTTCAAATTTAAAAAAAAAATATCCTAAACCCTAAATTGTGTAATCGAAGTATTATGTGAAAACGCCTTCATATAGATAAGATCAAAGTTAAAAATCTTTTACTCTCTTAAAATACAATAAAAAGTGAATGAATACTCTTATAATTACTAGTATTCAGTTAAAATAATATATTATGCAGCGAATTATATTCTAAATGCTTGTATTCTGCTTCTATTCAACGTTAAAGTAATGAATAGCTGCAAAAATATTATTGTCAAATTCAAATACAATAATATGTCATAAATCGATGCATTTTAGTTGAAAATACATATTAGCAAATATTAATTTTGTAATCAGAGTATTTTTTTAAAATACTTCCATATAAACAAGATCAAATTTAAATTATTTATTTTCTTTTCAAAATACAATAAAAAATAAATGAATATTCTTATAATTGATAGTGTTCAGTTAAAATAACATATTTTGCATTGAATCGTTCTCTAAATTTTTATTTTCAGCTTCAATTCAATGTTTATACAATGAATAGTTGTAAAAATATATTCAATTAAAATACATAGAAATGTCTTGAATCAGCTTTTAAAAGTGCCTAACATGTTATAATAGATCGTTAAATATTTCTTTTCAGCTAAAATAGATCGACATAGCAAACATTAGTTGTGTAATCAAAGTATTATGTTAAAATACCTTCATATAAGATTAAAGTCAAATTACTTCTGTTCTCTTCAAATACAGTAAAAAGTATTTGAATATTTGTATAATTACTAATTTTCAGTTAAAATAATTTATTATGTAATGAATAGTTCTCTAAATGCTTGTATTTCACTTAAATTTAATGTTAAAGTAATAAATAGTTATAAAACTATTACTATTTATTTTAAATATATCGATATATCATAAATCAGTCTGTAAAACTGTTTAACAACTTATAATAGATCGATGTGCTATAAAAGAAAAGTGTAATCATCGATATTATTTTAAACCTCAATCATATGTCCCTAATAGATAATCAAATATTTATTTTCGGCTAAAATATATCAATATAGCAAATATTATTTGTGTAATAAGAGTATTATATTAAATTGTCTTCATATAGAGAAGATCAAAGTCAAATTACTTATATTTCATTCAAAAATAATAAAAACTAATTGAATACTTATATAACTACTAATATTTAATTAAAATAACTTATTACGCAATGAATCATACTCTAAATGCTTGTATTCCACTTAAAATAAATATTAATGCAAAAAAATAGCTGCAAAATATTACTATTCAATTAGCATACATTAATATATGATAAATCAGTCTCTAAAAGTATCTATTCACTAAAAATTGAATCCTTGGTTATGTTAATTAAATTTAGGGGGCAAGTAGGCCCAAACTTCAATTAACTAACCTATCAATTTTAGTCATCTCACAGAGTTTGGACAATTTAAATTATTAAATATTTTTAATTAACTCAATTTATAATGTCCAAAATCTCTAAATCAAATATCTCTAATATATCACTAAATATATATTTTAAGCTAAAATACATCGATATAATAAATATTAGTTGAGTAATCGGTATATTATATTAAAATATCTTCATATAGATAAGTGCAAAATTAAATTCCTTATATTCTCTTTAAATACATTAAAAAGTGATTGAATACTAATATAATTGCTAGTATTCAGTTAAAATAACTTATTATGCATTAAATCTTACTCTAAATGCTTGTATTTCGTTTAAATTTGACGTTAATATAATAAATAATGGTAAAAATATTATTATTTAATTCAAATATATTAATATGATATAATTCAATCTCGAAAAGTGCTTATTCACTTAAAATAGATCGACATATCATCAAAAAAACGTGTAATAGCCAATATTATATTAAAACTGAATCAGATATCTCTAATAGATCACCAACTATCTATTTTTTGCTAAAATAAATCGCTATAATAAATATTAATTATTTAATCAGAGTATTGTGTTATAATGTCTTGATATAGAAAAGATCAAAGTCAAATTACTTGTATTTTCTTCAAATACAAAAATAATAATTGAATACCGGATAATTGCTAGTACTCAATTAAAATAACTTATTATATAATAAATCATATTCTAAATACCGAATAATTACTATTCACTTCAAATACATTAATTTGTCATAAATTAGCCTTTAAAAATGTCAATTCGCTTAAAATTGATCGATATACTGTCAAAAAAATGTATAACAGCTAGTATTACATTTAAACTAAGTCAGAGGTCCCTAACAGATTGTCCAATATCTATTTTTAACTAAAATATATCGATATAGCAAATTTTAGAAGGGTGCATCCTTCCCATTTCCAGATGGAAAAGGAAAAAAAAAATCCAGATGGATGTTTTATATAATCCCACATTGGGCCTGAGCCCTTGTCACTCTCTTCATGTTTTTGTTATTTGGGCCTTCTCTAGGCCTTTTGTACTTAGTCTCACAAGTTGGGCGAGACTGGGCCCCTTTTAATCCTCTTCATAGAATGATCTCCAAACCTCCGGGCTTTTGGGCCTGCGAGTTGGTTACTAGGGATCCTTCGGGCCCTGGATTTCCCTACACCTGGCCGGGCCTTTCATGATTGGGCCTTTCAGGTGGGCTTCAAGTGTGCCGGATTCTACTGGGCTTCTCTAAGGAATCTACACAAGATGGACCTTATGTTTTTCTTGTATTGGGTCATGGGCCCAAGCATTAAGCATGTATTGGCATTAACCTGTTTGCCTTGTTAGGGGGACGGGGGCGATAATTAATATTTTTCCTATTTTAATTAAAAAAGAAAAAAAAAACACTAAATACTAAATCTTAAAACTCTAAACCCTAAACCCTAAATCCTAGACCTAACTAGTACTTACTTCATGAAAAGATTTGATCTAGGCTTTCCTGGATAGCTCACAGGCTTGCTTGAAAGAGTGGGCCTCACTTTTTTACCTTGTATTGGCATGAACCAAAAACGTTTGCCTTATTGGCGGGTCGGGGGGCATATGAATAATGTCTGGTTCTCTATTTATTAAAAAAAAAAAACCTAAACTCTAAACTCTAAAACTCTAAACCCTAAAACCTAAATCCTAAATCCTAATGCCTAAACCCTAAACCCTTTGAAAGATTCATGCAGATTGGGCCCTCTCAGATGGGCTTCTATGGTGACTTGGAGATTCTTTCAATGTGATGGACCTAATTTGGCCTAGCTGTTTTGGTTGGGTTCAACAATTTCCTGGGATGTTTTGCTTGGGTTCTGGATTGGGATAGATTCTGCTTGGGCCAAGATGTCTCAAACTAGCTATCCAAGAACTAGTTACTAATTTATCATTCTTCTTTTTTGATCCTGTGTATTTATACTCATCATTAAATTTTGTGATCCTCCACTGATTATATTTAGAGTTCACAATAGCTTTAACTCTCCAAGGGCAACTTTGAACACCATAAGTCATAATTAACCTTGTCTTCTCACTATACTGTGCTCTGATCCTGAATTTTTCCTTTACTGCTTTGCATATTAAAGCATCTTTCAATGTCTGCTTTTTAGGAAACATTAAACCTTCAGCAATTTTACCTGTAAATGGCATTTTTTCAAAATCATCAGAATCTGAGAAATTTGAATTTGTGTATGATCGAGGTGATTTCAAACATTCTTCCAATAAATCAAGATGCATAGGAACTGGTTCTTCATGATATCCGTCAATCTCAATTGATCCTTCAATTTCTGGATTCATCGTAATATCAAATGGATCACTTGTCTCCCTGTCTTGGTTGCAAATTATTGATTGTTTATTCCTTGTTCTACTAGCCATACAAATTTGAGATGTAACTTTCCCATCGCTCTTTGTTAAAACGACGACTATTTCACTACATTTGGACTCACTTGCAAGAGATTTCAACTCCATTACATCATTATCGTTAGTAAGCTTCTTATACTGAATTGGTTTGCTGGCAGGAATATGATAATAAAGATCAAATGTCTTTCCTCTCAACGATTCAAATGTTTCTAATACAGCTGCATGTAAATTTATCAAATCCAGATAATCAATATCAACCTTAGTAGTCTTTTGCCTACCACCTATATATCTCGATCTATCAGAATCTCCTACTTGTCTCCAGGATCCACCAGATCTGATTTTGAATATGAACCATGTTGTTTCTATTTTTTATGCAAACTGAACTCAAGTAACCCTATTTACCAAAAGGCTTAAAAAATCAAAAACCTTCACAAAAAAGAGAGATACACAAGCAGCAGCAAAAACTATAGCAATTTCAAATACAAAGCAAATATAAAACTATATACCACTATAAATAACTCAAAAATACTAAAAAATTATTCATATATATATATATATATATATATATATATAATTAGTCATAATTTGAAGAAGATTACATAAATTAATTATATAATGCTCCCAAAGATCAACAACAAAAGGAGAGAAGAAGAAGAAGATGATGATGATGATGATGATGATGATGATGATGATGATGATGATGATGATGATGATGATGATGAAGAAGAAGAAGAAGAACGGCTCTGATTGACCCTAATAATAACTGTTGTTAAAGGATGGTTAATCGTGAGTCAGCAACGTGACAGAATCTGTCAAATATGTGAAATGCAAAATATTTAAATGAATATGGTGTGGTAGTGACAATATTTATGAATTGATGGCGAAATGTATAATTTCGTATAAATTTCATATCCTGTATGTAAAAACCTTATCTTTATTTTAGTGGAAGATGATATAAGTTTTCGTCAACCTGTGTTTATGGAGAACCGCCCTTATTATTACACACGTTGCTACAAGCTTGGTCACTCTCTTCAGTTGTGTTACTTTCAGCACCCTAAACTTAGACTCATGAAAAATCCACCACCAATACCACCTCAACAAGCAGATCCTCCCAATCCCCATGATCAGATAATCCCCATGATCAGATAATCCCCAATGGGCTCCCAGAAGCCACCTCAAAACGCCTTTTTGGAAACCCCACCTTCAACTCAAGATGTTAACCCCTCCTCCCCCAAAATCTCTCTAAAAGTCCTCCACATTCAAGCCCACCAATCCCCAATGGGCCTCCCAAAGTCCATCAGTTGAATTATGATAACTCCCCTCCAAGATCTCTTGATGGGCCTGATAAAGCCCACTTGGACCCCTTGGGCCATATTGAGGCACATCCTTTATCATCCCCACTCCTCCCACATAATATTAGTGGGCCTCCACTTCCCCCTCCAAGCCCAACCCCTCCAAGTCCAACTCCACCCCCCATTGAAGCGTTAAGTCAACTTATTGGGCCTTCCAAAGCCCAACCTCCATCTTGGTTTAACACTCCTCAAAACCCTTCCCCTCCATTAACCTCCATCTCAAAGCCCTCCCTTGAGCCCCTTTCAAGTCTAGCTCCAACTCCTGGTGAAGCTACAAGACCACCCCCAGCCTTGAAATCTAGCCTTAAATCTTCAAAAGCCTTAGTCCTTAGCCCATCCTCCACCCCAAAGGCCCATCACACCTTAATGGGTTCCCCACCTTCCTCCTTATCCCTGCCTCCCTTCATAGTCCACCTTGGGAAAAGCCCATCAACTTTCTCACCTCAACTTCTAGCCACCCCACCTTCAAGCCCAACACCTCCTTTGACTAATGATCATGAACACCACCCTTGTGTACTTCTAAAAGTTCCCATTGGGCATGATCCACCATCAGGTGCCTCCCCTCCCTTGGTCGGTGAGAATGAACCCCACCCTTGGGTTTTAGTCCAAAATAAAAAAGCTAAGGCAAAGGAAAAATGTGATGCGGAACGGAAAAAGATGTCAATGATATTTTATATTTATATTTAACAAAATTGATTAGCAAATTATTTTAATTAAGAAAAAAATATTTTCTAAATAAATTATATGATAAATAAGATTTTTGAATCCCGTAAATTAAGATATTTTAAAATTAAAATTAAACTGGATCGTATGATAAATATGAATTTTTCAATTTAGATTAGGACGTCAATTAAATTCAATAAATCAGATCCGAGGTTCAGGAATTTAGGACAGACGTCTCACAGTTAAATCCAACAGTAATTGACACACAAAAAAATATCGGGTCAAACAATTAGAGCCAAATAAATAATCCAAGTTAAGCAAATAATTTATGTTGAAATCAAATAATCAGCTTAGTTGCGTTCAGGAAAGAATTTACCAGCGATTTGAATCGGAGAAGAGTCACTGATAATGATTAATTGATCTGATCGAGTACGGGCGACGCGCGGACATAGTGCAAATGCGCGCGCGGGTGCGAGTATAGGCAGACGCACGGGCGATCGCAGGAGGGCGAGGGCAGGCGGGCACGCGGGCACGCGG
>JAEMOT010001809.1:481878-515161 GCA_019297695.1 Apostasia ramifera | reverse complement strand
CCCCCCCCCTTGCCCTTGTCCTCCGCTCTCCCCTCCTCTCCCGCACCTCCCCTTTCCATATTTTTTTGATCCAGAACAAGTCAGCTGATAATCTCAATTTTGACAGATCTTCTTTCAGCCAACTTATTTTAACCATTGCTGAATACGGTCATCCGCAACTTCACCTAAATTGGGCCTTTCTTCATATGGACTGTGATTGCCTCAAGTGCTGCTATTTTGGGGAGGAGACTGATTTCCTTAGGGAGATGGAAGTTGGTTCCATCACAAATTTAGGGTTAATTTCGGTTCAAGGGATTTATTCTTACAGTCGTCTCACCCTGGAAGACCCTAGGCGTGGTGGGCCTCGGTATAACCTCAGAAGCAGGGGTTGTGGCAGTGGGGGAGGTCGCTGAGTATCTTGAAGAAAAAAAAAACGTATCCTCCTCCCTGGACTTAATTGATATCCCTCTGCACAGGCCTTTTCTATCTTTCTTCCCACTTCCAGATGGAAAAGGAAAAAAAAAATCCTGCTGGATGTTTGATATATTCCCACATTGGTCCTGAGCCCTTGTCACTCTCTTCATGTTTTTCTTATTTGGGCCTTGTCAATGCCTTTTGTACTTCTCTCACAAGCTGGATCTTTGAGACTGGGCCTCTTTTAATCCTTTGCATAGACTGACAAACCTCTGAGCTTTTGGGGCTGTGAGTTGGGCACTAGGGCTCCTTCGGGCCCTGGATTTCCCTCCACCTGACCGGGCCTTTCATCATTGGGCCTCGTCTTGTAATGCCTTTTTTGCAATGTGCTTGATGTGGGCTGGATTCTGCAGGGCTTCTCTAAGGAATCTACACAAGATGGACCTTGTATCCAGTCAGCCCAAAGGTTTGGGCATCTAACAGGCCTAAGCACTTACTGGTCTTCTTTATTGGCTTGAGCCTCCTAGAAGCTATTTCCTTGAATTGGGACACAATGATCTTCTGTGATTAAGTGGCTCTACTATAGATTTCTCTCTTCTAATGGGCCATAGGCCTTTATCTTAGCCTATATTAATAAGAGTCTATGATTTCTAGTGAATTGGGCCTCCTTATTTTGGTGGGCCTTTGCTCACTAAATTTTGATGGCCTTAGGATTTTCTGGTATTGGGCCATGGGCCTTAGCATTAAGCACGTATTGGCAGTAGCCTAAGCTGTTTGCCTTGTTGGCGGGACGAGGGCCCAATAATTAATATTTTCCCTATTTTAATTAAAAAAACAAATAAATAAAAATAAATAAAACACCAAACATTAAACCCTAGACCTAACTAGTACTTCATGAAAAGATTGATCCAGGCTTTCCTGGATCTCTCACAGGCTTGCTTGAAAGAGTGGGACTCACATTTTTACCTTGTATTAGCATAAGCCAAAAACGTTTGCCTTATTGACGGGTCGGGGGGCCTATGAATAATATTTGCCCCCCATTTTATTTAAAAAAAAATCTAAACCTTAAACCCTAAAACACTAAACCTTAAACCCTAACGCCTAAACTCTAAACCCTTTGAAAGATTCATGCAGATTGGGCCCTCTCAGATGGGCTTCTATGGTGACTTGGAGATTCTTTCAATGTGATGGAGATAATTTGGACTTAGCTATTTTGTTTGGGTTTAACAATTTCCTAGGATATTTTGCCTGGCTTCTAGATTGGGATAGATTCTGCTTGGTCCAAGATGTCTCAGGTTGGCCTATGGCTACATCTATTGGGCCTAGGCCCCAAAACAGCATGGGCTCAGCATGTTCAAACTCTGCTAGATGGGCTATTTTGATAGATTTGGCCCACGTAGTTATTCAAGCTATGGGCTGTGGTGCATGTAATGGCATTAGGCCTCTAATCCAGCTGGATATTTGATATATTCTTACATTGGGCCTGAGCCCTTGTCACTGTCTTCATGTTTTTGTTATTTGGGCCTTCTCTAGGCCTTTTGTACTTAGTTTCAAGATCTGGGCGAGATTGGGCCCCTTTTAATCCTCTGCATAGACCGATATCCAAACCTCCGAGATTTTGGGCCTGCGAGTTGGGCACTAGGGATCCTTCGGGCCCTGGATTTCCCTCCACCTGACCGGGCCTTTCATGATTGGGCCTCCTCTTGCAATGCCTGTTTTTCAGGTGGGCTTCATGTGGGCCGAATTCCGCTGGGCTTCTCTAAGGAATCTAAACAAGATGGACCTTGTATCCAGTTAGCCCAAATTTTTGGGCATCTAACAGGCCTAAGCACTTACTGGTCTTCTTTATGGGCTTGAGCCTCGTAGAAGCTATTTCCATAAATTGGGACAAAATGATCTTCTGTGATTAAGTGGCTCTACTATAGCTCTCTCTATTGTAATGGGCCATGGGCCTTTATCTTAGCCTGTATTAATAAGCTATGATTTCTAGTGAATTGGGCCTCCTTATATTGGTTGGCCTTTGCTCACCAAATTTGGATGGCTTTAGGTTTTTCTTGTATTGGGTCATGGGCCCAAGCATTAAGCATGTATTGGCATTAGCCTAAGCTGTTTGCCTTGTTAGGGGGATGGCGACCCGATAATTAATATTTTTCCTATTTTAATTAAAACAAAAAAAATAAAAATAAAAAAACACTAAATACTAAATCCTAAAACTCTAAATCCTAAACCCTAGACCTAACTAGTACTTACTTCATAAAAGATTGATCCAAGCTTTCTTGGATCGCTCACAGACTTGTTTGAAATAGTGGGTCTCACCTTTTTACCTTGCATTGGCTTGAGCCAAAAACGTTTGCCTTATTGGCGGGTCGGGAGCCCTATGAAAATAATATCTTCCCCTTTATTTATTAAAAAAAAGCCTAAACTCTAAACCCTAAAACTTAAATCCTAAACCCTAATGCCTAAACCATAAAATCTTTGAAAGATTCATGCAGATTGGGCCCTCTCAGATGGGCTTCTATGGTGACTTGGAGATTTTTTAAATGTGATGGACCTAATTTGGCCTAACTGTTTTGGTTGGGTTTAACAATTTCCTGGAATATTTTGCCTTGGTTCTGGATTGAGATAGATTCTGCTTGGGCGAAGACGTCTCAGGTTAGCCTATGACTACATCTACTGGGCGTAGGCCCAAAACAGCATGGGCTCAGCATTTTCAAATTCTTCTAGATGAGCTTTTTTGACAGATTTGGCCCACTTACGTTATTCAAGCTATGGGCCTCTAATGCATTAAATTAGTCTCTGTTTGGTGGGCTTTTGCTTACCAATTTGGATTGCCTTTGGTTTTTGCATGTATTGGGCCACGGGCCTTAACTTTCTCATGTATTGGCATTAGCCTAAAGTATTTGCCTTATGGCGGGTTGGGGGACCGATGAATAAAAACCCTAAACTCTAAGTTGTGTAATGAGAGTATTATGTGAAAACGCCTTTATATAGATAAGTTCAAAGTTAAAAATCTTTTATTCTCTTAAAAAACAATAAAAAGTGATTGAATACTCTTATAATTACTAGCATTCAGTTAAAATAATATATTATGCAATGAATTATATTCTAAATACTTATATTCTGCTTGAATTCAACGTTAAAGCAATGAATAGCTGTGAAAATATCACTATCAAATTTAAATACAATGATATGTCATAAATCAGTTTCTAAAAATGCCTATTCACTTAAAATAAATTGAGATAGTTAAATAAATATGTAATTGTTAGTATTACATTAAAACTCAATCAGATATCCCTAATAGATCGCAAATACTTTTTTTCAGCTGAAATACATCGATATAGTAAATATTAATTATGTAATCAGAGTATTTTTTTAAATGCTTCCATATAAACAAGTTCAAATTTAAATTAATTTTTTTTTTCAAATTTAATACTCCTATAATTATTAGTGTTTAGTTAAAATAACATATTTTGCATTGAATCATTCTCTAAATGCTTATTTTCAGCTTCAATTCAATGTTAATACAATAAATAATTGTAAAAACATCACTATTCAATTAAAATACATAGATATGTTTGGAATCAGCCTTTAAAAGAGCCTAACATGTTATAATAGATTGTCAAATATTTATTTTCAGCTAAAATAGATCGACATAGCAAACATTAGTTGTGTAATCAGAGTATTATATTAAAATGCCTTCAATAAATAAGATTAAAATTAAATTACTTCAATTCTCTTCAACTACAATAAAAAGTAATTGAATACTTGTATAATTGCTAATTTTCAGTTAAAATAATTTATTATGCAATGAATGATTCTCCAAATACTTGTATTTGGTTTAAATTCAATGTTAAAGCAATGAATAATTGTAAAAACATCACTATTTATTTTAAATATATTTATATATCATAAATCAGTCTGTAAAATTGCCTAATAAGTTATAATAGATCGATGTGCTATCAAAGAAAAGTGTAATCACCGGTATTATATTAAACCTCAATCATATGTCACTAATAGATTACTAAATATCTATTTTCGGCTAAAATATATCAATATAGTAAATATTAGTTGTGTAATAAGAGTATTATATTAAATTGCCTTCATATAGAGAAGATCAAAGTCAAATTACTTATATTTCTTTCAAAAATAATAAAAAGTGATTGAATACTTATATAACTATTAGTATTTAATTAAAATAACTTATTACGTAATGAATCGTACTCTAAATGCTTGTATTCCACTTAAAATTAATGTTAATACAGCAAATAGCTGTAAAAATATCACTATTTAACTCACGTACATTGATATATGATAAACCAGTCTATAAAAGTGTCTATTCACTAAAAATAAATCGATATACTATCAAATATATATTTTCGGCTGAAATACATCGATATAGCAAATATCATTTGAGTAATCGGAGTATTATATTAAAATACCTTCATATAGACAAGTGCAAAGTCAAATTACTTGTATTCTCTTTAAATATATTAAAAAGTGATTGAATACTAATATAATTACTAGTATTCAGTTAAAATAACTTCTTATGCACTAAATTTTACTTTAAATGCTTGTATTCTGTTTAAATTTGACATTAATACAATAAATAATGGTAAAAATATTATTATTCAATTCAAATACATTGATATGATATAATTCAGTCTTCAAAAGTGATTATTCGCTTAAAATAGATCGATATACTATCAAAAAGACGTATAATTATTGATATTACAATAAGACTCAATCAGATATCTCTAATAGATTGCCAACTATCTATTTTTGGCTAAAATAAATCAATATAGTAAATATTAGTTATTTAATCAGAGTATTGTGTTACAATACCTTGATATAGAAAAGATCAAAGTTAAATTGCTTGTATTATCTTCAAATACAAAAATAATAATTGAATACTCGGATAATTGCTAGTACTCAATTAAAATAAATTATTATGCAATAAATTGTATCTAAATACTTGTATTCCACGTGAATGCACTATTAATACAACGAATGGCTGTAAAAACATAACTACTCACTTAAATCAGTCTTTAAAAATATCAATTCGCTTAAAATAGATCGATATACTATCAAAAAGATGTGTAACAACCAGTATTACATTAAAATTCAGTTAGATGTCCCTAACAGATTATCAAATATCCATTTTCAGCTTAAATATATTGATATAACAAACTTGAGTTTGTAATCAGAGTATTTTATTAAAATACCTTCATATAGATAAAATATAATTCAAATAACTTGTATTTTTTTTAAATACAATAAAAATTGAATAAATACTCATATAATTGCTAGTATTTAAATAAAATAACTTATTATGCAATAAATCATTCTCTTAATGCTTGTATTCTGCTTGAATTCAACGTTAATGCAATAAATAATTGAAAAAATATTATTATTCTATTCAAATACATTTATATATCAAATATTAAGTATTAAAAGTGCCTAATAAATTATAATAAATCGATATACTGTCCAAAAAATGTGCAATTATTGATATCATATTAAAACTCAATCACATGTCCCCAATAGATCTCCAAATATCTTTTTTCGACTAAACTAAATTGATATAGCAAATATTAGCTGTGCAATCCGAGTATTATATTAAAATGCCTTCATATTAACAAGAGCAAAGTTAAATTGCTTAGATTATCTTAAAATACAATAAAGAGAGTTTAAATACTCATATAATTGTTATCATTCTATTAAAATATCTTACTTTACAATGAATCATTTCTAAATGTTTGTATTCCACTTGAATTTAACGTAATGCGATGAACAGCTGTAAAGACGTTACTATTAAATTAAAATATATTGTTATGTCATAAATCAATCTCTAAAATTGCCTATGCGCTTAAAATAGATCGATATACTATAAAAAATATGTATAATTGTCGAAATTAACTAAAACTAAATCAAATATCTCTTATAGATCTCCAAATATCTGTTTTCTGTTAAAATACGTTAATATGATAAATATTAGTTGTTTAATCAGAGTATTATGTTAAAATTAATTGTATTATCTTCAAATACAATAAAAAATAACTGAATACTCGCATAATTGGCAGGATTCAATTAAAATAACTTATTATGTAATGAATCATACTTAAATGCTTCTATTTCGCTTGAATGGAACGTTAATACAATGAATTACTGTAAAAACGTAACTATTCAATTCAAATATATTACTTTATCATAAACCAGTCTTTAAACGTGTTAATTTGCTTAAAATAGATCAATATACTATAAGAAAGATAACTGTCGGTATTACATTAAAACTCAGTCAGATGTCCCTAACAGATCGCTAAATATCTATTTTTGACTAATACATCATAAATCGGTATTATACAAATTTTAGTTGTGTAATCAGGGTATTTTGTTAAAATGCCTTTATATAGACATAATCTAATTCAAATTACTTGTATTCTCTTTAAATACAATAAACCGTGAATATTTACTCATATAATTGCTAGTATTCAGATAACATAATTTACTATGCAATGAATCATTCTCTAAATATTTGTATTCTACTTGAATTCTATGTTAATGTAATGAATAGTTGTAAAAATATTACTATTCAATTCAAATACATTGATACATCATAAATTAATTTTTAAAAGTGCCTAATAAGTTACAATAGATCGATATACTGCCCAAAAGATGTGTAATTATCAGTATAATGTTAAAACTAAATCATATGTCCCCAATAGATCTTCATATATCTATTTTCAGCTAAAATAAATCGATATAGCATAATTAGTTGTGTAACTAAAGTATTATGTTAAAATGGCTTCATATAGATAAGATCAAAGTTAAAAATCTCGTATTCTGTTAAAATACAGCAAAAAGTGAATGACTACTCATATAATTGCTAATATTTAATTAAAATAACTTGTTATATAATGAATCGTTCTTTAAATATTTGTATTTTGCTTGAATTCAACGTTAATATAATAAATAACTGTAAAAATGCCACTATTCAATTCAAATATATTGATATGTCATAAATAAGTCTCTAAAGGTGCTAATTCACTTAAAATAAATCGATATACTATCAAAAAGATGTGTAATTACTGATGTTATATTAAAACTCAATCAGATGTCCTAAATAGATCGCTAATTATCTTTTTTTGGTTGAAATACATCGATTTAATAAATATTAGGTCAGTAATCAGAGTTTTATGTGAAAATGCTTTTATATATACAACATCAAAATTAAAAATCTTGTATTCTCTTGAAATACAGTAACAAGTCAATAATTACTCATATAATTACTAGTATTCTATTAAAATAATGTATTATGCAATGAATCATACTCTAAAGGCTTATATTTCGCTTAAGTTCAACTTTAATGCAATGAATAATTGTAAAAATATTACTATTAAATTCAAATACATTAATATGTCATAAATCAGTCTCTAAAAAAAACTATTCACTTAAAATAGATAGATACATTGTTAAATAAATGCGTAATTATTGTATTACATTAAAACTCAATAAGATGTCCCTAATAGGTTGCCAAATAACTTTTTTCAGTTGAAATACATCGATATAGCAAGCATTAGTTATATAATCAAGATATTTTATTAAAATGCCTTCATATAGATAAGATCAAATTCAAATCATTTATTTTCTCTTCAAATATAATAAAAAGTTAATGAATACTCATACAATTACTAGTATTCAGCTAAAATTACCTATTTTGCATTGAATCATTCTCTAAAAGCTTGTATTCGGCTTGAGTTCAACGTTAATGCAATGAATAGTTGTAAAAAATTACTATTTAATTAAGTTATAATAGAATGATATATTGTTAAAAAGATGTGAAATTACCAGTTTCATATTAAAACTCAATCATCTGTCCATAATAGATGGCAAAATATCTATTTTTTGCTAAAATATATCAATATAATAAACGTTAGTTGTATAATCAGAATATTATATTAAAATGCCTTCATATAGATAAGATTGAATACAAATTGCTTATATTCTCTTCAAATACAATAAAAAGCAAATGAATACTTGTATAATTGCTAGTATTCAGATAAAATAACTTATTATGCAATGAATCATTCTCTAAATACTTATATTCTATTTGAATTCAACACTAATGTAATGAATAGTTATAAAAACATCACTATTCAATTCAAATATATTGATACATCATAAATCAGTCTTTAAAAATCCCTAATAAGTTATAATAGTTTGATAGATTGTCAAAAAGATGTGTAATTTTCGATATCATATTAAAACTCAATCATATGTCCCCAATAGATCTCTAAATATATGTCTTCCGATAAAATAAATCGATATAGTAAATATTATATGTGTAATCGGAGTATTACGTTAAAATCCCTTCATATGGACAAGATCAAAGTCAAATTACTTGTATTATCTTCAAATACAGTAAAAACTAATTGAATACTCGCATAATTACTAGTATTCAGTTACCATAATATATTATGCAATGAATCGTACTCTAAATACTTGTATTTTTTTATTTTTTATTTTTTTGTACTCTAAATGCTTGTATTTCGCTTGAATGGAATGTTAATACAATAAATGAGTGTAAAAACATCACTATTCTATTCAAATACATTGCTTTGTCATAAATCAGTCTCTAAAAGCGCCAATTCGCTTAAAATAAATCTATATACTGTCAAAAAGATGTGTAACTCCCGGTATTACATTAAAACTTAATTAGATATCCTAAATAGATCACAAAATAACTGTTTTTGGCTAAAATACATCGATATGACAAACTTTAGTTGTGTAATTAAAGTATTTTATTAAAATGCCTTCATATAGATAAGATCTAATTTAAATTGCTTGAATGCCATTTAAATACAATAAAAAGTGAATAAATACTCATATAATTGCTACTATTCATATAACATAACTTATTATGTAATGAAGTGTTCTCTAAATGCTTGTGTTCTGCTTGAATTCAATGTTAATACAATGAATAGCTGGAAAACCAACACTATTCAATTCAAATACATCGATATATCATAAATCAGTCTTTACAAGATCGATATAGTACCAAAAAGATGTATAATTGCCTATATAATATTAAAACTCAATCATATGTCCGCAACAAATCGTCAAATATCAGTTTTCAGCTAAAATATATTGGTATACCAAACATTAGTTGTGTAATCAGAGTATTATGTTAAAATATCTTAATATGGACAAGATCAAAATTAAATCACTTGTATTCTCTTTAAATATAATAAAGAGTGTTTAAATACTAGTATAATTGTTAGTATTCAATTAAAATAACTTACTATATAATGAATTATTCTCTAAATACCTATATTCTGTTTGAATTCAATGTTAATATAATGAATAACTGTAAAAACATCATTATTCAATTCAATTACATTGATATGTCATAAATCAATCTCTAAAATATCCTATACTCTTAAAATAGATAGATATATAGTCTAAATGATGTGTAATTATCGGTATTATATTAAAACTCAATCAGATGTCCCTAATAGTTCGCCAAATATCAGTTTTCGGCTGAAATACATCGATATAGCAAATATTAGTTATGTAATCCGAGTATTATGTTAAAATTCCTTCATAAACACAAGATCAAAGTCAAATTACTTGTATTCTCTTCAAATATAATAAAAAGTAATTAAATAATCATATAATTGCTAGTATTCAGTTAAAATGACTTATGATGTAATGAATCATACTTTAAATGCTTGTATTACACTTGAATTTGACGTCAATGCAATGAATTATTGTAAAAATATTACTATTAAATTCGAATGCATTGATATAATAAATATTAGTGGCTCAATCAAAGTATTATGTTAAAATACCCTTATATTGACAAGATCAAAGTTAAATTGCTCATATTCTCTTGAAATATAATAAAAAATAATTGAATTCCCATATAATTGCTAGAAATAAATCAGAGTGTTGCAAACATTAGCTGTTTAATCAGAGTATTATGTTAAAATGTCATCTTATAGATAAGATCAAAATCTAATTTCCAGTATTCTATTCAAATATAATAAAGAGTATTTAAATACTCATATAATTACTAGTATTTAGTTAAAATAACTTATAATGTAATAAATCATTCTTTAAATGCTTCTATTCCACTTGAATTAAAAGAAATGCAATGAATATCGGTATATGTGCCTATTTGCTTAAAATAGATCGATATACTATGAAAAAGATGTGTAATTGAAGGTGTTATATTAAAACGCAATCAGATGTCCCTAATAAATAGCTCAATATCTGTTTTTGGCTGAAATATATCGATATAGTAAATATTAGTTCTGTGATCAGAGTATTACGTTAAAATGCCATCATATAGACTAGAACAAAGTCAAATTTCTTGTATTCTCTTCAAATAAAATAAAAAGTATTGGAATACTCACATAATTGCTAGTATTCAGTTAAAATAACTTATTATGTAATGAATAATGCTCTAAATACTTTTATTCCGCTTCAATTCAATGTAATGCAATGAATAGCTGTAAAAACATCATTATACAATTTAAATACATTGATATGTCTTAAATCAGTCTTTAACAGTGTCTATTCGCTTAAAATAGATCGATGTCAAAAAGTTATGTAATTGTCAGTATTACATTAAGCCTTAATTAGATATTCCTAATAGATCATCGATTATTTGTTTTCAGTTAAAATAAATTGATATAGCAAATATTAGTTGCTTAATCAGAGTATTATGCTAAAATATCCTGATATGGACAAGATTAAAGCTAAATTGCTTGTATTCTCTTAAAATAAAATAAAAAGTAATTGAATACTCATAAAATTGCTAGTATTCACTTAAAATAACTTATTATGCAATGAATCATATTCTAAATGCATATAGTCCACTTAAATTCAATATTAATGCAATGAATAGATATAAAAATATTACTATTCAATTCAAATACAATAATATTTTTAAATGAGTCTTTAAAGGTGTCGATTCACTTAAAATAGATTGATACACTGTTAAAAAAGATGTGTAATTGTTGGTATTATATTAAAACTCAATCAGATATCCCAAATAGATTACCAATTATCTGTTTGCAGTTGAAATACATCGATATAGCAAGTATTAGTTGTGTAATCTGAGTATTATATTAAACCTCACTCATATAGTTAAGATCAAAGTCAAATTGTTTGTATTCTCTTCAAATACCATAAAACGTGATTGAATACTATTATAATTGCTTGTATTCTCTAAATACTTATATTCCGCTTGAATCTACTCAATTCAAATTCAAATACATCTATATGTCATAAATCAGTCTCTAAAAGAATGTATTCGATTAAAATAGATCGATTACTGTCAATAAGATGTGTAATTATCGGTATAATACTAAACTCAATTTGATGTCCCTAATAGACAAACATTAGTTGTGTAATCAGAGCATTATGTTAAAATATCTTATTATAGACAAGATCAAAGTCAAATTGCTTGTATTCTCTTGAAATACAATAAATAATAATTGAATTCCTGCATAATTGCTAGAATTTAATGAAAATAACTTATAATGCAGTGAATCGTTCTTTAAATGCTTGTATTCGGCTTGAATTCAATGTTAATGTGAATGGTTCTCTAAAATATCCCTATTCAATTCAAAAAAAAAATATCACTATTCAATTCAAATACCTTGATATAACATAAACCATTCTCTAAAAAAGCCAATTCGCTTAAAATAGATCGATATACTATCAAAAAGATGTGTAATTATCAATATTATATTAAAACTCAATCAGATGTCCCTAAATGATCACAAAATATCTTTGTTTTAGCTAAATTACTTCGATATAGCAAATAATAGTTGTATAATCTGAGTATTACATTAAAATGTCTTCATATAGATAAGATCAAAGTCAAATTATTTGTATTCTCTTCAAATAAAGTAAAACATGATTGAATACTAATATAATTACTAATATTTAGTTCAAATAACTTATTATGGAATGAATAATACTCTAAATGCTTGTATTCTGCTTGAATTCAATGTAATGCAATAAATAGCTATAAAAATATTACTATTCAATTCAAATATATTGATATATCAAAAATTAATTCCTAAAAGTGCCTATTCATTTAAAATAAATTGATATACTGTCAAAAAGATGTGCAATTATCGGTATTATATTATAACTCAATCAGATGTCCCTAATAGATAACCAAAGATCTATTTTTGGCTGAAATATATTGATATAGCAAATATTAGTTGTGTAATTAAAATATTATGTTAAAATGCCTTCATATAGACAAGACCAAAGTCAAACTCCTTATATTCTCCTGAAATGTAATAAAAAGCGATTGAGGACTCATATAATTGCTAGTTAAAATAACTTAGTATACAATAAATCATACTCTAAATACTTGTATTTCGCTTGAATTTAACGTTAATATAGTGAATAGCTGTAAAAACATCACTATTCAATTCAAATACACTGATATATGATTAATCAGTCTCTAAAAGTTTCTATTCGCTTAAAATATATTGATTTTTTTTTCGCTTAAAATATATTGATATGGACTTACAAAGATGTGTAGTTGCCGGTATTATAATAAAATTCAATTAGATGTCCCTAATAGAACGTCAAATGTCTGTTTTCAGATAAAATACATTGATATTACAAATATTAGTTGTGTAATCAGAGTATTATATTAAATTGGATCACATAAACAAGATCAAAGTCAAATTATTTATATTCTCTTTAAGTACAATAAAGAGACTTTAAATACTCGCATAATTACCAGTATTCAGTTAAAATAACTTATTATGTAATAAAATATTCTCTAAATGCTTGTATTCGACTTTAATTCAATGTTAATGCAATTAATTGCAATAAAAATGTCGCTATTCAATTCAAAAATATTGATATATCATAAATCAGTCTCTAAAAGTGCCTATTCAATAAAAATAGATTAATATACTATTACAAAGACGTGTAATTATCGGTATTTATTGAAAACACAATCAGATGTCCCTAATAGATCGCCAAATATCAGATTTCTGCTAAAATACTTCGATATAGCAAACAATAGTTGTGTAATCAAAGTATTATTTTAAAATGCCTTCATATAGATAAAATTAAAGTCAAATTACTTATATTCCCTTTAAATATAATAAAAGTTGATTGAATACTCATATAATTACTAGTATTAAGTTAAAATAACTTATTATGTAATGAATCGTACCCTAAATGCTTGTGTTCCGCTTGAATTCTACATTAATATAATGAATAGCTGTAAAAAAAGTCACTAATCAATTCAAATTCATTATGTCATAAAACAGTCTCTAAACGTGCCTATTCGCTTAAAATAGATCGACATACGACCAGAAAGATTTGTATGACATTATATTGAAACTCAATAAGATGTCTCTGATTGTTCTCCAAATATCTTTTTTTAGCTAAAATACATCGATATAATAAATATTAGTTGCTTAATCAAGATATTATGCTAAAATAGCTTGATATAGACAAGAGCAAAGTTAAATTGCTTGTATTCTCTTAAAATATAATAAACAGTAATTGAATACTCGTATAATTGCTAGTATTCTCTTAACATAACTTATTATGCAATGAATCATGCTCTAAATGCTTATATTCCACTTGAATTCAATGTTAATACAATAAATATATGTAAAAGTATTACTATTTATTTTAAATATATTGATATATCATGAATCAGTCTCTAAAAGTGTTTATTCGCTTAAAATAGATTGATATACTCTCAAAAAGACATGTAGTTGTGATATTACATTAAAACTCAATCAAATGTCCCTAATAGATCGCTAAATTTTTGTTTTCAAATAAAATACATCAATATTGCAAATATTAGTTGTGTAATCAGAGTATTATGTTAAAAAAAAAAAAAAAAAAAAAAAATCAGAGTATTATGTTAAAATATCTTCATATTGACTAGATCAAAGTCAAATTGCTTCTTTTTCTTCAAATTCAATATAAAAAATTAAAATTCTAGTATAATTACTAGCATTCAGTTAAAATAACTTATTATACAATAAAATGCTGCAAAAATCTCACTATTCAATTCAAATACATTGATATATCATAAATTAGTCTTTAAAAGTGTCTAATAAGTTATGATAGATCGAAACATATTAAAAATCAGTCATAAGTCTCTAATAGATCGTCAAATATCTGTTTTCAGCTGAAATACATCGATATAGCAAATATTAGTTGTGTAATCTGAGTATATATTAAAATGTCATCATATAATCAAGATCAAAGAAAAATTGCTTATATTCTCTTCAAATACAATAAAAAATAATTGAATAGCTGTATAATTACTAGAATTTAGTTAAACTAATTTATTATGCAATGAATCATACTCTAAATGCTTGTATTCTGCTTTAATTCAATGTTAGTGTAACAAATAACTGTGAAAACATCACTATTCAATTCAAATACATTGATACATCATAAATTAATCTCTAAAAGTGCCTATTCACTCAAAATAGTTCGACAGAGTCAAAAAGATACACAATTGCCAGTATTATATTAAAACTCAATCAGATGTCCCGAATAGATCACCAAATATCTTTTTTTTTTCGTTAAAATATATTGATATAGCAAATATTAATTGTGTAACTCTATTATTATGTTAAAATACCATCATATAGAGAAAATCTAAGTTAAATTGCTTATGTTCTCTTAAGAAACATTAAAAAGTGAATGAACTCTCATAAAATTGCTAGTAGTCAGTTCAAATAACTTAATATGCAATGAATCATACTCTAAATGCTTATATTCTACTTAAATTCAATATTAATACAATGAATAGCTGTAAAAATATCATTATTCAATTCAAATATATTGATGTATCATACATCGGTATCTAAAAGTACCTATTCGCTAAAAATAAGTTGATGTATGATTAAAAAGATGTGTAATTACCGGTATTATAATAAAACTCAATCAAATGTCCCTAAACGCTCACCAAATATCGATTTTCTGCTGAAATATATCGATATAGCAAATATTAATTGTGTATTCAGAGTATTATGTTAAAATACCTTCATATAGATAAAATCAAAGTCAAATTACTTGTATTCTCTTCAAATACAATAAAAGTTAATTGAATACTCATATAATTACTAGTATTAAGTTAAAATAACTTATTATGCAATGAATCGAAATCTAAATGCTTGTGTTCCACTTGAATTCAATGTTAATGTAATGAATAGTTATAAAAAAGTTACTATTCAATTCAAATTCATTGATATCTTATAAATCAGTCTCTAAACGTGCCCCATTCAGAAAGTTATGTAATTGCTGGTATTACATTAAAACTCAATCAGATGTCCCAAATAGTTTTTTAAATATTTATTTTCAGCTAAAATACATTGATATAACAAATATTAGTGGCTTAATCTGCGTATTATGTTAAAATGCCTTGATATAGATAAGATAAAAGTTACATTACTTGTATTCTCTTTAAATGCAATAAAAACTAATTAAATACGCATATAATTGTCACGATTCAGTTAAAATAATTTATTATGCAATAAATCATACTCTAAATACTGGTATTCCACTTGAATTCTATGTTAATACAACAAATATCTGTAAAAATATCACTATTTAATTCAAATATCTTAATGTCATAAATCAGTCTCTAAAAGGGCTTATTCATTTAAAATAGATCAATATGCTGTTAAAAAGGTATGTAATTGCCGGTATTACATTAAAAATCAATCAGACGTCCCTAATAGATCGTCGAATCTCTGTTTTTGGCTGAAATACATCGACATAGCAAATATTAGTTGTATTACCAGAGTATCATATTAAAATAACTTCATATAGATAAGATTAATATCAAATTGCTTATATACAATAAGAAATAATTGAATACACATATAATTGCAAGAATTTAATTAAAATGACTTATTATACAATGAATTATTCTTTTAATGCTTTTATTCTGCTTAAATTCAATGAATAGTTGTAAAAACGTAATTATTAAATTCAAATACATTGATATGTCCTAAATTAGTCTCTTAAATTGCCTATTCACTTAAACTAAATCGACATACAATCAAAGAGATGTATTATATTATAACTTAACCAAATGTCCCTAATAGATCACCAAATATTCTTTTTTGGCTAAAACACATCAATACAATAAACATTAGTTGTGCAGTCAAAGTATTATGTCAAAATACCTTTATATAAACATGATAAAAGTCAAATTTTTTGTATTCTTCTGAAATTCAATAAAAAGTGAATAAATACTTATATAATTGCTGGTAATAAGATAAAATAACCTTTTATGCAATGAATCATACCATGAATACTTGTATTCCACTTGAATTCAATGTTAATGCAGTAAATAGCTGTAAAAACTTAACTATTCAATTCAAATACATTGATATATCATAAATCAGTTTGTAAAAGTGTCTATTTACTAAAAATAGATTGATGCACTGTTAAAAAGATGTGTAATTGCCAGTATTACATTTAAACTCAATCAAATGTCCCTAATAGATCACCAAATATCAATTTTCGGCTGAAATATATCGATATAGTAAATATTAATTGTGTAATCAGAGTATTATATTAAAATGCATTCATATAGACAAGATCAAAGTTAAAATACATGTATTCTTTTTAAATACAATAAAAGTTAATTAAATTCTCATATAATTACTAGTATTAGGTTAAAATAACCTATTATGCAATGAACCATACTCAAATGTTCCTCTTGAATTCAATATTAATGCAATGAATAGCAGTAAAAAAGTCACTATTCAATTCAAATATATTGATGTGTCATAAATCAGTCTCTAAACATACTTATTCCTTAAACTAGATCGACATGCTGTCATATCAATGTGTAATTGCTGGTATTACGTTAAAACTCAATTAGATTATCCTAATAGATCACCGACTATTTATTTTTGGCTAAACTAAATTGATATAACAAATATTAGTTGCCTAACGAGAGTATTATGTTAAAATGACTTGATATAGACAAGATCAAAGTCAAATTGCTTGTATTCTCTTCAAATACAAAAATAATATTTAAATACTCATATAATTGTTAGTACTCTATTAAAATAACTTATTATACTTTGAATCGTACTCTAGCTTGTATTCCGCTTGAATGCAATGTTCATACAATGAATGGTTGTAAAAACGTCACTATTCAATTCAAATATATTGATTTGTCATAAATCAGTCTTTAAAAGTGTCAATTCGCTTAAAATAGATCGATATACTATCAAAAGATATATAACTGCTGATATTATATTAAAACTCAGACAAATGTACCTAATAAATTGTGAAATATCTATTTTCGATTGAAATACATTGATATCGCAAACTTTAGTTGTGTAATCAGAGTATTTTGTTAAAATATTTTCATATAGATAAGATCTAATTCAAATTACTTATATTCTCTTTAAATACTGGAAAAAGTGAATGATACTCGTATAATTATCATATTAAGATAAAATAACTTATTACGCAATGAATCGTTCTTTAAATGCTTATATTCTGCTTGAATTCAATATTATAGTTGTAAAAATATCACTATTCAATTCAAATACATTAATATATCATAAATCGGTCTTTAAAAGTGCCTAATAAGTTATAATAGAGTGATATACTTTCGAAAAGATGTGTAATTACCGGTAGCATGTTAAAATTCAATCATATGTCCCTAATAGATTGTTAAATATCTATTTCGGCTAAAATAAGTCGATATAGAAAATATTATCTATGTAATCAAAGTACTATGTTAAAATACCGTCATATATACAAGATCAAAATCAAATTGCTTGTATTCTCCTCAAATACAATAAAGAGTATTTAAATACTCGTATAATTACTAGTATTCTGCTAAAATAACGTACTATACAATGAATCATTATCTAAATGCTTGTATTCCGCTTGAATTCAATGTTAATGTAATAAATATCGGTAAAAATGTTTCGATTCAAATGTATTGATATATCATAAATCAGTCTCTAAATGTGTCAATTCGCTTAAAATTAATCGATAAACTATTAAAAAGATGTGTAATTACCAATACTATATTAAAATGCCATCAGATGTCCATAATAGATCACCAAATATTTATTTTCGGCTAAAATATATCGATATAGCAAATATTAATTGTGCAATCAGAGTATTATGTTAAAATTTTTTCATATAGACAATATCAAAGTCAAACTTAAAAGTGATTGAATACTCATATAATTGTTAGTATTCAGTTAAAATAACTTATTATATAATGAATCATATTCTAAATGCTTCTATTCCGCTTGAATTTAACATACCGCAATGAATAACTGTAAAAATATCACTATTCAATTCAAATACAATAATATATTATAAATCAGTCTCTAAAAGTGTCAATTTGCTTAGAGTAGATCAATATACGATAAAAAAGATGTGTAATTTTGAGTATTATGTTAAAACTCAATCAGATGTCCCTAATTGATAGCAAATATTTATTTTTGACTAAAATATAAAAATATAGTAAATATTAGTTGCTTAATCAGAGTATTATATAAAAATATCTTGATATAGATAAGATCAAGGTTAAATTGTTTGTATTCTCTTTAATTATAATAAAAAGTAATTAAATACTCATATAATTACTAGTATTCTCTTAAAATAACATATTATGCAATAAATCATATTCTAAATTCTTGTATTTCACTTAAATTCATTATTAATATAATAAATAGATGTAAAAACATTACTATTCAAGTCATGATATGACATAAATGAGTCTCGAAAGATGCCAATTTGCTTAAATTGTATCAATATACTGTAAAAAAGATATGTAATTACTGATATTATATTAAAACTCAATCAGATGTCCCAATTAGATCGCCAATTATTTATTTTCGATTTTAATAGATTGATATAGTAAATATTAATTGTGTAATCAGAGTATTATGTTAAAAAACCTTCATATAGATAATATCAAAGTCAAATTATTTGTATTTCTTTCAAATAAAATGAAAGTGATTGAATACTTATATAATTGCTAGTATTCAGTTAAAATAACTTATTATATAATGAATCGTATTTTAAATGCTTCTATTCGCTTGAATTCAACGTAATGTAATGAATAGTTGTAAAAATATTACTATTTAATTCAAAAATATTGATAAATCATTATCTAAAAATACCTATTCGCTTAAAATAGATCGATATACTGTCAAAAAAGATGTGTAATTGTCGGTATTACATTAAAACTCAATCAAATATTCTTAATAAATCACCAAATATCTGTTTACAGTTAAAATATATTGATATAGCAAATATTAGTCGCTTAATCAAAGTATTATGTTAAAATATCTTAATATAAATAAGATTAAAGTCAAATTGATTATATTCTATTCAAATATAATAAAAAATAATTGAATACTCATATAATTGCTAAAATTCAGGTTACAATAACTTATTATGCAATGAATTGTACTCTAAATACTTGTATTGTACTTGAATTCAGCGTTAATATAATGAATAGCTGTAAAAATATTACTATTTATTTCAAATATATTGATATTAAATAAATAAGACTTTAAAAGTGTCAATTAGCTTAAAATAGATTAATATTTTATTAAAAAGATGTGTAATTGCTGGTGTTACATTAAACCTCAATTAGATGTCCCTAATAGATCGCTAAATATCTATTTTTAGCTAAAATACATCGATATGGCAAGCATTAGTTGTATAATCAGAGTATTACATTAAGACGCTTTCATATAAACAAGGTCAAAGTCAAATGACTTGTATTCTTATCAAATATAATAATAAATAATTGAGTACCTGTATAATTGCTAGTATTTAGCTAAAATAACTTATTATACATTTAATCGTTCTCTAAATGCTTGTATTCCACTTGAATTCAACTTCAATGCAGTGAATAGCTGTAAAAATATAACTAAAAGTGTCTATTCGCTTAAACTAGAACGACATGCTGTCAAATTATTGTGTTAATTACTGGTATTATGTTAAAACTCAATCAAATATCCCTAATAATTCGTGAAATATCTTTGTTCTGCGAAAATACATCAATATAGCAAGCATTAGTTTCATAATCGAAGTATTATGTTAAAATGACTTCATATAGATAATATTAAAGTCAAATTGCTTGTCTTCTCTTGAAATACAATACAAAGTGATTAAATGCTCCTATAATTACTAGTATAAAGTTAAAATAATTTATTATGTAATGAATTATACTCTAAATACTTTTTTTCTTCTTGAATTCAACGTTAATGCAATGAATAACTGTAAAAATATTACTATTAAATTCAAATACGTTGATATGTCATAAATCAGTCTCTAAAAGATCGATATACTGTTACAAAATTGTATAATTGTCAGTATTAAATTAAAACTCAATCAGATATCCCGAATAGATCGCCAAATATCTATTTTCGGCTAACATTTGTCAATATAGCAAATATTAGTTGTGTAATCAGAGTATTTTATTAAACTGCCTTCATATAGACAAGGTCAAATTTAAATTATTTCTATTCTCTTCAAATATATATAATCATTAATTGCAAGTATTCAATTAAAATAACTTATTTTGCATTGAATCATTCTCTAAATACTTATTTTCGGCCAGAATTCAATGTTAATGCAATGACTAGTTATAAAAACATCAGTATTCAATTAGAATACATGATTTGCCATAAATTAGTCTTTACAAATGTCTAATAAGTTATAATATATTGATATATTATCAAAAAGATGTGAAATTACCCGTATCATATTAAAACTCAATCACCTGTCCCTAATAGATCACCAAATATCTGTTTTCAGCTAAAATATATCAATATGACAAAAATTAATTGTGTAATCAAACTATTATGTTAAAATGCCTTCATATAAACAAGATCAAAGTCAAATTACTTGTATTCTCTTCAAATACAATAAAAAGTGATTGAATATTTGTATAATTGCTAGTATTCAATTAAAATTACTTATAATGTAATGAATTATACTTTAAATGCTTGTATTCCAATTGAAGTCAAAGGTAATGCAATGAATAGCTGTAAAAACGTCACTACAACAACAACAACAACAACCAAAAAAAAAAAAAAAAAAAAAAAAAAAAAAAAAAAAAAAAAAAAAAAAAAAAAAAAAAAAAAAAAAAAAAAAAAAAAAAACAACAACAACAACCAAGCCTTAATCCCATTAGGTGGGGTCGGCTACATGAATCCTTTATTTCCATTGCACTCTATCAGTTACAAAATTCTTATCTAAGTTTAAGTAACTAAGATCACTCCTTATAGTTTCTTGTCATGTCTTCTTTGGTCTCCCTCTTCCTCTTTGTACATGGGCAAAATCCAGTAACTCAATTTTTCTAACTGGAGCTTCAATTGGCCTACGATTTAGATGTCCAAACCATCGAAGCCGACTTTCTCTAAGTTTATCCTCAAATGGTGCAACACTAACTTTTTTCGAATATACTCATTTCTCATTCTATCCTTTCGTGTATATCCACACATCCACCTTAACATCCTCATTTCTGCAATATTTATTTTATTTGTATGTTTCTTCTTTGCAGGCCAGCATTCAGCACCATATATCATCGCTGGTCTTACTACAGTTTTATAAAATTTATCCTTATTTTTGGATGGAATTTTTCTATCTCATAACACACCAGAAGCATTTCTCCATTTTACCCAGCCTGCTTGAATCCTGCTAATAACGTCATTATCTATTTCTCCATCATTTTGTATAATTGATCCAAGGTATCTAAAGCGCTCACTCTTCTTGACAATTTGATCACCAATTGTCATATCTCCAATATAAGTATTTCTTTCTTGACTAAATGTGCACTCCATATATTCAGTTTTTGATCTACTGAGATGCAAACCTTTAAATTCTAGAGCATTCCTCCAAAGCTCTAGTTTCGCTTTAACTCCCTCTTTAGTTTTCTCAATAAGGACAATATCATTTGCGAAGAGCATACACCAAGGCACTTCATCTTGGATATGTCCAGTCATGACTTTCATAATCAAAGCAAAAAGATACAGACTTAAAGCCGAGCCTTGGTGTAATCCAACTGTAATAGGAAAATCCTTAGTCAAACCTCCTTGTGTCCGAACAGAGGTAACAGCTCCTTCATATATGTCTTTAATAACTTGAATATAAGCAGTGCAAATCTCTTTCTTTTCTAAAACTCTCCAAAGTACTTCTCTTGAGACTTTATCATAAGCTTTTTCCAAATCAATAAAAACCAAATGTAAGTTTTCCTTTCTCTCCTTAAATTTTTCCATTAAACTTCTTAGTAAATGAATGCTTCTATAGTAGATCTACCTGGCATAAAACCAAACTGATTCTCTGATACCTTAATATTATGGCGTAACCAAAAAGTGTCTACTCGCTTAAAATAGAATGATATACTATCAAAAAAATGTGTAATTATCGGTATTATATTAAAACACAATCAGATGTCCCTAATAGATCATCAAATATTTATTTTCGGCTAAAATACATTGATATTGCAAATATCTGTTACTTAATCAGAGTATTATGTTAAAATACATTGATATAGATAAGATCAAAGTTAAATTCTTATATTCTCTTTAAATATAATAAAAAGTATTGAATGCTCGTATAATTACTAATATTCTGTTAAAATAATTTATTACACAATGAATCGTACTCTAAATGGTTGTATTCCATTTGAATTCAACATTAAGCAATGAATAGATGTAAAAATATTGATATTCAATTTAAATACATTGATATATCATAAATCAGTCTCTAAAAGTGCTAATTCTCTTAAAATAAATTGATATACTATCAAAAGATGTATAGCTGCTAGTATTATATTAAAACTCAGTTAGATATCCCTAATAGATCGCTAGATATCTATTTTTAGCTAAGATATATCGATATTATAAATAATAGTTGTTTAATCAGAGTATTATATTAAAATAACTTGAAATAGACAGAATCAAAGTTATATTGCTTGTATTCTATTCAAATATAATAAAAAATAATTGAATACTCATAGAATTACTAGTATTTATTTAAAATAATTTATTATATAATAAATCAATCTCTAAATGCTTATATTATGCATGAGTTTAACTGCATTCAATAGTTGTTAAAATAATACTATTCAATTCAAATACATTGATATATCATAAATTAATCTTTTAATATATCTAATAAGTTATAATAGATCAATATACTGTCAAATAGATCTGTAATAGCTGGTATTATATTAAAACTCAATCTCATGTTCTTAATTAATCACTTAATATCTATTTTCGGCTATACTATATCGATATAGTAAATATTAGTTGTTTAATTTGAGTATTATGTTAAAATACCTTAATATCAATGTATTTTAGCCGAAATGCTTGTATTCAGCTTATTCTCTAAATGCTTGTATTCAGCTTGAATTCAACGTTAATGCAATGAATTATTATAAAAATATCACTATTCAATTCAAATACATTGATATGTCATAAATCACTTTGTAAAAGTGTTTAATTTACTATAATAGATTGATATACTGTCAAAAAGATGTGTAATGTCAATATAATGTTAAAACTCAATCATATGTCCCTAATAGATTGTGAAATATCTATCTTCGGCTAAGATACATTGATATAGCAAGTATTACTTATTTTATCAAAGTATTATATTAAAATATCTTGATATAGATAAGATCAAAGTTAAATTACTTTTATTCTCTTTGAATATAATAAAAAATTATTTAATACTCATATAATTTTAAGTATTTAGCTAAAATAACTTATAATGCATTGAATTATTCTTTAAATACTTATATACTGCTTGAATTCATTGTTATTATAATGAATAGTCGTAAAAACATCACTATTCAATTTAAATAAATTTATGTCACAAATTAGTCTCTAAATATGCCTAATAAGATAAGATAGATTGATATAATCTCAAAAAAAGTGTAATTGCTAGCACTATAATAAAACTTAATCATATATTCCTAATAGATCTCTAAACATCTACTCTCAGCTAAAATACATTGATGTAGCAAATAATAGTTATTTAATCAGAGTATTATATTAAAATGCCTTGATATAGACAAGATCAAAATCAAATTACCTGTATTCTCATAAATTGAATGCGCATGTAATTACTAGTATTCAGTTAAAATAACTTATAATGCAATGAATCGTTCTCTAAATGCTTGTATTCTACTTGAATTCAATGTCAATGCAACGAATAGTTACAAAAATATTATTATTCAATTCAAATACACCAATATGTTATAAATCATTCTCTAAATATGCCTAATAACTTAAAATAGACTAATATACTGTCAAAAAGATGTTTAATTATCGATATTATACTAAAACTCAATCAGATGTCCTTAATAGATCGCCAAATATCTGTTTTTAGCTAACATATATCGATATAACAAATAATAGTTATTTAATTAGATAATTATGTTAAAATATTTTGATGTAGATAAGGTCAAAGTCAAATTGCTTGCATTCTATTAAAAAATATAATAACAAATGACTGAATTCTCGTTTGATTGCTAGTATTTAATTAAAATAATTTTCTATGCAATGAATCTGTCTCTACATACATGTATTAGGCTTGAATTTAATGTTAACGTAATGAATAGTTACAAAAATAATACTATTCAATTCAAATATATTGATATGTCATAAATCAGTCTTTAAAAGTGTGTAATGAGTTATAATAGATCGATATACTATCAAAAATATGTGTAATTATCAGTATTATATTAAAACTCAGTCATATGTCCCTAATAGATCGTCAAATATTTGTTTTCAGCTAAGATCCATCGATGTAGCAACATGTTAGTTGTTTAATCAGAGTATTATATTAAAATGCCTCTATATATATAAAATCAAAGTTAAATCACTTGTATTTACTTCAAATACTATAAAAATTAATTGAATACTCGTAAAATTGCAGGTATTCAGTTAAAATGACATAATATATTGAATAGTTCTCTAAATACTTATATACAACTTGAATTTAACATTTATGCAATGCATAGTTATAAAAATATCACTGTTAAATATAAATACATTGATATATCATAAATCTGTCTCCAAATATACGTAATAGGATAAAATAGATTAATATATTATCAACAAAATGTGTAGTTGCGGGTATTATATTAAAACTAAGTCATTTATCCCTAATAGATTGCAAAATATCAGCTTTCGATTAAAATATATCGATATAGTAAATAATAATCAGAGTATTATATTAAAATATCTTGATATAGATAAAATCAAAGTTAAATTACTTGTATTCTCTTTAAATTCAATCAAGAATGATTGAATAGTCATATAATTACTAGTAATAAATTAAAATAACTTATTAAGCAATGAATTATTTTATAAATGCTTGTATTCAGCATGAATTCAACATCAATATAATCAATAGTTGTAACAACGCCATTATTCAATTTAAATACATTGATATATCTTAAATTCATCTCTAAAAGTGCCTAATAAATTAAAATACATTAATATACTGTCAAAAAGATGTGTATTTGCAGGTATTACGTTAAAACTCAGTCATATGTCTTGAATGTATTATCAAATACCTGTTTCAGTTAAAATACTTCAATAAAGCAAGTATAAGAAGAGGTATAATTATCGATATTATATTAAAACTCAATCATCTCTCTCTAACAGATTCCTAAATAATTATGCAATGAATTGTACTCTAAATGCTTGTATTTCGCTTGAATTCAACGTAATGCAATGAATAGCTATAACAACGTCACTATTCAATTCAAATATATTAATATATCATAAATATGTCTCTAAAAGTCTCTGTTCACTTAAAATAGATTGATATACACTCAAAAATGTTAAAATACTTTCATAAAGACAAGATTAAAATAAAATTACTTGTATTCTTTTCAAATATAATAAAAGTTAACTGAATACTCATATATTTGCTAATATTAAGTTAAAATAACTTATTATGTAATTAATCGTACTCTAAATGCTTGTGTTCTGCTTGAATCTAACGTTAATGCAATTTATAGCTATAAAAAGTCACTATTCAATTCAAATTCATTTTACATATCATAAATCAGTCTCAAAACGTGTCTATTCGGATAAATTAGTTTTTAAAGGTGCTTGATAGGTTATGATAGATCGATATACTATCAAAAAAATATGTAATTACTGGTGTGTTATTAAAACTCAATCATATATCCCTAATAGATTGCCAAATATCTATTTTCTATCAAAATACATCAATACAGTAAATATTAGTTGTGTAATTAGAGTATATATTAAAATGCCTTCATATAAACAAGATCAAGAAGATATGTAATTACCGGTATTATATTAAAACTCAATTAAATATCTCTAATGGATCAACAAATATCTTTTTTTCTGCTAAAATACATCAATAGAATGAACATTAATTGTGTAATCTGAATATTACATTAAAATGTCATCATATAGATAAAATCTAAGTTAAATTGCTTGTGTTTACTTGAAATATATTAAAAAGTGAATAAATTCTCATATAATTGCTAGTATTCAATTCAAATAACTAAATATGCAATGAATCATATTTTAAATAATTGTACTCCGCTTGAATTCAACGTTAATGCAATGAATAGCTGTAAAAATCACTATTTAATTCAAATACATTGATATATCATAAATCAGTCTCTAAAAGTGCCTATTTGTTAAAAAATGATCAATATATTATTAAAAAGATGTGCAATTACCTGTATTATATTAGAACTCAATCAGATATCCCTAATAGATCGTCAAATATCAAATTTAAGCTGAAATATATCGATATAGCAAACATTAGATGAGCAATCAGAGTATTATGTTAAAATGCCTTCATATAGACAAGATTAAAGTTAAATTGCTTGTTTTCTCTTCAAATAATATAAAAGTTAATTGATACTCATATAATTGCTAGTATTAAATTAAAATAATATATTATACAATGAATCGTACTCTAAATACTTGTATTCTGCTTGAATTTAACATTAATGCAATGAATAACCGTAAAAAAGTCACTATTCAATTCAAATACAATAATATGTCATAAATCTGTCTCTAAAAGGGCCTATTCGCTTAAAATAAATCGACAGACTATCAGAAAGATGTGTAATTACCGATATTAAATTAAAACTCAATCAGATGTCCCTAATAATTCTCCAAATATTTATTTTCAGCTAAAATACATCGATATAATAAATGTTAGTGGCTTAATCAGTATATTATGTTAAAATATCTTGATAAAGATAAGATCAAAATTAAATTACTTGTATTCCCTTTAAATACAATAAAAACTAATTGAATACTTATATAATTACTAGTATTAAGTAAAAATAACTTATTATGCAATGAATTGTACTCTAAATGCTCGTATTCTACATGAATTCAATATTAACACAATAAATATCTATAAAAATATCACTATTCAATTCAAATACAATGATATATCATAAATCAGTCTCTAAAAGTGTCTATTCGTTGAAAATAAATTGATATGCTGTTAAAAAGGTGTGTAATTATCGGTATTACATTAAAACTCAATCAGATATTCCCAACAGATCATCAAATCTCTATTTTCGGTTGAAATACACGATATAACAAATATTAATTGTGTTATCAAAGTATTATATTAAAATGCCTTTATATAGACAAGATCAATGTCAAATTATATGTATTATGTTCAATTATAATAAAAATTAATTGAATACACATATAATTACAAGACGTTAATTAAAATAACTTATTATGTAATAAATCATTCTCTTGATGCTTGTATTCCACTTGAATTCAATGTTAATACAATAAATATGTGTAAAAACGTAACTATTAAATTCAAATACATAGTTATGTCATAAATCAGTGGCTAAAATTACCTATTCACTTAAAATAGATTCATATATGGTCAAAGAGATGTGTAATTGTTAATATTACATTAAAACTTAGTCAGATGTCCCTAATTAAACACTAAATATCTTTATTCGGCTAAAATATATCAATACAGTAAACGTTAGCTGTGTAGCCAAAATATTATGTCAAAAGACCTTCATATAGATATGATCAAAGTCAAATTACTTGTATTCTCTTGAATTATAATAAAAAGAGAGTGAATACTCATATAATTACTAGTATTTAATTAAAATAACTTATTATGCAATGAATCATACTCTAAATGCTTGTGTTCTACTTGAATTCAACGATAATGCAATGAATAGCTGTAAAAATATTAATATTAAATTTAAATACAATACTATGTCATAAAATAGTCTCTAAAAATGCATATTCGCTTAAAAAAGAATGATGTACTATTAAAACGATATGTAATTGCCGGTATTACATTAAAACTCAAATGTCTCTAAAAAATTATCAAATACTTGTTTTCGGCTGAAATACATTGATATAGTAAACATTAGTTGTGTAATAGAGTATTATATTAAAATATCTTCATATAGACAAGGACAAAGTGAAATTACTTTTATTCTCTTCTAATATAATAAAAGTTGATTGAATACTCTTACAATTGCTAGTAATTAAGTTAAAATAATTTATTATGTAATAAATCATACTCTAAATGCTTCTATTCCACTTGAATTTAGTGCTAATACAGTGAATTATTGTAAAAATATCACTATTCAATTCAAATACATTGTTATATGATAAATCTATCTCTTTAAAGTGCTCATTCGCTTAAAATAAATCGATATACTCTTAAAAAGATGTGTAATTATCGGTATTTCATAAAAACTCAATCTAATGTCCCTAATAGATAAACAAATATCTGTTTTTATAAAAAATATATCGAATTGCAAACATTAGTTATGTATCAGGGTATTATATTAAAATTTCTTTATATAGGTAAGATCAAAGTCAAATTACTTATATTCTCCAGAAATTATATAAAAAGTTAATAAATACTCATATTATTGCTAGTAATTAGATAAAATAATTTATTATGCAATAAATTATACTCCAAATACTTGTATTCTGTTAGAATTCAATGTTAATACAATGAGTAGCTGTAAAAATATCATTATTAAACTCAAATATATTTATATGTCATAAATCAGTCTCTAAAAGTGCTTATTCGCTTAAAATAGATTGACATACATTCATTCAAAAGGATGTGTAAATTGCTTGTATTATATTAAAACGCAATCTGATGTCCCTAATAAATCACTAAATATTTTTTTCGTCTAAAATACATCGATTTAGCAAACATTAGCTGTGGAGTTAGAGTATTATATTAAAAGGTCTTTATATAGACAAGATCAAAATCAAATTACAATAAAAAGTGATTGAATACTAATATAATTGCTAGTATTTAGTTGAAATAACTTATTATGGAATAAATAATACTCAAAATGCTTGTATTCCGCTTGAATTTAACGTAATACAATGAATAGTTATAAAAATATTATTATTTAATTCAAATACAATGATATTCATAAATCAGCCTCTAAAGTACTTATTCGCTTAAAACAGATCGATATACTTCAAAAAGATGTGTAATTGTCAGAATTTTATTAAAACTAAATCAGATGTCTCTAATAGATTTCTAAATATCTATTTTCGACTAAAATATATCGATATGATAAATATTAGTCACTTAATCAGAGTATTATGTTAAAATATCCTGATATAGACAAGATGTATCACATATATGACAATTATTAGTCGCTTAAATTCAACGTTAATATAATGAATAGCTGTAAAATATCATTATTAAATTCAAATATATTGATATGTCATAAATCTGTCTCTAAACATGCTTATTCACTTAAAATAGATTGATATACTGTTAAAAAATGTGTAATTATTGGTATTACAATAAAACTCAATCATATGTTCCTTATAGAAAGCCAAATATCTATTTTTAACTGAAATACATCGATATAATAAATATTAATTGTATAATCAGTGTATTTCATTAAAATACCTTCATATAGATAAAATCAAATTCAAATAGCTTCTTTTATCTTTAAATACAATAAAAAGTAAATGAATACTCGTCTAATTGCTAGTATTCAAATAAAATGATTCATTATGCGATGAATCATTCTTTAAATTCTCGTATTCTACTTGAAGTTAATGTTAATGCAATGAATAGTTATAAAAAATATAGTATTCAATTCAAATATATAGATATATTTTAAATCAATCTTTAAAGTGCCTAATAAGTTATAATAGATCGATATACTGTCAAAAAGCTGTGAAATTATCGGTATCATATTAAAACTCAATCATCAGTCCCTAATAGATCGCCAAATATCTATTTTTGACTAAAATATATCGACATAATAAATATTAATTGTGTAATAAGAGTATCATATTAAAATACTTTTATATAGATAAAATCAAAGTCAAATTACTTGTATTCTCTTCAAATATAATAAATAGTGATTGAATAGTTTTATAATTGCTAGTTTTATATTAAAAGTCAATCATATGTCCCTAATAGATTGTTAAATATTTATTTTCGACTAAATCACATCAAAATAGCAAAAATTAATTGTGTAATCAGATTATTATATTAAATTTCCTTCATATAGATAAAAATCAAATTACTTATATTCTTTTGAAATATAATAAAAAGTGATTGAATACTTGTATAATTGCTAGTATTCAATTGAAATAACTTATAATATAATGAATCATACTTTAAATGCATAAATTATATTTCACTTGAATTCAATGTTAATACAATAAATAGCAGTAAAAATATCAATAATCAATTCAAATATAATGATATACAATAAATCACTCTCTAAAAGTGCATATTCACTTAAAATAATTCGATATATTATTAAAAAGATGTCTAATTGCAGGCATTACATTAAAACTCAATCAGATGTCCATAATAGATCGTCAAATATATATTTTTGACTAAAATACATCAATATAATAAATATTAGTTATGTAATCGGAGTATTATCTTATACTATCTTCATATAGACAAGTGTAAAATTAAATTCTTTATATTCTCTTCAAGTACAGTAGAAAGTGATTGAATACTCATACAGTTGCTAGTATTCACTTAAAAAAAATTTATATAATGAATCGTACTCTAAATGCTTGTATTTCGCCAATAAGATAAATGGCTATAAAAATATCACTATTTAATTTAAATACATTAATATGTCTTAATTCAATCTCTAAAAGTGCCTATTCACTTAAAATAAATTGACATATGATCAAAAAGATGTGAGATTATCGGTATTATATTAAAACTCAATAAAATATTCCCAATAGATCTCCAACTATTTATCTTTAGCTAAAATTAATTGATATAGCAAATATTAGTTGCTTAATGAGAGTGTTGTGTTAAAATGCCGTGATATAGACAAGATCAAAGTAAAATTACTTGTATTCTCTTCAAATACAAAAAACAAATAATTGAATACTTGTATAATTACTAGTACTCTATTAAAATAATTTATTATACATTGAATCATACTTTAAATGCTTGTATTCTGCTTGAATGCAATGTTAGCACGTTGAATGGCAGTAAAAACGTTACTATTCAATTCAAATATATTAGTTTATCATAAATCAGTCTTTAAACTGCTAACTCGCTTAAAATAGATCGATATACTATCAAAATAATGTGTAACTACTAGTATTATATTAAAACTCAGACAGATGTCCCTAATAGAATGTTAAATATCTTTTTTCGACTGAAATACATTGATATCACAAATTTTAATTGTGTAATCAGAATATTTTGTTAAAATGCCTTCACATAGGCAAGATCTAATTCAAATTACCTGTATTCTCTTCAAATACAATAAAAAGTGAATGAATACTCATATAATTGCTAGTATTCATATAAAATAATTTATTACGTGATAAATTATTTTTAAAATGGTTGTATTCTACTTGAATTCAATATTAATGTAACGAATAGTTGTAAAAATATCACTATTCAATTCAAATACATATAGATTACTAAATATTTGTTTTTGGCCAAAATATGTTGATATAGAAAATATTAGTTACTTAGAGTATTATGTTAAAATACCTTGATATAAATAAGATTAAAGTTAAATTTCTTACATTCTCGTCAAATATAATAAAAAGTAATTAAATACTCGTATAATTGCTAGTATTCAGTTAAAATAACTTATTATGCAATGAATCGTACTTTAAATGCTTATACTCCACTTGAATTCAGCGTTAAGCAATGAATAGATGTAAAAATATTACTATTTAATTCAAATACAGTGATATATCATAAATCAGTCTCTAAAAATATCAATTCGCTTAAAATAGATCGATATACTATCAAAAAAATGTGTAGCTGCCGGTATTATATTAAAACTTAGTTAGATGTCCCTAATCAGGCTTGAGTTTAACGTTAATGCATTCAATAATTATAAAAATAGTATTATTCAATTCAAATATATTAATATGTCATAAATTTATTTTTTAATATGCCTAATAAGTTATAGTAGATCGATATACTTTCAAATAAATCTGTAATAACAGTGTTATATTAAAACACAATCTTATGTCCCTAAGTAATCACTTAATATCTATTTTTCACTAAACTATATTGATATAGTAAATATTAATTATTTAATTTGAGTATTATACTAAAATATCTTAATATAGATAAGATCAAAGTTAAATTATGTATTCTCTTTAAATACAATAAAAAATAATTGAATATTCATATAATTGCTAATATTAAATTAAAAATAACTTATTATGTAGTGAATTATTCTCTAAATACTTATATTTGGCATGAATTCAATATTAATGCAATTAATAGTTTTAACAACGCCATTATTCAATTCAAATACATTGATATATCTTAAATCTGTCTCTAAGACCCTGTTTGGTGCGAGGAC
>JAEMOT010001809.1:439122-481790 GCA_019297695.1 Apostasia ramifera | reverse complement strand
TGATTAAAATTATTTATTTATTATTATTATTATTATTTTTTAAATTAATATCATTTTGGTCCTGATTTGGTCCTGATTTAGTCCTCGCGCCAAAGATGTGTAATTACAAATATTATGTTAAAACTCAATTATATGTCTTGAATATATTGCCAAATACCTGTTTCGGCTTCGATAAAGCAAGTATAAGTTATTTCATTCTAGTATTATGTTAAAATATCTTGATATAAATAAGTTCAAAGTCTAATTACATGTATTCTTTTTAGATAGATTCAAAAATTATTCAATAACCTTATAGTTGTGGTATTCTATCAAAATAACTCATTATGAAATAATTATTCTCTGAATGCTTCTATATTGCTTGAATTCAATGTCAATGTAATTAATAGCAGTAAAAATATCACAATTCAATTGAAATACATTGATATGTCATAAATCGTTCTGTAAAGTGTCTAATAAATTGAAATACATTGATACACTATCAAGAAGAGATATAATTATCGGTATTATATTAAAACTCAATCATCTCTCTCTAATAGATTTCTAAATATCTATTTTCAGCTAAAATACTTCGATATAATAAATATTAGTTGTTTAATTAGAGTATTATGTTAAATGTCATGATATAGAAAAAATCAAAGTCAAATTGCTTGTATTCTCTTCAAATACACTAAAAAATGATGCTTATCGCTTAAAATAGATCGATATATTATCAAAAAGATGTGTAATAATTGGTATTACATTAAAAATTAATCAGATATCCCTAATAGATCACCAAATATCTGTTTTCGGTTAAAATATATAGCAAATATTAGTTGTGTAATTAAAATATTATGTTAAAACGCCTTCATATAAATAAGATTAATGTTAAATTACTAGTATTCAGTTAAAATAACTTATTATATAATGACTCTTTATCTAAATTCTAGTATTTGGCTTGTAAATAACTTATTATGCAATAAATCATTCTCGAAATACTTGTATTCGGCATGAATTTAATATTAACGTAATGAATAGTTGTAACAATGCCACTACTCAATTTAAATACATTGATATGTAAATCTATCTCTAAAAATGCATAATAAGTTATTTACAAGCCTTTATAGTAGATAGAAAAAATATTTTAATAAGAAAAGATTAAAGTCATATTTCTCGTATTCTCTTCAAATATAATAAAAAAATAATTAAATACTTCTATAATTATTAGTATTCAATTAAAATAACTTATTATGTAATGAAAAATTCTCTAAGTGCTTGAATTCCGCTTGAATTCAATATTATTGTAATGTATAATTGTAAAAATGTCACTATTCAATTCAAATATATTGATATATCATAAATTACACGCTAAAGTTCCTAATAAGTTAAAATAAATTAATATACTATCAAAAAAATATATAATTACAGATATTATATTAAAGCTTAATCATATATCTCTAATAGATCATCAAATATCTGCTTTCAGCTAAAATATATTAATATAATAAATATTGTTATTTAATTTGAGTATTATGCTAAAATGTCTTAATATTGACAAGATCAAAGTCAAATTACTTATATTCTCTTCAAATTTAATCAAAAATAACTAAATACTCATATAATTTCTAGTATTCAATTAAATTAACTTATTGTATAATGAATCATTCTATAAATATATATATTCAACATGAATATAATGTTAATGCAATAAATAATTGTAACAATACTACTATTTAATTTAAATATATTAACATGTTATAAATGAGTCTCTAAAAATAACTAATAAGTTAAAATACACTAATATACTATAAAAAAATGTGTAATTACTGGTAATATATTAAAACTCAATCATATGTCTCGAATAAATCGCCAAATATTTGTTTCGACTAAAATACTTCTATAAAGTAAATATAATTTGTTTAATCTTAGTATTATGTTAAAATATCTTGATATAGATAAGCCCAAATCTAATTACATAATTTTTTTTAAAATACATTCAAAAGTCTTTGAATAATCTTATAGTTGTGAGTATTCTATTAAAATTACTTATTATGAAATGAATCATCCTCTAAATATTTGTATTCATCTTGAATACAATGTTATTGTAATGAATAGTTGTAAAAATATCACTATTTAATTTAAATATCATAAATCAGTCTCTAAAAATATCTAATAATTAAAAATAAATCAATATACTATCAAAAAGATGTGCAATTGTCAGTATTATATTAAAACATCTACTCTCAGGTGAAACACATCGATGTCACAGTTGTTAGTTGTTTAATCAGAGTATTATATTAAAATGCTTAATATCGACACAATCAAAGTCAAATTACTTATATTCTCTTAAAATATAATAAAAAATAATTACATACTCATATAATTACTTGTATTCAGTTAAAATAACTTATTAGCAATAAATTATTTTCTAAATACTTGTATTCTACTTTAATTTAACGTTATTGTAATAAATAATTATAAAAAAGTTATTATTTAATTCAAATACATTGATATGTTATAAATTAGATTCTAAAAGTACCTAATAAGTTAAAATAGATTGATATACGATCAAAAAGATGTATAATTGCTAGTATTATATTAAGATCTGTTTGGTTCAAAGAAAATTTTTGGCACAACATAAATTTCAACTATAAAAATCAACTTCGTTTTATATCCAACATAAATACAAAAATTAAAATTAATTTTATTTCATTTCTTACACATTTTTAATATTAAAAATAAATTTTTTATAGTTAAACTTAAAAAATAATTTTTTTTCTCTAATCTAAAAAAAACTCGAACCAAATAAGGCCTAAAACTCAGTCATATGTCCCTAATAGATCATCAAATATCAGCTTTCAGCTAAAACACGCTGATATAATAAATATTAGATGTTTAATCTGAGTATTATATTAAAATACCTTGATATAAATAAGATCAAAATTAAATTACTTGTATTCTCTTCAAATTCAATTAAAAATAATTTAATACTCATATAATTACTAGTATTCAATTAAATTAACTTATTATGTAATGAATCATTCTTTAAATGCTTGTATTTGACATAAATATAATATTAATGCAATGAATAATTATAACAATATCACTATTTAATTTAATTACATTGAAATATCATAAATAAATCTCTAAAAGTGCCTAATAAGTTAAAATACATTAATATACTATTAAAAAAATGTGTAATTACTAGTATTACATTAAAACTCAATCATATGTCTCGAATATATATATATCAAAATGTCTATTTTGACTAAAATACTTAGATAAAGAAAATATAAATTATTTATTCCTAGTATTATGTTAAAATATATTCATGTAGATAAGATTAAAGTCAAACTGCTTATATTCTTTTTAAATATAATAAAAATAATTGAATACTCATATAATTACTAGTATTTAGTTAAAATAACTTATTATGGAATGAATCATTCCCTAAATGCTTGTATTTCACTTAAATTTATTATTTTTACATAGAATAGTTGTAAAAATATCACTATTTAATTCAAATATATTGATATATTATAAATCAGTATATAAAGTTGCCTAATAGATTAAAATAGATTGATATACTATCAAAAAATATGTAATTACTAATGTTATATTAAAACTCAATCATATATCCCTAATAAATTGCCAAATATCTATTTTTTTTACAATATATTGATTAGTTATTTAATGAGAATATTATATTAAAATACCTTGATATAGATAAGGTTAATATCAAATTACTTGTATTCTATTCAAATAGGATAAAAAATAATTAAATACTCATATAATTGCTAATATTCAGTTAAAATAACTTATTATGCAATAAATCATTCTCTAAATACTTGCATTCAGCTTAAATTCAATATTTTTTTTATTGTAGAAGCAAGATAACAGATAGAGCATCAAATAACTAACTCATTAGACTCAATACATATGATAGCTTCCTTTCTCATCATATTTATGATGAACTTTGAAAAATCCTCCAGCCAAATTATCTGGGATGTTGCATGAAGAGTATAACGGGCTAGGTTGTTGCTACTTTGTTGTCATCTCAACCAATATGGGAGATATTATTATACTGATCAAAAACTTTTATTTGTTCCTTTAGTATCTTCATTCTGGGGCCAAAAATAGACACATCTACATCCATATCATGAATCATCTTGATAGCTCCATAGAATCACCTTCGATCCAAACATGTTTCAAGTTCAGTTTCTTGCCAAGATAGATCACTTTTTCAATAGCCATGCACTCTGTAATTGTTGGGTCCAATCATCCTTGAACATTCTTTGTAAGGTATGTAATTACTCTACTCAAGGAGTTCTTGGCAATTACCCCCAGCCCCATTCTATTTCTCTCTGTATCTAAGGTTGCATCAAAGTTTATTTTAGTAGTAGGATCTCGGGAGGGAGACCATACCTTGTGAATCCTTGTCTGCTCTTGGAAGTCCTTCCCTCGTGTTGCTTTGCTGTTTTAAGGAAGTTGCTAGCGAAAATGCAGACGTCAACAAATGATCTTCCTTTTCCTTCTCTTAGTCTGTTATTTTCACCCCAAATCGACCAAAGCGTGATCGCAAAACTGCAGTCCTTCAGCTTTAACGTTTTTTGAGTTCTTCAAAATATCGCATATCCAATTTTCCACCGAAGCACTATTTGGCTTGGTTATCTCTGACTCCAATCCCAAGTTTGTCCACACAGCATTGGCAAAACAACAGCCCTTTAGCATGTGTGTGCTAGTTTTATTCGTTGATTTGCATAATAAATATTCAAGATAGGTGATATTTATTCGACAGGTTTGAAGTTGCAAAAAGTGGGAAGGAAACAGTGTGCAGCTCGCTATAAAAAGAGCTTGATTTTGCTAGGGAACTGTAGCGCCCATATCAATTTCCAATGGCACCCTCCATTATTTGAAACTGAACCTTGTAGGGAGGAGTTTTTGATTCTAGTAATATGAACTCCAAGCATTGTGTTGATGTCTTGGATGGAGTTATAAGCATTGAGAACTGAGTACCTCCCCAAATGATGGTTGGCCCTAATGGGAGGCTGGAAATGGCTTCAATACTTTCACATAAAAAATTATCTACAAGCAACGAAATGTTTCATTGGTCTGTAATTGGATTAATTAATGCATCTACTGTAGTATCTTCGTTGAGGTTTTTGATAGATGAAAAAGACCTAAAGCTCCATCGCTAAGGTATCCACTTATCCTTCTAGATTTTGACACTTTTTTCATTGCCTATACGTCAAATAAAGCCCATATCCACAACTTGTTTTGCTTCCTATATGCTTGTCCATACAAAAGAAGGGTCTCTTCCCAAATAAGCTTCCTCCAAGTCGCCGGACAGGCAATAACATCCTTTGAGCACCCTAAAAGTTAAGGAATTTTGATCTTACTGTAACCTCCATTATTGCTTGCCTAGTAATGCAATATTGAAGAGAATCAGACTCCTAAAGTTCATTCCTCCTTCAACTTTTGATTTGCATAGGTCATTCCATTAGCACCAATGAATTTCTTTGGATTTTGAGAAGTTCCTCTTCCTAAATCTGATAATAATATTTTCAATCTCTTTGCACAACGTAATCGGGAGCTTGAAAATACTCATCGCATAATCGGGATGTGGACATTGGGCCTCATGTTGTGTGTAACACAATGGGCACTTCTGTGGGCTGATAATTGCTGGGCCTTTAAGGGCGGAAATCTGCTGGGCTTGTTTTCTTGGCTTGGGCTGGAAGTCATTTCTGCTAAGTAGGCTTTATGCTTTGCGGACAATCTTCTCTTGGCCTTTTCAGATGCTGGGCCTCTCCTCTCTGTGGGCTAAAATAATATCCTGCGCATGGGCTTTCTATGGATTGGGCCTTAGGACTCCTGAGTGTATTGGGCATTCTAATTTGCTGGGCCTTCCCTTCCAAATTTGCTTGCACTAGGTTTTACATATCATGTGTTGGGCCTTGGGCCATATTTCTTATAATGTACTCACAAGAGCCAAATATGTTTGCCTTTCGGTGGGTTGGGGGCCCAATGAATAATATTTTTCCCTTTTTATATTAAAAAAAAGTCTGAATCTTAAAACCCTAAGCCCTCAATCCTAAATCCCAAATCCTAAATCCTAAACCTAAACTCTAAAACCCTAAACTCTAAACCCTAAATCCTGAACCCTAAAATCCCGAACCGTTAAACCCTGAACTCTTAAACCCTGAACTCTGAGCCCTAAACACTAAATCCTAAACAAATTATAACTAAGAAAACAAATTAACGAAAATTATAACTTAATAACTTAATAACAAATTAACCAAAACAAACTATAACTAATAACGAAAAAAAATTTATTTTACTAAGAAGTTCACAAAATTATAATTTAACCGAAACAAATAATAAAAATTCTTATGACAATAAACTAGAGCTAGAATAGATAACTAAAAAGGCATAATCAAGGTCTAAAATTTTCTAGAGTAACAAGTAAAGATCTTTTTTTAAGCAAAAGAAAAATAACTAATTCTTCTCTTGAATAACTTTCTCCCCATTCTTGTGATCTTGTGCACCAGTACCTACTACATTAGTGACCGGAGTCCATTAGAATAGACTGGTAGGTCTTACACTCACAAAGTTTTACAATAAAAAAATTCAATGATAATAATTGTATATGCATAATAATATTATATAATAATAATAATATAACAATATAGAGTAATAATAAGCATAACATGATCATTGAGTAACTGAACAGATTAAACATGTATAACATAACATAATTGATATAAGCATAATAAAGAAGGATTATTTGGTACAGACACATAAAATATCCAATTATATTTTTATTATTTTTTTCTCTTATTGGGCCCGTAATTTCTCGTACTATGCCTCAACTGTCTTTTACACATTTGGGGATTGTCACTTGTTGGCCATATAAGTTATGGCCCATAATAGCTAAAATTTGAGGTCCTCGATCAGTTTTGAGAGTATTCACCTCCTGTCCCAAAATGACAGTGGATGCCGTCACCCCAAATATCATATTATATGCTCAAGCTAAGACAGGTGCGTAATCCCACAGAAATCACTTATTTTTATTTTGTTATCACCTTTAAAGTCTTAATTATAAGTTTAGCTACATAGAAAGTCCATTCATTTATTTTATTTCGATTATCTCTATGTATGTGATGACAAGCTTATACACTTATCCTCCCATAGGCGTCACAATTGTAGGTAGACCGAGTTTAGTTTACATCAAATTTTTCAGTATTAATCAGTCAATATACACTAACCAGACAGTCTGATCGACCCTTAGTGGTCCGATCATGACCTAAAATAAGATATAAGATTTATTTCTCATTGATTTCAACTAAAAATAAATAAACATAATATAACAAAAAATTACTACAATAAGAATATAAAATTATTCTACTAATTGAAAGGAAGTCCTACAACATATTTAGAACCTACTTGAAAAATACCAAGATATATTCTATTTATAAATTTCAAGAATATCAATTAATTTTTCTATATCACACATACATAAATATCAATAAAGAAATCAGGCATTGGATTTTTCAGAAAATTTAATCATTAAGGGTATGTTTGTTTGTAAGGTTAAATTTAAGAAGGTTAAAATTAAATTTGGATAGAGATATTTTTTATTGAAAGTTGTGAATGATGTGAAATAAAATTAGTTATTATGTTGGGATATGTGAGGGATGTGATATAAGTTAGGAATTATTTTAGTAATATGTGTAGGATGCGAAATAAATTTAATTTTTAATATTAAATTTTATGTGTGATGTGATATGCCTGGTTAAAATTAAACCAGGTTAATTTTAAACTTCTAGACAAACGGGGCCTAAACATCGAGCTATTACTTTTGCAACTAATTTTGTGACTTTCACTTGCAAGAAAAATTAAACAGAAAATAATTATAATTTCATATTTCAAACTACTAAATTATTATCAGTTTTATTTTATTTTTCTCTAATAATAAATATGATATACAACAACATATATAATAAACTCTAAATTTAGATCAGTAAAAAAAAATTTAAATGTCAATTCATTCCTTTTGCAATTATATATATGCCTCAAGTCATGCAACAGATTTTAAATTTAATCTCCATATTCGTCAGATAAAAAGAAAACTGATTCATTAAAATATAAATTAATTCATGATGCAAAATTAATTGCCTCCTCCATCATCTCCATGTGCAGGGAGCCATATATGCTTAAAAAAACCATATCAATGAATTTATAGCAACATGGAGAATCTACATGCGATTTATTAAAATATTCAATTGATTTCTAATTTTAATTTATATGACCTGAGTTAGGGTAAAACCTACCTCGAATTCACCATAATCTTATGTTTTCTTAAGATTCGGAGAGAAAGAATCACTCCAAATTGCTAGATCCAGTTCTAGGATGTAAAAAATATTAAAATCGCGAAGAATCGAAAAGAAAATCAGTGATTTGAAGGAGATCCGTGCTTTTCTTCTTCTCTCTGCACGCCTCTCTCTATCCTCTCTCTAGCCGGCGGTTACGAGGGAAAGAGGGGGGAAGGATGAATCAGTATTTTGGGAGAAAAAAAATCTAATTTTTCCCTCATAAATTTTTTTGGGGTAATTAAATAATTTTCTCTTAGGATATCACCGGCGATCCCGCAGTTTTTCTAAAACCAAAGCAGATAATACCTCTATATTTGAATCACGAGATGTTACAATATAATTATCTGCCTGGTTTATCCTCGAATTATATTGTACTATGGGAGGTTAGCTTTGATACCATATTGTAACATCTTGTAATTTAAATGTAGAGATATTTTCTGCTTTAATTTTAAAAAAACTGCGTGACTTGACTGCTTTCTAGGAAGTCACTCATCCCAGTGCTACTCCAGTCCAAGCACACTTAGCTACTGAAGCCGCCTCTACATTATGACAATATCTCAGAATCCGTCTCTATATTTGAATCACAGGATGTTACATTTGAAGTCGCGTACTTAAGTCACGCAGTTTTGCTAAAGCCAAAGCGGACAATACCTCTATATTTGAATCACGAAATATTCTAATATGATTATAACATCCCTCAAATGGCAAAGGTGGATCCTGAGGTATTATCATAATGTAGAGGCACCTTCCGTAGTTAAGCGTGCTTGGGCTGGAGTAGCATTGGGATGGGTGACCTCCTTGAAAGCACTCAAGTCACGCAGTTTTTTTAAAGCCAAAACGGACAATAAGTCTACATTTGAATCACAGGATATTATAATATGGTATCAGACCTGACCTCCCGTAATACGATGTGGTTCGAGGATGAACCAGACAGATAATCATATTGTAACTTCTTGTGATACAATGTAGAGGTATTGTCAGTTTTGGCTTTAGTAAAATTGTGTGATCGCAGGATGATGTCCTAAGAGAAAATTACTCTATTGCCCCAAAAAAAATTATGAGAGAGAAATTAAATTTTTTCTCCCAAAATATCAATTTATCCTCCCCCCTTTTTCCCTCATAACCGTCATCTAGAGAGAGGAGAGAGAGAGAGGCGTGCAAAGAGAAGAAGAAAAGCCTGAATCTCCTTCAAATCTCCTATACAATTATTATCATTGAGTCTTTTTATTGTAAAACTTTATTAGTGTAAGACCTACGAATCTGTTCTAATGAACTTTTGTCGCTAATATAGCAGGTACTGGTGCACTAAATCACAAGAATAAAGAGAAAGTTATTTAGGAGAAGAATTAGGTATTTTTCTTTTGCTTAGAAAAAGACCTTTACTTTTTGCTCTAGAAAATTTTGGACCTTAATTATTCTTTTTTAGTTATTTATTCTAGCTCTAGTTTATTGTCATAAGAATTTTTGTTATTTGCTTCAGTTAAGTTATAATTTTGTGAACATCTTAGTTGAATAATTTATTTTCTTTCGTTATTATTTCTCTTCTTTTCTCCCCATGAGTATAATTAATTAGAGGTGACGAGTAGGGTCATCACAAGGTGATATCAATGATTAACCTTGATAGAAAAATTCGATCCTTGATTTTGATCTCTATATTCACACATGACATCACACTGATTATCGTACTCATAGTAGCACGACATTCAATACATCATTAAGTAGAAAAATCAACAGAGCTAATCTTCGTACCACATTCTCAGAGATGAAGAAATACGAAGCACCAGAATCAAATAATGCAGTAACAGGTGAGTTGCACAAAAATATAATACTTATAATGACATCTAGTAACTCCTGAGCCTCCTGTTGAGTAATGGCATAATACGGAGCTTAGCTCCACGCCCTCCAGTATATCCTCCACACCCTCTAGATGTTGCGATAGTACCGCCTCCACGTCCTCCAACAGTGGAAGCCACAGATGTTGGCACAATAGGTGTAGTGATAGGTGTCACCTTCTTAGGAGAGTTGGGAGACATATGGTCAGTCTCACCACAAGCATAGCAAGTCTTGTTCAATAATCTACACTAGCCCCAATGATGCTTGCCAGTGCTGACATTGTGGCTTGTCAGTGCTGTTACCAGAGTTGCTTAGGCCAGTATTAGAGTGAAACCTCTTAATATAGTCCAGAATAAGACCATAATGCTCCTCCCTTTCTTTTCGCAACTGCTTTCCTCTGATTCTGGATGATCAATTGGTCTTGCTCCACTATGCTTGTCATGTTCACCAGTTTAGAGTACACTTGATATTGAAAAGGCAAAACTACTGCACGAATAAAATCATGTAGCCCTTTCCGAAAGAGATATCACTTCTCTTTTTTATTTAAAATCATCTGTGGAGAAAATTTAGCGAGTGCATTAAATTTGGCTTCATATTCATGCACTGTCATGTCTTGCTGTGACAGTCGAGCTAGCTCTTCTCTCATCTTATCCCTAGCAGATTGAGGAACATATTGTTACCTGAATGCCTCTAAGAATTTGTTCCAAGTAATATCCTTCAATTCTTTCTCATTGAAAAAGATCCTGCAGTGATCTTTCCACCAGTCGTTTGCCGCTCCATCAAGTACAGAGTCACCTTTCTATTTGTAGGACATCTGATGTTATCAAAAGCTTTTTCCACTGAGCCAATCTACTTCTCAGCAGTAGTAGGGTCAACAATACTCTCAAAATGCGGTGGTCTCATCTTTTGAAATATCTCTACTGTACGATTCATTTGCAGCTCTCGCTGCCCACCTTTAGATGGTATTATTGACATGTGACCATATAGAACCTCCAACCTATCAGCATAGTCATCAATACCTGCACTAGGTGTTGATTTGTGTCTCCTTGTGGTCTTGGTGGTCTATTATCTGCATTGCTACTAGAGACTTGATCCGTTGCTTGATTCCTCCTAGTATAATATGTGTTAGCACAAATTTTTGGAGTAATAGATACTGTGTTTGTGTATTTTTTGGTCCTATATTTTACTCAGTCATATCTCTCATTAAGAAAATGGATAACTTGGGGCTCTGATATCGCCTTGTGATGATCCTAACCGTCACTCTAACATTTATCTAAATTAGGGGAGAAGAGAAATAAAATTTACAGCGGAAGAAAATTAAATATATCAAATATAATCATATGGTTATATTATTATAATGTAAAATAAAAATAAACATTCAACTAAAATAAAAGACAGATCACTAAAGTCTCGACTAAATACATAAGCAAATAAGTCACCCTTTAAAAAATAAAAAATAAATTAATTCTTTTTTTGACTGACATTCTCCTTATTTTCGTGATTAAGTGCTTCAGTATTTGTCACGTTAGTGATAAAGTTCGTTAGAACAGACTCGTAGGTTATACACTAACAAAGCGTTTAAATAAAAAAATTAAATAATAATAATGATGATACTTATGATGACAATAATAACATATTAATATAATATAATAAGAATAATGAACAATTAAATATATATAATATAGATTTGAATTAAGCTTGCATGTAGGATAAAGTAATGACATAGCATAGTGTGAACAGTAAATATTAAACAAATATAGCATAATTTGCATAGTAAGTACAATATCAGCATGTAAACAGAAATGATAAAAATATAAGTAACGAGCAAATTTTTTTATTATTAATTTTACTTTTATTTTTTGGGCCCGTGATTTCTCGTACTATGCTTCAGTTGCCTTTTACATCTTTGGGGATCGTTACCCCTCATGAATAGCTCTCCGTAGGCATATTCAATGAATGTCATCACGCCAAATATCATGTGAGGACATGACAGTGCATGAATATTATCGAAGTGCTTTTCTTATATAAAGAGGAGCTAATACCGGCATCACCACTAGCGCCGCTCGATTGCAATGTTCGCCCGAGGTTAGAAAGAGCTAACGCAAAGCCAGCCGGCATGGGCGACGGGACTGCGAAGCGTGGTGGATTGTTACTATCCAATTGCAAGGTTTGGGACTTAAGTCCCATATTGAAAGTATGAGAATCTAATGTGGGGTTTATATGAAGTTTGGGCTCTCCATCCCGCTTTTTGGGTGCAGTTCTCCTAAGGTTCATATCAATCCGGCTTCTTTCTCTCTCCTCTCTCTAGGCTAGCAGCGGTTATAGGAGGGGGGAGTTGAATCGGTGTTTAGGGTGAAAAACTCTATTTCTTTCTCTAAAGTACAATCTGAGAATATTTTCGTAATTTTTTCTAGCCTTAATTTGAGGAGATAATTATGAAAATTTAATGAGTAATTAAATTCATTGGATTTGAATTTTAAATAATTAGATTTAATTAAATTAAATATTAATTTCAGTCATTTTAAATTTTAAATCGCATAATAAATATTTAATACTTCATATATTCAATTTTAAATAATTAATTTCTCATGAATAAAATTAATTTTATCATAATAAATTAAATTAATCAAAAATCTAAATTTAAATTTTACCGAAATATTACAGTCAGTGATTGGTTTTATCAAAATCATGCTTCTTCAAAAATTATCTTCTGCAGGAGGATCTTAGTTTCGCAGAGCTTCTATCTTGATTTATTTGAGTTTTCGAAGACTCTGAGTCCATTGAAGGAACTGGGTCCGCACTATTCTTTAGGACTTCATTCCTTAGATGCTTTTAATTCATTGGGCCACCTCTTTGAAAGCTTGTTCCATCAAAATCAGGGGAAGACTCAAAAATATCAAATCTTTCAAACAATCATATGAAGCATTATTATTACACATTTTAAAAACTTTTAAAGGCAAACACTGGTACAACAACAACAATAATAACAACAACCAAGCCTTAATCCCACTAGGTGATGTTGGCTACATGAATCATTTATTTCCATTGCGCTCTATTAGTTATCAAATTTTTATCTAAGCATAAGTAACTAAGATCACTCCTTATAGTTTCTTGCTATGTCTTCTTTGGTCTCCCTTTTTCTCTTTGTACATGGGCAAAATCTAATAACTCAATTTTTTTAATTGAAGCTTTAATCGACCTATGATTTATATGTCCAAACCATCTAAGTCGACTTTCTCTAAGTTTATCCTCAATTGATATAACACCAATTTTCTTTCGGATATACTCATTTCCCATTCTATTCTTTCGTGTATATCGACACATCCATTTTAGCATCCTCATTTCTATAATATTTATTTTATTTGTATATTTTCTCTTTGTAAGCTAGCATTCAGCACCATATATCATCGCTGGTCTTTCTACAGTTTTATAAAATTTACTTTTGATTCTAGATGAGATTTTTCTATCGCACAACACACCAAAAGTATTTCTCCATTTTCCCATCCTGCTTGAATCCTGCTAATAACGTCATTATCTATTTTACCATTATTTTGTATGATTGATCCAAGATACCTGAAGTATTCACTCTTCTTGACAATTTGATCATCGATTGTCACATCTCCAATATATTCAGTTTTTGATCTGCTGAGATGAAAAGCTTCAGATTCTAGAGCATTCCTCCAAAACTCTAGTTTCACTTTAACTCCCTCTTTAGTTTTCTCAATAATAACAATATCATCTGTGAAGAGTATATACCAAAGTATTTCATCTTGATATGTCTAATCATGAATTCCATAATCAAGCAAAAAGATACAGACTTAAAGCCGAGCCTTGATGTAATCCAACTGTAATAGAAAAATCTTTTGTCAAACCTCCTTGTATCCGAACATAGATAACAGCTCTTTCATACATATCTTTAATAACTTGAATATAAGCAGTGAAAATCCCTTTTTTTTTTCTAAAACTCTTTAAAGTACTTCTCTTGAGACTTTATTATAAGCTTTTTCTAAATAAAAAAAAATTAAATATAAGTTTTCATTTCTCTTCTTCGATTTCTTCATTAAACTTCTTAATAAATGAATGGTTTCTATAGTAGATCTACTTAGCATAAAATTAAACTGATTCTCAGATACTTTAGTATTATGGCATAACCTTTGTTCGATCACCCTCTCCCAAAGTTTTAAAATATGACTCATTAATTTAATTTCTTTATAATTGGCACAATTTTGTACATCATCTTTATTCTTATAAATAGGTACTAATATACTCTTTCTCTATTCATTTGATATCTTTTTAGTCTTCAAAATTATATTAAACAATCTAGTGAGCCAAGAAACTCCTTCATCTCCTAAATATTTCCAAACATATATTGAGATGTTATTTGGTCCTACTGCTTTTTTATGCTTCATCTTCTTTAAGACTTTCTAGACTTCATCTTTACTAATACGTTGGATGTAAAAGTAATTTTCACTTTCTTTTGGGATGGGTGACCTTCTAAGAAGTCCTCGTGGTGCATTTTTTGGGTACGACCATACCAGCACTAAAGGCAAACACTGGTATTCAATTAAAATGCACTGATTTTATTATCTTCATTTTGATTAAATTCTTTCTTGTGGGTTCTGTATTTTTATTGTATATGCACAATTAATAGGATTATATCATATGGGAAGATAGGTCCCATGCATAGATATTTTTCATATTAGAATATGAAAACAGATAAAAAAAGTGCGGAGCGAGACATATTAGAATACAATAGTATTTCTATATAAAACTTTTTATTTCATCATATTTGAATGCGAAAAGTAATTTTTCAGAAATATTTTAGCCAAAATGAAACATTTTGCCTAGATTTTTTTTAGTTCATCATATTTGAATATGAAAAAGCTAATTTTATATTTTAATCATAAATAACAAATATTTTAAAGCTAATTAAATATATAATGTGTTTAAATTTTTTATTTATATTTATCATATTTTAAATATACTATTATTAAATTTAAAATACTAAAATTTACTATTGATATTTTTATATTAAAATATGATTAAATAAGAAAAATAAAAATCTATGCATGAACACTCTTACCATGTTCCAGGCAGTTGACCATGCCACGAATTAAAAACTTTAATTGGATCTATTTGTATGCTCTGTACGGGTGCTCTCAATGCACTCAATAATTCTTCCTTCGTTTTTATCAGAAAAAAATACTGTCTTTGTTAAAATATGTCAACTAACTATCTTGAATCCTTTGATAGATATTCAATTTTTTTTAAAAAAAATTAGAATTTACTATTACAAGACAACGAATTATCAGTAATAAATTTGATGCTGTGAAAATAAAATATTGAGATATATAAATATATAAATACATCATAAAAATAGAAATAATGATGAAAGAAGTGTGAATAACAAGAGCTAATGTGCTATTAAGAAAAAGGGCTAATGAAAAGAAGCTCAATATTGAATTTACAATAAATGCAATCATATTTTTATTTTGTAATTAAATATATGTGATATGTTAATGCATATATATATGTATATGCTCGTGTGTTTGCATGTGACTAGTTAAATTAAATGCACAAGCCTAATTCTATTGCTAACTTTGAGAAAATCATGGCTTGAAAATAAGATAAAAATAATATTTTATGGTTGGGCTGGTAGATTTACAATAGGCTTATGACCCAATTTAAGAAATAAAATCTATAATTTTTTTTTTGATATCTGCGTGGCATGTTAGATCTATTTCATCATGCATAGTATATAATAAAATAAATGAATTTCTTATTTTTTTTACTTTGTTGGTACATGCATTAAATATATATGTATTATTTATTATATTTTATGGATAGTAAGTTTTATTTATTAGATTATCATGATTTAGATATGATCTCAATTAAATCTTTGAACTTTGAATTGTTTTGTTTTGATTTGTGTTGAATATATGATAAAACATAGAACAAGCAAAAACTTTGTCATCTTTTGAGTTATGGTTATTTATAATGAAATATGTCAAAGTGAAGATTTTTCATTTTTTACTTTTCTAATCTAAAATTTTTATGGAGCACCCAATAGCTCTATCAGCAAGTTCTCTATATGAATCAGACTAGGAATGTTCTTTACTCCATTCCATTATATAAAAAACACATATAAGTGTGAACTGTTAATTTGATTTATTTCCTATTCTTATTTAATTTTATAGTTTTAGAATCTTAGATTTCCTCATTTTCATTTATCAAATTATGTTAAACATTTTTTTTTAATTTTATTCCCTTTTAAATATCATACTTACCTCTCTACAATAAAAATATTCCTTAATTTTAAGATATATGTATATGTATTTCATAATTAACAATTTTTTCATTTGTTTTATTAAAAGAATAAACTATTTATACTTACTATAAATTTTGTGTACATGCATTATATATCTATATATAAAAAGATGAGCATGAGCTTGTGGACCTGTTGGACCTCATTTGAATATGGTAAAAGTTAGGATTGGATATTCAATTTTGAGTCTTTGACACTACTTTTCAACTAAAAATATTCATATGTTTATGAATTAATTAATATTATATATATATATATATATAAACTTATGCTTTGAACACCATAATTTAATATTATAATTTTTTATTCTGATTAAAAAATATGATAATATAATTCAAATTTAAGATCTCCTAGTACCTAAATAGATTCATCTCTCGAGGCTATAAGAACACTACCATTATTATAATATATATAGATACACTATATTTTAGATTACCTAAATGCACTATATTCTTAAACACGAGTAATATATTTTGTTTAACAGTTTGCTTATTTACAATTGAGATTGATCTATTTTGGAACTATAAACTATAATTATTTTTTAAAATAAAAAATGTTACTTTTTTTGATTTTTTTAATCAACAAGTCTTGCCTAATTAGAGAGCCCACTAGGCTTGGCACAGTACACTTGCTAGATTATTGATCCAGGCTCAACCCAATTGGGATTTAACTGATTTAGGTTAGACCCAACCGTTTGTTGGACAAAAAATACTAAGGGTCTGTTTATTTGTAAACTTTAATTTAACAAGATTAAAATTAAATTTGAATAAAAATATTTTTTTATTGAAAGTTGTGAATAATGTGAAATAAAATTAGTAATTATATTGATATATGTGAGTGATATTATATAAAGTTACTTATTATGTTAGGATATATGAGAGATGTGATATAAGTTGCTTATTATTTTAATAATATATGTAGAATGTAAAATAAAGTTAATTTTTAATATTAAATTTTATGTGTGATGTGATATGACAAATTAAAATTAAACCAAATTAAATTTTATCTTCAAACAAACATGGCTAGAGGCCATTTAGTTTAATATTATTTTGATGTTATATCATGTAATATTGAGAAAATAGTTTTTTAATTTGATAATATATAAAAATATTTTTATAAAAATTATAAAATTATTATTTAAAAAATAACATTTAAATAACATTAAACTAAACAAGTCTTAATTTATATGACAAATAAAGTAGTCAATTTTATTTCATACTCAAACCACCCAATAAAATGGTAAAATTTTAAGGAATGATTTTTTTTTGATAGAAAGGATATGTTAGTAGTTGATCACCACAAGTTGCATAATATTCCCAACACAAAAGAATCTCCTTCCAGCCAAATATTGACCATTTTTAGTAGCTCGGCTAGCAGCTGAGTCGCTAGGTTTGCCGCTAAACATTCTGCTATATTAATAAGTTCTAGACCACCGCGCGCGGATCTTCTGAGTAGAACATGCAATCATCTGTCAGTATTTGGTTTTGGTTATCACTCCCAATCCATTGTTAGTTCCCTTCTTCAAATACATCTGTGTCAAAGTTGATCTTGACTACCGAGCCCTCACAATCTGTCTCATTTAGCTTACTTGCTTTCAGATCATCAATATATTTCAAAACAGATAAGCATAGTTCATCAAGTTTCCTAGCTTTAGCTCCTGCAACCGTTGTGTTTCTCGCATTCCGATCCATATAGCCCAGCAGGTGGTCACAAATAGCTCAAAATTAAGATTTTTTTCTTGGGCTTCAAAGCTTCTAAACCATTCAATTACTAAAGACTCTCTCTGTGTCAGCACAGCAATGCGTGAAGCTTAGCTTCAACATTACCCCACTTGCATATTTCATATTTGCAATCCCTTAGAACATGGCTGGATTGAGGTCTCTTCTTCACATTGGCACATGGTACATTTAATGCGAGTGAGCTCCATTTGGCGCACCCGTAGATTACTAAATGAAGGCAAAAAAATCATGGTTAGCCGCATGAAAACCTTTATTTTGCTTGGAATCTGCATTTGCTAGATCGAAACTTACCAATTATCTTTGTTTCTTGTAGAGCCACCATCTGTGTAGGCTGAAATGGTGCACACCAAGGATCTGCACGCATTCACCTTTAGGAAAATGCTCGTGATGATCGAGTACTGGGAATTATAAGAGTGTCTACAGTTGCGTTTTCATTGAGGCCACTGAAAGGAGTGAAAGGTTTTAATAGAAGTTATGGCCTCATGACTAGCCGACTATCTTTTCAATTCTTGTTTGGTTGGAGGATAAATTTGAATAAAAATAAAGAAAATATTTTATTTTATAGAATTGATAAAAAAAAAATTTATTTTAATATTAAAAAGTGTGTAAGATGTCAAATAAAGTTGATTTTAAGATTAGAATTTGTATTGGATGTGAAATAAAGTTGATTTTTAAAGTTGAAATTTGTGTTGGATGTGAAATAAAGTTATTAAAATTTATAATAAATTTAAAATATTATTATTATATGTTTTTGCCCAATTTTAGGCATTTGCCAGACAAGGCCTTTTATGTTCTTGACATCTTCAACTCGCCAAATAATGCCTCGTTCGATGAAATTCTTGGCTTTCGATAAGTTATAAATTTATGATTTTATATATTATCAATATATACTTTTGATAAATTATATTCCAAGCATTACAACTTATGTGATAATTATATCCATATGACAATCATAATATATCCACTATAATATTTCAATGCTTAGTGGTGTGCATAACGTAATAAACATGTGCATATTATAAATTATTAAATATAAATTAGCAATATGCGGAGGGGAAACTGTGATGTTTGGGAATGTGTAATATATAAAATGACAATATTATTATGATAAGCAGATAATTATCTCAAATTTTAATTGAGTAAAATTTATTTAAAATTTTTCTGTAATAAATTTATTTGGTTTGAAATTGATTCTTGTTAAATCAATATATATATATATATATATATATTAATACATATATTAATACATAAAGACCCAGGAAGACAGAAGCATTTTGTTTCCTGAGTTTTGATCAAAATTGTTATTCAGTCCCACTGTTTTAATATGATTTTATAAAGTTTTAATTTTAAGCACAATATAATCTTTTTGATAGTGTGTAAAACTCTCTGTGAGTGTCCTCCATTCTTTGGATTCATTGGTGAGAACACCCATGATTATGGGATGGATCTATAAAACAGAAAGGAATTTAATCATATCCATAAATTAAAATTTAAAAATTTAAGCACTAAAGAGTAAGAAGATCTGAGATAGAGAGACACTTTTTTTGTGGATTCAAGATAGGGATACACGCTTGAAAATTTCTTCTGTTTAAAGTTTTATGAAGGTGAAATGAAAAGAGGGTTTGATGTTAGAAAAAAAATACATTTTATTTAATCTGGTATCACCTATAATATTTTTAATATAATATTTTTTAAATTTTCATAATTTTTAATATAATATTTTTACCTATAATAACTGTTATACATCCTCTTTTTCAATCACACCATCAACTTAAGTAATATTTAAAATTTAAATATGTGTAGATTATAATTTTCAATACATTAGTAAAAATTTATTGAAAGAGATTGTGAAATTTATATTTGTTACTCTAAAAAAAATTTATTTATAAATAATATGTATTAAGTCAAATAGGTGCATCATTAAATTTAATATTTAAAAATGAGACTCTAAATAGAAATTAAATTAGAAATTTATATGTAAATATTAAATTTAGGAGGTGATATTTATAAATATTTAACTTATGTTACACACTTAAAAAAAGCTTATATAAATTTCTCAAAAGTGTATGTTTTTTTAATATAAATTTTATAAAATCAATAAATAACCATTTATATTAAATTAAATAATTGATTTATTAAGCTGTTGGAAACTTACTCCACGGACTCTACTTGGCAATTAGGGTTTCAAAGAAATAGTACATAAAAAAGAAAAGAAAAAAAATTCGGTTACATAAATTTCCTGAAAAAGAAGAATGAAGATGCGCCTCTTCAATGAGCGCTCGGCATAAGAAATAGAAAGCAACTCGAGAGAGAGAGGGGCAGAGGAGGTAGAGACTAGAGGGAGGGAGAGCCGAGAGCGCCTCTCGCTCGTGCTGCGTTCGGATCTTCCGATCAGTAAATTTTCGGAAAATGTGTAACCGATTCTCAATCTAACTTACCCCTCCTCCTCTTTTGCCCTAACCCCTTCTCCCTGTTTCCGGTGCAATCTCCGATCAAAAGTCGAAACCCTAACCCACGCTGCTAGCAATCGCCGATGGCATCAGCTGTAGATCCAGCCGCCTCTCCACGCTCTTCTCGGGCTAACCGCTGTCTCACATCCCCTTGGTCGCACGTTGTCCGCGGCGAGCATGACTCTAGTGCCGCGACCCCTTCTTCTCCATCGGCGGCGGTTATTCCCTCCGGTGATTCATCTGGAAGATCGCCGCAGAATAATTGCGCCGAAACCCAGCCGCAACTGTCTTCTGAGAGCACCGATCACGCGAGCGATGGCAATGCAACAGCCATCGCCATCCATTCCACCGGCAAGAAGCCTGCCTGGAACGTGCCATACAATGGCTCGAATGAGGGCGGAGCTGTCATGGACGCCGCCGACTGGCCCGCGCTCTCGGAGTCCGCAAGGGCTTCTCCGAAGTCCTCTTCTGATTCTCTGAAAGCCTTATCCGATGGATCATCCTCTAGTAATATGGTGTGATCTCAGATCTCGAGATTCTCTGTAATGGTAGTCTTGTTAAAGGATAAAAGTTAGAATGTCATCTTTGCTTATTTTGTTCCAGGGGTCATTGTCTTCCTCCTCAAAGCCAGCTCCAAGTAATACAAACCCTAATTCGGACTCAAACACCACATCTTCTTCCCGCCACAAAACCGTGAAGCGTGGTGCTGTTATTGGCAGCAGCAGCGGCAATGGAGTAGCAAATAGTGCCTTGTCTACGCCTTCTCGATTACCAGTCTCGAGACAAGCCGGCCAATTAGTGCTTGACAAACAGTCCACTTCAGAAAATTCTCCCAAAGGGCTTCAAAACAGGAACAGCAATCACAACAACTTTAACTGGGACAATGGCACGAAGGGTATCGGAGTGTCACAACAAACCCATGGAGGAAATGATAATCAACGGGGTTACTCTGGTGGTCGGAGAGGCAACAACAGCCACCACAACACTTATGGCAACCGCCGAGTTCCAGATCGGGGCGGCTACGATTGGAATCATCGAAATTCTGGCAGAGATGCTCGCATGCAGCAGATGCATCAGCAGTGGGCTTTTGGGCCATACGTAAGGCCTACCACGACGGCACCGCAATTTATTGCTCCGCCTTTGCCGCCAAGGCATTTCAGTAATATGGGATTTCCCGGTAAGTAACGATCTTTGTTGATGACATCTTACCCTTGTGTCACAGTTGATGAACTGCTTGGTCGTGATTTGATTACCAGATTTTTCACCTTTTTACTATCTTCCTACAACGCCAAATCCTGAGCTCCTGAGGGGCTTTCCGTTCGGTCCTCCTTCAGCACCACCTCCTCCGGTGATGTTTTGGCCTGCACCTGATCCTATGCGTGACGTGTTACTGAATCAAATAGAATATTATTTCAGGTATATTGCAAAATTTGGACCATATAAATTTTGTGACTGCATTCATTGTCAGGCTATGAAATCCAGAATATTTTGTTCTTGCAGCCCTGCTAATTTGTGTAGAGACGGATTCTTGCGGAGGAATATGGACGAAGAAGGCTGGGTTCCTATATACGTGGTTGCAAAATTCAATAGAGTGAGTTGCTAGTAGTTTTTTCTTTTTTGGGTTTTTCGTATTTCATGAGATGCTTCACGTTCTGTTGGAAAATGTTGTAGTTGAATGCATTGTTAGATCAGGTTACTTAGGAAGGTTACAAATTCATGCTCCTATTATTAGATTTTGACAAATTGGTAATTATCAAATGTTGGCTTATTGTTAATTAAGTCCTACGTCATAATCTCTACAAGCTAGAGTTGCTATTTATTAAATCTAGGAAATTTTAGATTTAATTTTCGTTCTCAACCACCTTATTTGTCTCAATATGGTTAATGTGATATGATGATCTCATTAGGCCTAATTGGATTTAATTCACGGGATGAAATATTTGTCCAGTTTTTAACACATGACTTTGTATATATATGATGAGTGTTTATTTGATTGTAATCCATTATTTTTCATGCACTAGTTAGTTGTGTTTTGATCTGAATCTTCTTACAGGTGTTAAATTCTCTGTTTGGCATTGAGTCTACCAATGTTTTGAGAGTCTCTTTTCCTTCAGTTAGCAAGTAGAATTTGAATTTATATTAACATTATATAATTTGATTCACACTTACTATTGGAATGCATTAAAGAAAGCATGGACACTTCTATATGCCATATTGTGTCGTGTTCCCTCTCCCCCATATTGTGTTTGTGCTTTCTCGATGTTTTTAGAATATTGAACAAAAGCTTTACTAAATTATACCAGCAGATAGTTAATATTCTTTGCTTTTATTCAATGAATCAAGCATGTTTTCTATTATTCTTGCCATGTATGTCCTATATTTTAGAAAGTTGTGTCACTGCTTCATGTTTGTTCTGTCCTCATGTCCCTTGTTATGCCCATACTTCTTAGAATACATTTTAATATTTAACAATTAGGTGAATGGGACGTTGTTTCTAGACTACATTTTAGCCTGAAATTTTTAGTTTACTGCTGAGTCCTCCTGATTTTTTTTTTTTTCATTTTTTTTGCTTGCAGTTGTCTTCTAAGATGCTTCATAATACTTTTGTGCATTTTGCTTAACTTTTCAACATATGAGTTGCATACAATTTTCAGATGTATAAAATAGTTAACTATCAACATACTTTGAGTTATGAAGCTCGAAGATTAGCTCAGGATAAGAAATTCAGACTAAGGAAAATCATTGATCCTGTCTCCACAATGAACTACAAGCGTGAACTGTCATATTTCCCTCTAAATGTTACATTGTCTTTTATTGATCAAACTGGATAGGAATCGAGATTGACTTCTTTGGTTTTTGTTAAATGGTAAAAAAGCAATAAAAAATGCTGTTGTTGCAAGAACTCTATATCAAATAGCTATTCATACTTCCAAATTTTTGTTGCTGCCAGCCTGCCATAACCTTGTTTATTAGACTTAAGTTTGGAAATGGCAAATTTTATCTTGAGTCCTTGTTCACTTCGTTTGCAATTTCTGTTACCCGATATGATATTGTGGAACCTGCAGAAGTTTTTGTTTTCCATTCGTGCTGTATGGATTTTTCAATTTTGTATCCTATATTATAAATTCGGAATGGTTGCCCTAAAGCATGAGAATAAATTATCCACTGGATTATGAGATAAGGGAGATTGGAGCACTGATCTCCACTCTCTTGAGATCTTCGTATCAGCACAAAATCCGCTTGCCAACAAGGTTTGATTGGGTCACAAAGATCTAAGGAGGGACTTCAAGTGACTAGTTTGAAGTGGCAAATGTTAGCTTGTTACTTGTATACACTTTTCCTTGTGTTCTACAGGCATGCTTGTTTTCTAATTTTATAAACCAATTTACTTCATTATTAAATTATATTCCTTAATGTTTTTTTTTTGTTTTATAAAATGATGGATCCATGTTTTGTTAATAGGATAAATTAACTTTGACATATCTTGTTAGAAGTTACCAGCTTTCAAATTTTTTCTGTTACTTCTTTTTGTTCTTTCAGTAGATAAACTTATGTATCACAATGTCTCATACTCGGTGTTCGTTTAAACTATGGAAAGATGTCTTATAAATTCCCTTCATGCTGATGTTTGCTGAAAGCATACTTAGAAGTGGTTGGTAGTGGTCCATATTCTATACTTAATTTCTTGACACCTTTCTCATCTTATTTTATCAAAAAACCTGACCAGTTTTTCGTGATAGCAAGTCCAATGTATTTACTGAAGGTACATTGTTATTATAGAAAAAGTTTCCTTTGACATTGAAGCATTTATTTGCCTATACCTCATATAGTTGTCAAAAGGTTTTTTTTGTCTCTATTTTCTATGAGAAATGGAATGACCATTCTCAAAAATGAAGGTTTGGATTGTTCTGAGTTGTGCCACAGTAGACTATGCATTACTTTTGAAGTTTTGCTCAGGAGCCTGGATATTTCTTTAGAGTTGTCTGCTTCACTTAAAAGAGTCTCGGCCACAGCAAACTGTTGGGACACCCTTCAGTGGTGTGGATCCCTTCCCTATATGGACTACTATTGAGATGCCCCTCATTGTGTTTTCGTGTTTCATTAATCCACTGTTTGACTTGGGCATGCCTAAATCTGAGGTAAGTGAGCTAGTTCGTGAATTTCCTATGTTTTCTTTTCTGGAAGACTGGAACCTGTAGAGTGCTCGCACCTTTGTCAACCCATCCATAGGGTTACTGTCGCACTTAATAAGTTGAGTGTCCTAGTGTCCTAAACTACTCATGGACACTATGTTTGAGATTGATCATTCTCTTGACACTGTGTTTGATATTTTTTAGGATAGTGTTACTAGTAAAGACCTTTCTTTTAGGCTTCGTTTGGTTCGAGTTATTTTTTTAGACAAGAGAAAAAATACTTTATTTTTTAAGTTTAATATCAAAGAATTTTATTTTAATATTAAAAAGTGCATAAAATGTTTAATAAAGTTGATTCTAATGTTCATATTTGTATTGGTTGTACAATAAAGTAAATTTTTACAGTTGAAATTTGTGTTGGACCAAAAAAATACCTCGAACCAAACGAGGCCTAGAGTGTTTCTCTATCACTTGAATTTGTTTAGTTTATGTCACTTTCTAGTAAGGCCATTGATGTATCTTCAAACTCTTGGTAACACTAAGTTTCCTCTAATCGACCCATTATCTTGTATCCTTGATCATTTGTTCATTCACATCGCTTGTAACAGGTATAACCATGCGTTCTCGCCCTATCATGTAATGGATATCATATTCTATTTTCCTTGATGTCCACAGCTATTAATATCGTGGTCCTAGCACTTTTTTTCTCCTTGGATCCCATGAAAAAAAGGAAGGGCAGACCCAATCCCACAAATTAATTTATTTTTAATTATTTTCAGCACATCTTTGAAGCTTCAGCTTCAAAGGCCATTTTGAACCAACAACTTCGAAGTCAGCCTTCATGGCGGATCTCATTTTTGAGGCTTCAGCTTCACAAGTGGGCATTTTCAAAGCCTGGGATTCAAAGCTTGCTGGGATTCTTCGAAGGAAGACTATGAAGTCTGGCTTCAAAGGCTAGAAACAGTGACCTTAAGCAGGTAGCCAATTATTCTGCGACAGTCATGGGAGCTTCGAAGGCTGCCTTCGTTAGTAACTAAGATCAAAAGTTTTAGCTTGAAGTTAAGGAATCTATCTCCTATCTTGAATAAAATACACACAATTTTAAGAGCTTCTGTAGGTGGAAAGGATTATTTGTGGTGTTGTTGGTGAAAGCACTATTCCTTGGCTATAGGTAGTGTGAAATCATTTATTAGTTTGCCTTACTTCATGTCTCATGCGAACATCTTAGCTGCAGTTTGCGAAGCGAGGGGTCTATCTCAAGATCTCATCCACATCTTTGTTGGCATTGAGGATGTTAATGATCTTATTGTAGACCAGTCTACCATCGCTTCGCCACCTGTCCCACAACTGCTGACCAACAGGCTTCATTAGCCATACCAATGTCAGCAAGCAGCGTCGCAATATGGAGCTCAAACCCCAATCGGACCTCTTGACTCGCCGAGGACAGGATGGACGTGAGTGATTTCCATAGCACCCCTGCTACACTTCTGGTCTACAACTTCGAAGGCTACCTTCGAAGGCCACCTTCGAAGGCTACCAGTAAGGCTAAAACAATAATGTTAATTATAATTTGGGATTTAAATTAACTTTAATTTTGATTCGATTCTACTAAATTAATCATGAAATCATCTTTATTACTATGTAATCTTGGTCTTGCTCAATTTGGTGGTCCGATTTAACCAATTCTATATCAATTTGGATTAATAAGTCGTTAATGCACTTTTTGGTACTAAAAATATTAAATTAACTCAAAAATCAGATCACCTGGAGGTGTTGCTGAATCACATTACAATGACCCCAGCTTTAAAATTTCATCTCTTTCCGAATCCATTTGGTACATCAATTACTTCGTCAAAATTTGGTCAACTCGGCAGAGTTCTCAAATTAACTGGCTTTGATTATTTTTGACCAAATTCGACATTTTATCAGCACAAATTTTTTACCATCATGTTTTCCATACTTTACTCTTCATTATGGATATTTTTCATGATTTTTTATGAATTTTATTCTTTAGTTGGCAACTAAAAAATATTAATTAATTTGATTTAACCACTTTGAGCACTAAATTGGGGATCAAATTAACCCAATTTTCTGACGAACTTATTACTGATGTAATTCCACATTTTCTAGAGAATTTTATACAATTTTTCATCTCTAGAAAATCTCTCTATTTTTTGTTCGATTAAAATTGTCCAAATAATTTATTTGGCCTTAGTTTTCTTAATTACTTTATAATATAGCTTCTTTCATTACTGGCTATTAGAAATCAAGAATAGAGGTCAACAATATCTATAATAGATGTTACGTCGGCTAAAAACTATCAAACCTATGAAGTGTCAATATTTTGTGAAGCTTAACGTATCCATATTGTATTTATATCAAATATCGATACTCTTTGATACTTCATTGACACGTATTTGATACACCAAGTCAATTTTTATTTTTATTTTTTAAAAATTCGATACTTTCCCGCTAGTTATTGATACTTTTCGATACTTTTAACTAAAAAAAATGTTGGAATATTTGGTTCGACCCAAACAATAAAAAATAAAAAAATATTTTATACATAAAATACAACTAATACATAGACTTGAACATTAAAATTGAGAGATATGCACTGAGTTCACGCAATTGAATCTCAAAAAGCTTCATGCGCGTCAGTGTTTTGGCGTATAAAAAAAAATTGATAACTGTAAGCTACTGCGTTGTCTACTTTAGTTGAGCTTTTTCCACAGCTTTACAAATACTAGTGACATCTTCGCTTTTTTCACGTTAATCGATATTGTCTTTACTTCTTTTGGACTTTTTTTTTTTTATCGTAAGTTAATATTGCAAAAAAGTTAGAACTTTGGTGGGGATACCATGACAGCTCGCATTTAATTACTTCTAGATTTATTCGATCCTAATTACAGATTCAAATTTTGGAGGATTTGGAATGATATGATGCTAATTGATATCAATTAATGTTTTGAAATTTACTTAGGAGTGTGATTCGTTGTATTTTTCCTATTAAACATTTCCATTTATCTAATTGTATTTGAAAATTTATTTTCTGCATTTAGTTTTATTTTTTTGTTGTCATATTTTGGGATCTCTATATATAAAGGCCGCCTTGCAATGTAGATAAAAGTTATTATTGAATGAAATTATATTTGAGTTTTCTCAAAACCTTGATCCGAGTTAAGGGGTTGATATCTTGGATATGAAAAGGTGAGGGCTAGTTTTGGGTGAGAATCCTTAAAACAGCCTAATTATCCTATTTTTATTTTCAGTACATTAAAAAAATATTATTATTTTTTACCCTCTCTTCAAACCATTCCACCATTTTCGCACACTTGCTCGCCTCGGAAGAGCGTCCACATCCAGTACCTCACACTTGACACTTGATCCGCCTCCTCCGCCTGAGCTCCAGCTACCTTCATCCACGCAGCGCCCACATCTCCATGGCTGAACGTTCGGTCCACCTTTCCTGCACAAGCAACGCCGCACACACCCACGCATGAGTGCTCGTGCACGTGAGCCGTGCACGCCTGTGCTCGAGTTCTTAAGGCCGGTTCACGTGCACAAGCACTCAAGTGCAGTGCAATCCTCGAGCGCCCACGCTTGATCCTTGCGAGCCTGAGACCAACTGTGCCTACGGCCAATTGTTCTAGTGATTGCAGTCACCACTCCCCTTTTTTGCTTGATTGTGCCGTGCCCAGGCTCATCGAGCTCACTCTTTGTGTCCGCACGTGCATGCATTGGGTCGATTGTGACTCTTAAAATAAGGTATGGATTCTTTCGAATCAAATTAATTTGATTATTTGATTTCAACATAAAATTAATTATTTGACTTAAATTATTCATTTGGCTCTAATTGTGTGATTATATATTTCTCTGAATAAAATTTACTGTTTGTTTATTTGTGAGACATCTAATCTAATTTTCTAAACTTCGAATTTGATATATTGAATTTAGCTTGATTGTCCTAATTTAAGTTGATAAATTCTTATATATTACTATTCAAGGTAATTAAATTTTAAAATATTTAATTTGTGGGATTTAAAATTCTTATTTATAATAAAATTTACTTTTTAGAAAATATTTTTATGTTTAATCTAAATAATTTGCTAATTATAAATTTAAATAATATTTGCATTCCCGTCTTGCATTAAACTTTAGCTTTTTATTTTATTTATTTATTTAGTCAAAAACTCAGAGAAAGATGAACATGTATCTACTTTGATCGGATTAATGTAATTGGGTTTATGTCACAGTACGTGTATTATTATCAATTGTATCTTGTTTACATCGAGCTAACTGATTTGGGTCTGATTTAAATTAAAACTGAAAATAATTTATTGATTTATATTTAAACTCTCATCTCATTTATGATAATCTATGATATATTGAAAAGCAATTAGACAAATTTTATGATATTATTTTAAATTTAAAATTTTCTTAAATTCAATAATTGTTGAAGGTTGTTTTTATTTTTAAAGTTTTCTATAATATTACTTTTAGTGAATCAATAATGTTTCAAAACATGTAATTAATTTAACGAATATTTTTTTAAAAAAAATTGAAATTTATAACAATAAAATGTATAAGTCATTCTGATTTTTCATAGAGCTAGACTTAATTGATTTGAGTCAGATTTAAATTAAAACTAAAAATATCTTATTTAATTTTTTAAATTTATAGTAATAAAATGTATATCATTCTGATTTTTCATATAGCTAGACTTTAATTGGTTTAGGTTAGATTTAAATTGAAACTGAAATCGTATCTTATCGTTTCTGTATCGTTACAACATAATTGTGCTTCGTAGTATCAAATATATTTTTATTTTTTGCCAAAAGCATTCCTAGTTAAAGGGGTGTACATACTTGACTTTGGACGAGTTGGGTTGGAGTTGCCTCAAAAACTTTGAAAGGACAAATCAGGATCTAACTTCTTATTCACTAACTAAGGTTTCAAGTAAGGATCTGACCTCTTATTAATCAAGTATTGTTTGGTTAAGTTTATTGTACTAAATTAATTCAGGTAGAAGTTAATCTCAACTTGCCCAAACAGCAAACTCGTAGGGATTCAAAATTATCATTAATATCATCAATATCCTTAATTATTTCGTCTTGATCGTGTGCATTATAAATTGTCATTTAGTCCTTTTCAATGTAATTTTATCATTGAATTGCATTATTCACATCAATTATGACAACCTATATGATTTTTTCTTGGAGAAATATCATCCAAGTTCCTAAGATTGTGGGGTAATATCACTTAGGTCCATTATTTCAAAAATAATTAATTTTTGTTCTTGAGTCTAGAAATCATTTTCAATTGGATCCCTGAGGTTGACATAAATATTTCAATTAGGTCTTTTTTAATAAATTCTATTATCATTTCAACAAAATTCTTTATTTTTAAATTTAAAAAAGATGGAAATGCCTTCTCCTTCTCTCTTTTGCTTTCTTCTCATAGAAGCTTGCCGGAGTTGCATCGTCTTTGCAGCCAAAGAGAGAAGAGACTGCATGGCAGCGGCATGCGGCACAGTGTTGGCAGCGGCATGCGGCACAGTGTTGGCAGCATGATGATGAGTATGGAAGGGGAAGTGGGATAGGGAGAGATTGGAGATGATAAAATGATAAATTTATATTTTACATTAGTTTTTAACATTACCCATAATGAAATGTTTTAAAAGTTCTGGGATCCAAATGAAGGATTTTCAAAATCATGGATTTGTGTGATATCATCTCCTAATCTTAGAACCTGAATGATATTTACGATTTTTTGTTTGACATCATTTCAATTTAGTTCTATATTTGATGTTCAAGCTTTTCTCGAGAAACCTCTTTTCGGTTTTCTTAATTCAATTCAATATCATTAGGTATTTTTGTTCTATAATAAATCATGTTAGTATATATTCCTTCTACTTTGAAATATAAGTTCATAATTGCATGCTTCTTAGTAAGCTAAAGGTCGCAATGCTTGGCGCTACCATCCAGATTTCCCAAATGTCATCGTTTCCTTCATGGTTAATGTCTTATCAAAAAAAAAAAACACATTTCATCAAAATTTTATGACTGCCCTATTATATTCATTTGTGATCGCTTATCTTGTGGAAGGTATTATGCATCTAAGAGTTGTATGGTTTCCCATAGATAAAGGTTGAAGCATTGTTGCTGCAGGTCAAGTGTCTTATTTTTCTTCCTCTTGATGTCGTATGCCAGGTCCTTTTATAACTTTAATTAAGTAAAGCTTGCAGCCCTCTATCTTTGACTTCAATACTGTATGCTATTTTGATATTCTTTGAGAGTACTGTCAAGCAATTTTTGTTAATTGTCACTTGGTCCAGTTTTAATAGTTTTGATATCATCATTTACGTTAGTAATTATCTGCATGAAAAGCATCAGCTCTAATGAAAGCTCAATTCCCTGTAATGCTATTGATTAAATTCGTTTTCCTCCAGTAGTGCAATTCATTTGAAATACCGTTTTTGTTAAAATAACCTTATAGACCCTCAATTCTTTGTAATTCCACTGTTGTTGATTTCATTTTTCTTGCCATTGTAATTTCATAACTTTGGAATATTCTTCATATTAGCATTGCTTCTTTTGCATGGGAGTAGTTTAGTGTATGTAGGATAAAGAAGTCTTATTTTGTCTTTTTGCTATGTTGAGCAGGTCAGAAATTTGACTGACAATATTCCATATATATTAGACACGATGCGGCTATCCAGTGCAGTAGAGATCCAGGCATGAAACTTGAGCAAGGAACTATTCCCTATTTTTTTACACAATTTTCTTTTCTGTTCTAATCTATTGATTGATTATTTTTATGTAGGGAGATAAAATTAGGAAAAGAAATGATTGGAGGACATGGCTTATGCCCCCTTCAAGTGATTCTGGGGTCAATCCTAATCCCCAAACAGAAGCAAACACTACGGATGATCTGACAGCAAAACTTACCGCCGTTGAATTGAACAATTTGTCTAACCAGTCTAACTTGGAGCCAGTGATTCGTACTGAGGCTGCTCTTGCCAGTTCATCATCTGGGAATTTTAATAGCCAGCTGTCGACGGTAAGGGACTCGAAAGAGGAGGGGGAAAGGAATATAGTGCAGATTTAGATTGGTCTGCCACTGGAACAATACCTTTTATTTATTTTTTTTCCCGAAAATTGGCAACTCCAGTGAAGGAGCTTTCTGATGGAAGAGTTTAGTTTTTGATCCATATTTGGTGACAAAAAGTTTTGGGTTGAGTAGTTTTTGTTTTATGGATCAATTAACCAAATAAATAGGGAAAAAAGAGTCCTGCTTTTGGGAGATTGTACAGAATGGCTTGCAATATGGAGATGGACCGGCTGCAGATGATGATGATGATGATAATATCCCAGTGCAGGAACTACTTCATATTGGGGAGATCTGAATCAAATGGGTTAGTTTGGGTGGCACTTTTTTGCACTTTTTTTGAATTCATTCTTTTGCCCCTCCATCTCTTAAATTGAAGATACGTTTTTCATATTTATTGTTATTGCATTCAATTCTGTTAAGTCTATCTCTTCAGTTGTTTTATGTTTTTCTTTGAAAGTCCCACTCCTATGTTTATTATATCTTTCTTAAGAATGGTTTTTATGCTCCCTGTTAAATTATAGTTGCATGCTAATAATAGTCTGGTAATAAGAGTGAGGTCAGAATTATGGCTGGTTTCTTGAATTGGAGTGCGATGATGCCTATCAAATTCAAGTAAAAAAATGTATAACATTGTTATCCAAATGATTTTAGTATTTATGAGAGAGTGAGTCCAGGGAGAATTTACTGAGCAAAAGATATATTAGATATAACAATGAGATTTCGATGCTCATTTGAATGAATAAACATCATGTTAAGTGGGGATTTCTTTAGCAGTGATTTTCTAAGTAGAGGTTGGATGAGAGATAGTTGAGATAATTTGGTGATGTCCATTATTGATCTTTATAGTTCTTGTATTCTAATGTTAGAGGATCCAAATTACGATTATAAAGATGGATGAAAAGGCCATAAATGATTTGAGATGTAGTAATGACGTGTTTTCTTGATTTATTTGTGCTAGCGTTGTAACTGAACCTAGAAAAGAAATTCATGTAGTTGATTTCAACTAGTTAGATAATAGATATAGATGTTTTTTTCAAGGTTTAAGGTTGATGTGGATGCTCATTTGAAACAGCATGTTAAGAGGGGCTTTCTTAGAAATGATTTTCTAAGTAGAGGTTGGATGAGGGAGAGATAGTTGAGGTAATTTGGTTATATTCATTATTGATATGTATAATTCTTGTATTCTATTGTTAGAGAATCCAAATTATGATTATAAAGATAGATGAGAAAGCCATAAATGATTTGAGATGTAATAATGACGTATTATCTTGATTCATTTGTGCTAGCGTTGTAACTGAATCTTCCATGTGGTTGATTTCAATTATGATTATATAGTTTTTTTTTTTTTTTCTTTTTCAGGGTTAAGGTGTAAGGTCTGTCCTGTAAAATAGCTAAATTGCGGTAAATTATGCATGCATGAATGAAAATTGTATTAAATTTATCTTTTATGTTAGGGTTTGTAGAAGATATGCAATAAAGATAATTGCAGTAGCATACATGTGTAGGATTTGAGTATAAATCATATTTATTATTGAAGTTTGTGTTGGATTTAAAAATTATTTTTTATTATTGTGATTCTATTAGACTGGCTTTTTTTAAGGTCAATCCATTTGATTTTTTCATTAAGAGTAACTAATTAGTATTTAGTGTTTACAGTATTAATGTTTTTTTTTTTTTTTTTGTAATTTTGTTTAAGTTGATGGATCTGCTTTCTAGTTTCTAGCAAGCATTATGCACAATTTTTTTCTCGTCTGTATATTCCATGCAATTGTGTTTGTCAGAAAGCATGTTGGAATATATTTGTGCATGTTTCTGAATACCATATATGGCCATTCATCATTGATGTTTCCTGCATGTTTTTGTTTTAATGTTAGATGAGATTGTCATCCCCTTCAGAAATTTTTTTCTATATATGTTCATATAAAATGCCAGATGAATTATTAAAATATGCATATTTCTAATTAAAATGACTTCAATTTTAAGTGAAGACAAAATATTTGAATGCCGTTACGTAGTTGATTAGAGTGAAGAAGTTCAAAGCCTTTATAATAATGAGGCTTTTATGAGATTAGCTTGCTCATTAGAAATATTTATGGGTCTTTGTTAAATTATATGTTATATATGTATATTAATTAACTTCTTAAATGATCCAAACAAAAAAGGCAAATAATGAGAAACTAACATGATAATATTGTTTTACTGTTATGCGCGTAGCACACTGCATTGGTGTTAGGATTGGGCACTAAGCAATTGAGTGGTTATGGCATTCAAATTGATGAGTTTAGATTTAATTTGCAGGATAAGTTTTTGATCAGATTTCTTGCTCACTATTAATCAACTTATTTTACAATATTTTGAGTTGCATAATTTTTAAGATAAAATATCATCTTAATATCGTGAGATTACGATAAGTATATAATTTTAAAAAATATTCATTGTGATCCAGAATTTAATATATATATATATATATATAATTCTTGGATATTTTGTTAAAAAGATAAATAAAATAAATTTAAAAATGCTTTTTAATATATTTCTATCCCTTTTCTTTTCTCCTCGCTGGAGAAATGAACAAGGTGAAAGCGCACGAATTGCTGAATTTATTATGATACAGAGCAAATTCTATTTATAAATATGATATTATCATTTTCTAATGCTCTTGATATTATTAAAATTCTTTATATTCAATATTCATGATATATATATTATTGATAATAGTATAAAATTTATAGAATCTGACATATATATATATATATATTACATATAATAAATAAAATACATAATATTATATTAATTTATCATATATATAGTATACATATAATATTTAAATTAAAAAATTAAGCTGGATTTGTCATGAATTTTGAGTCGAAATGGATTAGGTTTCTCATGGCAAACCGGCTAACTCGACTCGTTACCAGCTCTGATCCGACCCGGCACGAGAGCCGCGTCGTAGCGTCGATGCAGAAAGCCGTCGTCTCCATAAAAGCTGGGAGCACCACTAAAACGACACCCTATTTCGTACCCACCAACTGGCTAGCGGCAAATCAAACGTCAAATCAGCGTACCCGCTGTCAGAGTGTCCGAGAAGTTCGCCAATCGATGTAACACGTGTCGCGCGATTGGCTTACGGGCTACCTGCCCGTCGGCCCGGTCAAATTCTGCACGGATGCACAATCACGACCCTCTCTTAAAACAAATTATTATTATTTTTTATCATCAATTTTTAAAAAAAAAATGTTGGGTTCAGCGGACGACAGGCCTTGGCCGCTAAACAGATCATACAGTAGATATGATTAAATGATCTTTTCATTTTAGAGGATTCGTTCGTACAATATATTATTAAAATAATAACAATAAATATTTAAATAAATATTTATTTAAAAAAATAAATACATTTTAAAATCAAATAATACCAATCTATATAGTGTTATACTTATTTTTTTAGACGAACAGCAATCTTGATACTATTGAATTCTCCAGAACGGACCGATCTGACCAGACAGTTTGATTTCTGCCAAATAATCTGATCTCTCCCGATCGGACGGTTTGTTGCATAGACTAGATGGTCTGATTATCAATTGGCGTCTTAATGTCATTTACCTCTGTGAGGCCCATAGTCCGCATGATGCACTGTTGTTGTCCCCTGGAGTTAGACGATAGAACCCAATAGATTTTCCCTTTTTTAAGCCTCAAATTTGAAAATTTATAGATTTAGCCAGAGCTATACTTTAAATATTTGATGTTGATTCACATGCTAGTCATACAGTTGCACCACACCAAAATAGTTGTTTTCTTTTCGTCTAATATATTTTTTATTTGTATGATTTTTTTTTAACTTAATATGAGTATTTTTTTATTTCGTATTATTATTTTAAGGAGCTTTTGACATCATAGATTGAGAGAAACTCCTAATATATAAATAATAATATAATCTTAAGATATATATGTATTTTTTGAGATAAAATTATAAAAATAGTGATGAAAACTTTATAATTAAGTATATTTGAGTTATAATAGTATTAGTATTGTTAGACTATATTTGAGACTATGGTTATATTACTCATTTTATATTTTGATTTATTTTGAGCTTATATAAATAAAAAAATTAATTCCTTGAAATAAATAAAGTAAATAAAATATAATATGTAATATTTCTTTTGATAGAATTATGACATGTAATACTTATGAAATGAATGAAAGTCATTAAAAAATACAGAGTAAACCAATATATTTATTTAAGGCTTGTGGCGAGCAAACGTGCCTATTGGTTTCTTTATTCTTTATATTTGTATTTTTACATTAAATAATATCGTAAAAATACAGATGAACATAATATAATAATAATAATAATAATAAAGTAAACTGGCATCTGGCATGTTGAATTAAAAAAAAATGAATGAAAGATTCTCAACTTTATTTTATATATCAGATATCAACAAATAAAATTTCTAGTGCTGTTTGACGCGAGAATCAAAATCAAGAATAAAATAGTACTAGATTAAAAAATAATAATAATAATGATAAATAATTTTTTTAATTATTTTATATAATTTAATATTAAAAATATTATTTTACTTCATATACTCAATAATTTTTAATAAAAATATCAACTTTATTTTATATTTTAGATCAAAATATTCAAATCAAGTATTTTGATCTAGAATGTGAAATAAAGTTAATATTTTTATTAAATATTATTGAGTATGTAAAGTAAAATAATATTTTTTATATTAGAATTTGTGTAGAATGATTAAAAAAATTTATTTATTATTATTGCTATTTTTTAAATTAGTATAATTTTGATCTTGATTTTGATACTCGCGCCAAACAGGTAAAAGCATAAATCAAAATGCATTGATCACCTAATCTTAGAGACCGATAAGTAATAATTTTTTTTAAATATTTAAAATTTTATTGTCATGAAAAAAACTACTTAGATGTTTAAGATTTATTTATTTGGTGCATTATACTTAAACAGTCTAACTAATTCGGAATGCAACGTAGCCAAACGTATCCAAATAATTTGACCAATATCTAATTTGGTGTTGGTCTTTTTCAAAGCATATTAAAAGTGGTTGTTTGACTGCAACTAAATTGGACAGGGCGAGCCAGACCATCCTTCCAACTTACCCAACCTAAAGATCGATCGCATCATTCAAACCTGACATTATCAGGTTGGGCGTTTATCAGTTAGTCTTTCTAGATACTATGACCGTCCTTTATTCGTCGTCATTTGACATTCATGTTCGTTATACTTTTATGTGAAAGTGAGCTTTTATGTGATGCTCATGGCTCAAAAGGGGGGGGGAGTGATTTTTGGCTGATATCCTATGAAAAAAGAATCACTGAGATAAAGTACGGCTCATTGTAAGCTTTTAGGCTGAATAATGAATTGTGAGAGGGGCAAAAAAATAAATCATCTCACATCAAAAAAAAGAAAATATCCTGAATTGTATAAGTAGATAACGTGATCTCAAATGATAGAAATATCTTTTGGGATAAAATCGTGAGGCTAATGATAAAAAATTTTATAGTTAAGTGTGTTTGAATTTAAATAACACGTAGATGGTGACTTTCTTGAAAATTAAGTTATTAATAACAACAAAAATAAAATCTTTAGATATTTTACACCTAGCTGTCAAACAGGAACTCAATCTTTTCTTAAACATCACCAACCAACCGCAAAATCAAGTCATTAATAATTTCGCCCCCTTGAAAATCTTCCTTTTCCAGTAGATCCAACTCCATGAGATTCGAACTTTCTTGTATTTTACTAGATTCAAATTTAATTTAATTTTTATTATAATTCAAAGTAAAATTATTCAAAATAAAATTAATTTAATATGTATAATATTTATAGAAACGCTCTGAATTTAAATTAAAACATTTTATGTATATAAATTAATTATAAAAATATATACATTTAAGAGATGTATAAATAAATATCTATATAATTCATATAATTTAAATCAAAAATCATACTATAATATAGATTATACATAAAATAAATAATTAAATTTTAAAAACTTATTTTTATTTTATTTTAAAATCAAATCAAAATTAATTCAAATTCAATTCAAATTCAAAAACTTGAATTTTACCTGAAAATACATTCACTCAAATTTGGCTTATAAATCCTTTGCACCGCCTTGCCCAACAAAACTTATTTGATACGGGCCACATGTTATGTCATTTATAAGGTGCCCGATTGCGTGCATCGCATGTGCCTGTATCCCCCGCACAGTGCTTTGTGCGCAACAACAAAAAAAACTATTTACAATGTATTTTTAATTTTATATTAACCTTAATTTACTTTATATTTACTTTGATGAAGTTTATATATAGATGTATATGAAACAAAAATATATTTTATAAAAGAATTTTACAAAAAATATGAAAAATAATAAGAAATTGAGTTTTCTCACAGTTATACTCATAGTGCTGTGTATGAGAGTGCCCACACGCAAAGTGTATAAATTTTTTTTAAAAAATTATAAAAAAATAATACAAAATTGTATTTTTTTATCGTTACATACATAATGCTTTGTACGAAATTGCACATATTCGTAACGTACATTGATTGGGCGTCTCACGAATGACGTGGCGTGCTCAACAGTTACACACCCATGGGTTCCTTTCGCACTTCTTTACATGCAACAGCATTCATGCTGAGGTTCTCGCTGCCCTCAGAAGCATTGATCTTGACATCTTGTCATCAGACCCCACCACCATCATCCTCCGTACGGCGACACAGTCGAGCTGCCCAGTGCATTCGATTTAAGATCAGATTTTGATGATCAAATTAAAAGTAAAAACCAATTTTATATTTATATTTTTTTTAAAAAATAAAACTAATCAAATTATATTATAAATCAAATTAATCAAACTAAATAGATATTAATTTAATTTAATTAAAAATATATTAATTCTTTATCCCAAAAATTTCTTAAATTTTCTTACAATTATATTAAATTTTATTATACAAATAACTAAATAATAATTTTAATATAAAAATAATTCAACACAAAAAATAATTTAATTAAATAATATTCTACAAAATTAATTAAGTTTACAAAACAATTCAAACACATCATTATAATAAACTAATAAAAAAAAGCAAGAGTTCAAAAACAATAACACAAATCTACTTTACAAAATAATAAAAAACACATAACAAAATTATATTTATATATTAAATTATTAAAATATTACACCCAAATTTTTTTAATTTAATATTTAATAACGCATAAATTTATATTTTTAAAATTATAAAAAAAAATTCATTTTATAATTTATTAAAAATCACAAATCCTGATATTATGAACCTAAGTGTTATTAAACTTTAAACTCAAGTCTACTTGGATGTACTTATTCCTAAATTATTTAATAATTAATTACTTTAAATATATAAAATCAAACTCAATCTGCTTAATTAAAATACTTAAAATATCAAATTATTATTAAACTGCTAAATTCAAAATAGAACTAAATTATTAAATTTAAATAATTTAATTGAAATTTTCAATTTAAATCATTGCTTGCAGAACGCTACATTTGAATTTTAAAAAGGGAACTTTTTTACAAATAAATTATTCTGTATTATATTAAAAAAAAATTATTGGGATCAAAATTTAATATTTAATGAGATTAAGATCTCCTAATCCTCGAAGAGAGCATGATTTGGGGAAGAACCAGCGGCAGCCAAACAGGGAAGAGTGGTTAATGTCTCGTCGGATGATACACTGTGTATGATCTTTTTTAGGCAGGAGAGGACCAAAACCCTAGTCCTCTTCTTCCCACCGGTTAGCAGAAAAAAGAAAATTTAACATTTAAATCAGAAAAAAAGGCCATATTTTTCCATTTCTGCGCAAGCAGAGGTAGCCCCTTTACAGCTTTCTTCTTCTTCTTCCCCAGAAAGGAGTGAAGACGACGATGGGAGAGAAAAGGGGGGGGGCAGCGCTAGGGTTTCTTTCCATTTCTGCTAAGCTTATCCTGCGTCTCAAAATGAGGCGGACGAGGTTCTCTGTAGAGCCTTCCTTTTGGGGGCCTGGGCCGCCATTGCCATTCGGAGCTGCATGAGAAGAAGAGAAGGAATAATCGACGGTTTATTGCGAGAAAATGGAAAGAAGATGATAATTTGCATCATGGATTCCGGATTCCCCTCCATTGATGCTATTCTCAGTTTATATACCTCTTCATTCTGCTTCTTCAGTTTTGAATTCTCCTCTGCGAGGTGGGCGACTTCGAGCTCCAGCTCGTTCGTATACGCCTATGATTTTCTCAAAGATTAATGAGAAAGATTAAATTTTAAAGATTGTGATGCAAAAAACATTCAATTTTGGAGAATGGATTTGTAGACATGCCTGCTTGCGGGCGCGGGACCGGGCGGCGGACTCGCGGTTCTTCATCATGCGCTTGTGCCGCCGGTCGCCGCCGTTGGTGCAGGGATGGGTCTCGAACAAGCGCTTCTTGGAGCCGACAATGGCGTCGGATATGAGGCAGCCGGGGGGGGTGTTGGCGGCGGGAGGGCAGTTGTCGGAATTGGAGGAGATGGAGTGGGGGTGAGGGAAGAGGCGGCTGGTGCCAAGGCTGAGGACGGTGGGGGGCAGGGGGAACTGTGGGAGCTCGCCGGAGCAGGCTGCCGCAGCGGCGGCAGTGGGTGGGTCCATGAAGGCTCCGGCGAGGAAGTCCTGGAGGATGATGCTACGGAAAGAGTGGCGGTGACCAGGGCCGCCAGCCGGCTTGTAGTGATGGTGGGGATCCAGCGAGAGGGAGGGGGTCACCGGCCGGCTGTCGTGCAGGGTGGCGAGGTTGATGTCCTTCCAGATTTCCTCCATAGTTTTCCGGCAGGGGGTTTGGGGAACGACGGAGGAGGAAGAAGCTGATGATCTCGAGCCGGAGGAGGAAGAGGTGGCGACGACCCTGGCGTCAGAGGACCACATGGTTTGGTGGCGGAGGGAGGGAGGAGGAAGAAGACGAAGATGGTGGTGGTGGTGGGGGAGCAAGAGAGGAAAGGAGGGCGAGGACTGCAGATGTGAGGTTTAATTGAGCAGCCTATTCTTCTCTTCCCTTTCCTTCATCCTAGCTTCGTATACTTTATTACTTTTCTCAACTGATTTTCATTTTAAATATATTACACGACGTATATTTTGAGAACTAAATAGCACGAGAAGTTAAATAATTAAAATTTAAAGAGAATTTATTGAATTCGGACGGCGTATCGTCCGGAACCCAATTAGAGGTCGTCACGTGTGCCATACAGCTGGGCCCGGGCACACGTAGCGCCCTCTGATTGGGCATCCAAACGGTGTGCCGTCTGAACCCAATAATTTTTTAAATTTAAATATTAAAAGCAAAGAATTAGAGCGCAATATCATATAAGTTTGACAAACAATTAAATACTTATCGACTTTAATTGTTAGTAGCACGAAAATGACCTCTTTAGATAAGAAATTATCTAAAGTATTAGCAATGATAGATATTAATGAAAAGATATTCATGACATGTATTCATATATATATATATATATATATATATATATATATATATATAAAAGGAAGCTCATATTTTAAATTAATTAGATATTAAAATATTAATAAAATAGAATAGAGAGTATAACTCAAACACCACAAAAACAAATAGAACTTCATGACTGGCATCACGTCTAGGAGCAGCCAAGAACAACAATTAATTTAATAGAATAAGTATGAGATTAAAAAAAGAAAAAAAAGTGATTCAGAGTAAAAAGAGAGAGAGAGAGTACACACGCGTGCTTGCGCTATTCCAGTGTCCAAGGAGCTTTCAGAAAAATCTCCGGCAGAGTCTTGGTGGCAATTCTCCCGCTGGTGAAATTACAGATAGTTTGAAAATTAATTCAAATTTTTAATGATTTATGAGATTTTCAAAAAAATTTAAAATCATCTCTTTTATGTTGCATATTCATAAAGATATTATGGTGTTGTAAAATTTCTCTTTTTAATAGAATTGAGAACAAGAGTTGGCAGGTGTAATTGTGTCAATTTTTTTCCGACTCGACACATTTGTGTTGTTCTTACTGATCTGTGTATTAAACGTGTCAAAAATTAATTTCTAAAATCAACTCACTTTTATCTAATTAGCTAATCTGTTTATCATAGTAGTTTTGAGTTGTATAAAATTTAAATGCTCAATATTTTTTAAATAAATTTTCATTTAAAATTTTAACATTGAATTAATTCACGTGACATAAGGGAATATTATATCAGTCTCTGAGCTTGAGTCCTCATTTTATATAAATGTATGGATTTTAATTTTTTTTTTACCTCAAATATAAAAGTATATATTTTTTTTAAAACAAAATATAAAAGTAATTTGATGGCTGATCTTTCCATTAATATTCTCGTAACGTTTTTCAAAAAACTTCAATATATATGCACACCTTTTTCCTCAAATAAATAAAAATAAATTTATGTTACATTTAGTTTAATATTATTTAATAATATTTAGATTTTATTTTTTAATAATTTTATAATTTTTTAAAAAAATATTATTTATATATCATCAAAATAAATAATAATAATTTTTAAATAATATAATATAATATCAAAATAACATTATCTCAAATGTCTTCTTGAGAAAATTTATTGAATAACTTTAAAATGTCTCAAAATATTATTGAGAAGATACTTGATTTAATATTATATATAATGTAATGTTATATTATTTAGATTTTAATTTTTAAATTATAA
>JAEMOT010001809.1:420702-439069 GCA_019297695.1 Apostasia ramifera | reverse complement strand
ATATATTATTAAATTAATTTTTTTTAAAAAATAATATAATAAAATATTAAGATAATATAGAATCAAAATATCTTTAACTTAAAAGTTAACTCAAAATAGAACTGTCAACTTTTGCATTGAGTACCTAACTCTATATCAATATTATTATCAAGTCTAAATTTTTTTTTAACAAAATGAAGAACAGGTGAACAATATGAAATTACATAAATGATTCCTAATTTTTAAATATTTCTTTTAAGTTTAACTCAAAGAAAGAGGAGGCTCTAGGCAATTATATATTTGGTCTATATTATTTTTATTTTCACGTGTTAAATAAAAATAATAATTTAAGGCTGAACATTCTTGAATCATGTAGGATATCTCCTATATCTCCTATTTCTCCTATTTAAAATGATTTATAAATAAATTTTTAAAAATTGAAGAATTTTTTACTTTAAAATTAAATAGAGGAATAAAATTGTAAGAAAAGCACCAAAGATTGCGGTCATGCTCTGGAAATTCCAAGAATGAGATTTTAAACTTTATGCATATTTAAAATTTTAAAATATATTATTAAGTAATTTTTTTTTATGGAAGATAAAATTCTACAAACTCCTTTAAAATTTTTTACACGGGATTCTTGAATGATAAACATTGATAAATTTGGTAAATTTCTAATGGGTGCTTACAAACTTACAGTTCGATTATTCTTAGATTTAGGTTGAGAATTAAAAATAGGACTAAAATAGTACTAGTTTGAAAAACAATAATTATAATAATAAATAAATTTTTCTAATCATTCTACATAAAATTTAATTTTAAAAAAAAATTATTTTATTTCACATACTCAATAATTTTCAATAAAAATATCATCTTTTTCACATCCTAGACAAAATTATTAGAATCTAGCATTTTGGTTTAGAATATAAAATAAAATTAATATTTTATTAAAAATTATTGAGTATATGAAATAAAATAAATTTTTTTAAATTAAAATTTATGTAGAATAATTAAAAAAAATTATTTATTATTATTATTATTTTTTAAATTAGTATTATTTTAGTCATGATTTTGATTCTCATTCTAAACAAGCCTAGATACATATTTTTTTCTTCATATTTTATAAACATTTGTAAAGACCTAAAAAAAAACGTTAAAGTTCCTAGCTAGCAGATACAAATTACTAGCATTTTGTTTTTAGTATCAATTGTAGTTGACTATTATTTTTCTTTAAAAAAAAATCAGACTATTAGTCTTTTGTGCAACAAAAAACACTGTGAGCTACAATTTCTTCTTTTGATATCTTGTGAGCTACAAATTAGTTTTATTATATATTTATGAATTATGTGGTTCAGGGATCATAATTTGTGGGGCTAAATTGAAGATATTGAAGTCTATGATCTACCATATTGATGAAACATGAATGTAGAATCGTAAATCAGTCAAGTTTAAGCAAGGTGATCTCGATTTTGGTTTGAGTCGAGTCAGATTTATTCAAGCTAAATAATTAGCTTTTGTAGTATGTAAATGTGAATTATAATATTATAATTGTTACACATAATAATGCCATCGAAACATCATAGTGCAAATTAATGCACATGAATTAATTGATATACATTATTTAAAATATCATACTTAAAGATTTTGTACTTACAAATATTAAGCTGAGTTGTGTTGAATCCATTTTCATTGAATTGAATTTAAGTCATAAGAAAATAGAATCGAGTTCAAGTCAAGGTAAAATTGAGAGATTTTGAGAGAGTTTTGAGTTTCAAGCAAAATTTTTAGCTTGCATCAATGATAAATTGTGTAAACACAGAGTACATTTATTATGAGGACAGCGGTAATTAACAAAGGTTATATTTATCGCAATAGCAATAAGGGATTTAATATCGAATCAATGTGTTTGCCACTTACCTAACTAATTAAAAATTTGTTTGACTATTTAGTATTTTAAGCCAGGAATCTAGAATAAGGGTGTAACATCCCGTGATCTTAATGTAAAGGTGTCTTTTGGGGCAAAATCATGAGGCTAGTAATGAAAAACTCCACAGTTAAGCGTGCTTGGGCTGGAGTAGCATTGGGATGAGTATTTAAGTCACGCAGTTTTTTTAAAATCAAAGCGAACAATACATCTACACTGAGATCACGAGATATTATAACTGATACCATATTGTAACATCCTGTGATCTCAATGTAGAGGTGTCTTTTGAGGCAAAATCGTGAGGCTAGTAATGGAAAACTCTATAATTAAGTGTAGTTAGGTTAGAGTAGTACTGGGATGGATGACCTCCTGGGAAATACTCAAGTCACATAATTTTTCAAAAATCAAAGCAGACAATGACTCTACATTGAGATCATAGGATATTACAATATAGTATCAGAGCCGACCTCCCGCAATACGATATGGTTCGAGGATGAACCAAGCAAAAGTTGGTGGGCCTGTGACACCCATGGTCGAAGAGGGCAGGGGTGATCGCCGGGTGATGTCCTAGGAGAAAGGAATCAGTGAGGCAAATTGCGGCTCCTTACAGGTTTTTAGGCCGAATAATATGTTGCAAAAGGTGCACAGGAACGAATTATCTTATATTAAAAAAGGAGAGAGATCCTAAGCTATATAAGTAGATAGTGTGATCTCAAATAGTAGAGATGCCTTTTGGGGCAAAACTGTGAGGCTAGTGATGGAAAACTCCATAGTTAAGCGCGGTTGGACTGGAGTAGCACTGAGATGGGTGACCTCCTAAGAAGCACTCAAGTCACGCAGCTTTTCTAAAACCAAAATAAACAATACCTCTACATTGATATCACAGAATATTACAAAGAGTGTAGGAGATAAGAAAATAAAGATAACATAACGAAGAAATGGAGTTAGGATTAAGAGGGTTAGTGGGGTGAGAGGTGACCTGCTATGGTAATTAATCAAGGTAAGTTGTTGGGATAAATAATTTATTTGGCTAAGTTAAGTGAGTTTAATTGCTTGACAATATAATATTAAATTAATAATATGTCATATTCTATATAAATTTAATATTAAAATCATTTTTATTTTATTCTGCACACATTTTAAAATAAAACTAATTCTATTTCAAAACTTTAACAAACTTCAAAATAACATAATCATATAAAAAATTATCTTTAACCTTAATTAAAAATATTTTTATAAATAAACAACCAAAAAAATAAATATTAACATCTATGACTTTCAAAGATGAACATTTTCATTTGTGATCCCCTTGTTTAGTTCTATTATTATTATTATTGAAAGATGTAATAATCAAATTTTTCACTCCTTTGGAAATAGGTATATTATTGGGATTTTCTTTTTATGGAAGCTTTAGAAAATTAATTCATCAAACTACTGATTATAATAGTCGTTCAATATAGAGTTAAAGATGAAAGGAAGGTAGTTGTCATGCCAAGATGTTTCTTCTTTAATTGTTAGTGCATGGCGAGCTAGCATGTATACCACATTATTGCCATCTCTTCTCCAATGTGAGTAGGAACAGGCGTTGAAAGTCTTTATAATTTTCTTTGTTGCTTCTATGCATAAACAGATAGATTCTTATCATCTACTAACAAAGCTTCAGTTGCCATTTTAACATCTCCTTTTAAAATAATATCTTTAAAATTAAGATCATTAGTGAAACTAATGGCCTTCTTAGCTACATAACTCTCCGCATCGACTAATGGTCGGCTTTTTTTCGTCCCTAGCAATAATTCCCTCTCCAATGTAGTCATTGTCTTTGTCCACAACTGCGTCAAAAATGATCTTAGTAATATGCTTAGATGGGGTTGTCAAGTAACCTGTCTTTGAGTAGTAATTATCTTATCATTTTTGTCGACATTCTTAATCTCCTCCAAGTAGTTATTGGCATAGTTTTAAATGGCTATTTGATTATCTTGATTTACCTGCCAGCACAGCACTATGAGTATTCCATATGGACTACATAATTATAACAAAGCCATCTAATTTTGTTGTTGCTGCTTTAGTTAACCAATCTCGGGTATCCTTCATTTTGCTGTTAATACTTAACGAAGGTGCGTTTGCTACTTTCCAAGTTTGCTGGGCATAAGAGCAGTCTCGAAGTACATGAATTATTATTTCATTCTTATCATTACAGAGGAGGCATAAGCTTGAAGCTTGAATTATCTTTCAATATTTACACAAGATACGAAAGGCAAAGAAAAAAATATTGCACACACGTCAAGTAAATAGCCTAATTTTGTTTGGAATTTGAAGTTTTCAAATCTCCATCTACACTATAATCTACGTAATAGTACTTGACAATCAGCTTCTTGCTTCAAATCTTCCCTAGTAATGTATAACCTTATATGTGCATTTAGATCCTCTATATTACTAGGATTTAATTGGGCAAGGAGAGCATCTTCTAGGATGACATGCATAATTTTTTTATTAAAATATTTGTTAAGAATAAAATAAAGATATTCAAAAAGAGAAAGTTAGATCATAGTACTAGAATAAAATTAGGGATAAAGGTGGTCATTGTAAAGAGGGAGAGAGACAGACTGAATCAACCGGTTATTAAAAGGATTAGGAAGTAAGGAAAGATTGATGGAGATGGCCATTTGGGGTTGTTCCTTTTTAAGGGCAGTGCCTACCAAGAAGGCCAATGAAACAAGAGGGAATCTGTGGATTTGACTTGTCTGCAATTATATAATAATACTATTTATATGGTACATTTGCATGTGCCACACTTTCAAAAAGTTATTTTTATCTTTTAGGTATTTATGTAAAAAATTTTGTTTTTGATTTTTTTTAATTTTAAATGGTAAAATTATAAGTATAAAAAGTTCAAAGTCAATTGACATCTCAATTTAGAATATTGTAAATACTAATGAAAAGTAGCACATCCTTCTCCCTATAAAAATCAATAAATGCGACGTAATGTATTAGAAAATCAACTGCACTATTCTGATTATATTGTTCATATGTAATGTTATAAAAAGAAAATTTCTATTTATCTTTACTATATAGAAAAATGATATAAAATGATGCGGTGTCTTTATCATGCATAGGACCCACTTTTGTGTGTGTCTTAATATCGAATATCCACGCTGGTACGGTCATTCTAAAATTTATATAAAAGATGTGAGCCAAAAGGATAAGGCGCTTCGCATACATGGAGAAACAGGTTTTCATGGCACGAATACTCACCTCCACATTTCTCTCACATCTATTTTATTTTCTATTTTAAGTCCTCAACAACTTAATAATGTCACTTTGCACCCCACAATATAAACTTTGTAATTTTTGTGATAGTATATTTTTTAACAGGATAAAAACTAGAGTTCACGATGCACATAAATTTTAATATTAAATTTATAATATTATGAATTCTATATAAACTTTAATATTAAAATTAATTTTATTTTAAATTATAAAATTAATTTTATTTCATGCCTCATATATATATATAATATTTTAAAATAAAAAAATTAATTTTAAATATTTCATAAATTTCAAAATGAATAAATATCACATCAAGTGCTGTATATGTTTTTACTCTAATTAAAAATACATTTTTTTTGATAAACAAACGAATTTATAATATTATTTTTTCAACATTGCTTAGTGCTCGTAACTTTAGCCTATTGAGCTAGCTAGAGTGAGTTTGAGCAATTGAATGATCATTCAGTTCAATATTATTTAAATATTAAAAAGTATTTAGTTTAATATTATTTTAATGTTAGGATATATAATCTAGATGTTATTTTTTTAGTTATAATTTTATAAGTTTTTAAAAAATCATTTATAGATGTATTAAATTAAATAATTATTTTATTTAAATAATATTAAATTAAATGCTTCTTTGCTATTATTTAAATATTTATATTATCATTTTAAATTATTGATTATTTGATTCATATACATGATTATATTAAAATATGCTACTACTAATCAATATGGCTTTTCATTATTATTGTTAGGATGACATTTAAATCATTTAATTTAGAGTGACAAATATAAGTATTATTTTAAAGCAACCGACATGTAATTTTTGAAAATATTATCTAATTATATTATCAAATTAAATGCTCAATTTTTTTTTCAAATAATATAACATAATTTAACAATAATATTGTGCCACACGTTCCTTAGTCCCAAAGAAAATAAATGTTTTAAATCAAATTTGATCTGAATTAATTTAAATTTTCAATGTTCGTTCAGATTTTGATTACAGAACATTTTATTTTATTAAAATATTTATTAATCTCTATATTAATTATCATAATATATTAATTGTTAACACATGATTCCAGCGCTGCATCCTTGCAGTACATATGACGCCTAGCTGACATTTAGCTTTTATTTACTTACTAATCCATCTTTGTACTCATAGGTTTCTGACTCCGATCAAGCCTCGGACACGAGGGTTCAATCAAATCTCGGACACGAGGGGTCAATCAAGCCTCGTCCACGACGAGCCAGGACTATCCCTGATAACGTCGTCGATGACAGCGTTACAAAGCAGTGCCTGTCACAATCAGCTTGGCTCGACCGCGCCGTTCCCCGTACAAAGGCCTTCTTTCTAAGACATGCAAATCAATGGTCCGCATGCCCCAGCTATTACGGATCCCCAGAAGCAGTACCAATATTAAAAGTTAGCGTCCTCCTTTTGCGGCTTTTGGCCCCTCCGGCGGCCGACAAGTGGCGCGAGCTCAGAGCTTGTTCACCTGCTTTCCCCCGGAAAACCAGGACAAAGCTATACAATCCATCGCCTACAAATACCTCTGAACAGTCTTCAAGCAAGAAGATCAGGCATCGAGCATCCAGGATCAACAGATCAGAAGAGGAGGACTCGCCCCAGGAAGAGTAGAATCTCTCCTTTATTATCTCTTGTAAAACAGGAGCTTGAGAACAAGAAAAGCTCTCTTTCTCCTCCTTTCTCTCTCTTTCTCTTATAAGCTCTTTGTATTAGCCTTCAAGGTTACCTTTTTTCATTAGTGAAACTCCTTCGTTGATCGCTCGGTGGATGTAGAGGATCTTCTCCCTGAACTACCTTAAATTATTGTGCGCTCTTCTGGATGCCCCGAACTCTCTCTCTCTCAAGCCTCAACCATCAGGCTTATTCCTCTGCGCGCCGCCGTCTCTCAGGACTCTCTCTCTTTTCGGTGTTTCTTGGGATCCCCTACATCCTACGTCAACATTAATATACATAAAATATTTTAAATGTAAAAAATTTTAATTATATATTAATTTTTTATAAAATAATTATTTTTATTTTGAGTTACTTTTTTTCTTTTTTTGATAATTTGAGTTAGTTAATTTTAAATAACAAAATAGTTAAAATCAATTTTAAATACCGTACGAATGCTTTTGCGCGAGTGCGGTGACTCACAATTATTGCGTCTATAATATCAAAAAAAAACCCTAGATTGAAAATTTGAGAAAAAAATAAACGAGTAAGATCCCTTTTGTTTGCCCGTTTCAAATTAACCTGATTTAATTTTAACCGAGCATATCACATCACACATAAAATTTAATATTAAAAATTAATTTTATGTCACATCTTACACACATTACTAAAATAATAACTAACTTATATCACATCCCTCACATATATATCCCAACATAATAACTAACTTTACTTCACAATATTCACAACTTTAAATAAAAAAATATCTCTATTCAAGTTTAATTTTAACCTTAAGGGTGTGTTTGTTTGTAAGGTTAAATTTAAGAAGGTTAAAATTAAAATTGGATAGAGATATTTTTTTATTGAAAGTTGTGAATGATGTGAAATAAAGTTAGTTATTATGTTGGAATATGTGAGAGATGTGATATAAGTTAATTATTATTTTTGTAATATGTGTAGGATGTGAAATAAATTTAATTTTTAATATTAAATTTTATATGTGATGTGATATGCCTGGTTAAAATTAAACGAGGTTAATTTTAAACTTCTAGATAAATGAGGCCTAAAAAATTTAATCTTACAAACAAACAGATCATTAAAAGTTGAAATTTTGTTGACAGATCATGGGCCTTAGTATTTTTCCAATAGTTATGTAAGAAACTAGATTAAATGTGCGGTTACTTGAATAAAATAATTATTTAAATTCACTCTTATTTTTTATAAAGTATTTATTTTTTTATTTATTTTAATAGAACAGTTATTTCATATAAATTTTTATTCTATAAAAAATAATCATTTCTTCCACTCACCCAAAGAAAAACTTTTCTTTGTGAACTAAAAATATTCTTTTCAAAATTATCTTTATTTACACACATACACACATACGATACATATATATATAGTAATATATTTATTTAATTATTTGTGTAAAATTAAATTTAATAATAATAAATAATATGAGATTTTATTAAGTTATATTCATAGATATTTTAGTATTTTTTTCTTATTTACTTCTCATTTTATATTTTTGTTCATTCAAGTAAATAAAAAAATTATTATTTTATTCTCTTTAGAATACTAATTTCATTCTATTAGAATGATAATTTTATTTTATTTCATTAAAAGAAGAGTACCATAAGAGAGTTAATTAGAATTAGAATTAGAATTTTGTTTTACTTGACATTTAAAATTTAATTGAAAATTCAAAACAAAAATATCAAAAAGTTTAGCTGCCCATGCGTTCTCGAATGTGCCGTGGCCCTACCCACCTATTATTAATATATGTCACAATAGATTTTCAATCTCATCAGCATTCGTGCAGACTCATATTCATGAACTACTTGAAAACTATTCTTGATTTAAAGAACATTTGGTACAATATTATCTTGATGTTATATTATATTATCTAAATAAAGTAATTTTTTAATTTAATGATATCTACAAAAAATTAATCTTTTATTAAATTATAAAATTATTAATCAAAAGATGATATCTAAATATCATGACATGTAAATTACATAACATAATACCAAGATAACATCGAACCAAACACCCCCTTAGCATTTTTTGACAAAGTCACGCTAATAATATTTATTTTGACATGTTCAAGATTTCAACATAAATATAAATCTACATATATAAATACATATATTTAAATGCACATATTTGTATGTATATATATAAATACAATTATACATAATTTAATATATATATATATGTATTTTATGATTTAACTTTTAACTCAAATTATAATTTCTAATTTAAATATTTTAATTGATATTTGTGTGTATTAAAAGGTAATTAACATATGTATAAATAAATTTTAGAGATATTTACCTATATAACCATTTAGTTTTATTTATGCATTACCCATCCATTCTTAATTAATTACGTTATGTATACTCAAAATATTATAAAACTTATATACACATTTGAGTTAAAACTCAGTCAAAATTTATTTGAAAAAAAAAAATTGTTAGTAAATCATTAAAATTATATTTTTATTCTTAATAGTACATATTTTTTATTTTTCAATGCTATACTAAAGCGTTGATCTGTCCTAAAATCAATCCATGTTGTAGATGTCTCTTTTCCTTGCCACCACCTAAACAGTAAAATTTTAAAATTTTTATTCAAAATATATTTAAACATTTTTAAAATAATATGATGAACGACTCATATTTTTGTAACCTAACTATAATTAGGTTATTGAAAAAATTATGATTACTCATTATAATGAAAATAAATTAAAGTTTGTGTATGTAAGATTTTGTAATATTTTGAGTGTGCATAGTATAATTAATTAAGAATGAATAAATAATGCATAAATAAAATTAAATAGTGTGACATGTAAGTAAATATCACTAAATTTTAAGATTTAAATTTAAATGATATAGAGGTAAATATTAATACAAACTTGTGACAGTTATATACTAGTAAATGCCAGCTGGATTTATTATTATTATTATAAAAAAATCTATTTTATTTACGTTTAGGATAACTTTTTGTTTTTAGAATGATAATTTTTTTATTTCTTAAAATGTTATCTTTAATTTACAGAAATTTGCAAAAAAAAGACCCTTGATTTTTTTTAATTAGCTCTAGAGAGGTCCAGTCCAGCAGCTTTTAAGGGTAACCTATAACATGATGAAATCTGCAGTAGCTCAGCGTTGCGGGTCGTATAAATTAATGACACTCCATGCTGCAAAAGCCAAAGTACTACATAGGCGGGCAATTATAGCTTTTAAGCTTCATTTAGTTAAATTTTTTTTAGACAAAAAACAAAAATTAATTTATTTTTAAAAAATTTTATTTTAATATTAAAAAATATATAAAATATTAAATTTAAGTATTAAACAATCACTTTATTACACATTCAATATAATTTTTAATATGACTAACTCACTTTATTTCACATCATGCATATTTTTTTGAATTTTTTTACAAACATTTCTCAAATCATATGTTTTTTTAACCAAACATAGTCTTGGTGTTTAATCCTTACACTATACTATTTTGGTCATGTAATAAATTAATCTTCTATCATAAAAATAAAAAAAAAATTACTAAATTAATTTTTATGATGTCTTATATAACTTTTAATATACAAAATTTAATTTATTTAATATTCTATAGTATTTTCAATATATCAATTAATTTTATTTTATATCCTATATAATTTTTAATATAGCTAATTAATTAATTTTATTTTTTATTATACATATATCTTAAAATAAGCCTACAATTTTCACAACACGGCTAAATTACTCTTTGAAAAAAACAGGCCCATGATTTTTTTAAGCCAATTGAGAGACCCAAACGGTTTTTACCTTATGCAAGTTGTTTCATGATGCTAAGGTAATTTTAAAAATGAAAATTTAAACTCCAAATATATTTATATCACATAATTTAGATTGGATTTGCTCTTTTTTTTTTCCAATCTGTAACACTCATAAAATGCATATAAACTAAAATAAAATATTTACCAAAAAATAGAGGCACACATATATGATGATTTTTCTTCAGAACAATAAATTAAATTTGGCTGTATATTATTAACATTTAAATTAAGTTGTTTCTTAATCTAAACTTTGAATTAAAACTAAATTGACTCAAAAATAAAATCTTTAAATTGACACATTGAGGCGGCCCATCAAGGTTGGCCCGTTCAAGTAGTTTCATTTTAGCCGGCCCAAATCTCAAACATTTCATCACATGCGATCTATCATCAACTATTATTATTTATTATTTTTTCAATACAATACTTGATATTCATATCAATAATTTATAGCCTTTTAAAAGGAGAGAACAAAGAGAGAACTAATTAATTTTTAAAATCTTATTGTTGGGATTCTGAAGCTAGATCTTTAGGCGATTGGATCGTCTGATTGGAGCAATAGAGTGTTTGATCCTAGATTGGGCATACTAGATACAAGCAGATTGGATGATCTATCAGATAAGGATTGAATTATTCAATGGCAGATATGAATGTCAGATCATGCAATTGGAACTTTGAGCAACCGCTTGGCTGTTTTTAAGGATGTGTTTTTTTTAAATGGGGAAGCGATGTGTGATGGAGATCGGGATCTCTCCGACTAATGGGCAATAAGAGAAAGAAAATAAATGATTAGTATTTGAAGAACACTCAAAGAATGGAAAACCACAAGGCAAATACGAATTTTTTTTTTATTTTACTCAAATCAACAGAAAGATGCGGTCACAATAGGAAACATTTACAAAATATTTTGGCATTTATCTCTAGTCCTTCCCTCATTCTTCTCTATGTAATGTTTCCTATATCTTTTAAATAGCAATTATTGAACAACCTTTTGAGATTAAAAAAAATTATTGAACCACCTTTGAGAAAAATCTTTCATTCTTCATAATCTTAAATTATATACATTATTTTTGATGAGATATAAATATTAGAAATATCTGTCACCATTAATGTGTCATTACTTAAATGATTAGTATTACAGTTATATATTTGAGACACTTTCTTCTATAAATGATCGATTGCTATGAAAAATCAAGAATCAAGTTAAAAAATATTAAATTCTTTGACTTTTGTAGGACTGTAGGGAGATGCCATTGGGCTGGATCATTATGTAGAGAACGAGTTAGAAAAAAATTGAAGTTTAAACTCAAGCCTCCAAAAAAATCATTGTACACTGATTTTCAAGCAATTTTGATTAAAATTGTAGAGGGAACACAAACTATTTTTGGAATATATCATTTTAGTTTATTTGGGAGATTATTAAGGTCAATATGAAGTGGACCCTTCAAAATGAGTGCAATTTCAGCATTAACAATAACATTATTTTTCAAAGATAATAATATCATTAATAATTTTTAAAAAATACAATACCATTAAAAATAAGCTAAATTTTTATGTGCGGATTCTATTTTTTGACTATTTATACATAATCAATAGGATTATATCATGTGTCAAAATAGAATCCACACTCAGACATATGTCGTGACAATACGTGCCACAAAGGCCTTATTTGGTTTGAGATATTTTCAAATAAAAAAAATATTTTATTTATTAAATTTAATGAGAAATGAAGTTTATTTTAATATTAGAAAGTATGAAAATATAAGATTTTTTTAATTTTAATATTTATATTTATGTTGGATGTAAAATAAAATTAATTTTTATAATTAAAATTTATATTAAGTAAAAAATTGGTCTCAAATCAAAAGTGACCGGTGTGTTTCTGCACAGATTTGGATCGTATTTGAATATTAATTTCTTATGGCCTCGTTTGATTCGAGCTTTTTTTTTTAGATATAAAAAAAAAATTATTTTATTTTTTAAGTTTGATGAGAGAAAAATTTATTTTACTATTAGAAAGTGTGTAAAATATAAAATACTTTCAATTCTAATATTTGTATTTGAATTAAATGTGAAATAAAGTTAATTTTTATAGTTAAAATTTGTATTGGGCAAAAATCTCACCTCGAACCAAACGAGGACTATGTTTCTGCAAGCAGATGTTTTCGTATTAAAAACACACAAATTTCTCAACACCACTACTAGCTACGGAGTTGGCCACGCTTCCAATCGGCTGCGGTAGTAACGTACTCACTCGCGGTACCGCTTAATTGAACACTTGTCGCCGAGTTGGCAGTTGTCATGTTCGTTTGCATTTTTAAGAGCACGTTAGTATTCGTTAAGATCCGATCGGACGGTCGAAACGTCGACCAATTGCCTTCTAATAATATTCCGCGAAACAGCGAAACTCGACAACCCTCTCGAATCCGGCGCTTCACCGCCATCTTCTTCACGCCGACATTCTTGCTAGAACTTGCTTCCCGGCACTCCGCAGTGATCGGATTGGCAAGCAAGCAAGCGATCGACGACTAGGATGAGGAGAGCACTGGGGTTTTACTCCCGATTCCTCGTCCCGAGGAAAATGATGTGTTCTTCTTCTTCCACGGCCGCGTGGGGAGGATCCAGCGAGCGGAAACTCATTACTGGGACGCTCTACGGGACTGACACCGCGCCGCCAGACCGGAACCGTTGCTTGTCTTCTTCCCCGTTTCCATCCATTTCTTCGTCCATCGCCGTAAAGTCCGTTACGGCAGGCTTGGCGGGGGCTCTGTCCTTCTCCCTTGCTTTCTCGACGTTGGCGGAGGCGAAGGAGCCTCCATCCCCGATGTTCCTGCCGAAAGATGTGGTTCTTTATCAGTATGAAGCCTGCCCGTTCTGCAACAAGGTTAAAGGTTAGCTGTTCTAGTTTCAATCTGTTGTGATTGGATCTCTGTTTCTTCTTGGAGACTCTGATAAATTGGTCTGATGACGCTCCCAAGAGCTGCTCTTGCTAACCTACATGATAAATTGGTCTGATGACGCTCCCAGCTAAACTTTTGTTAGTGCCATTTGGAAGAACTCATTGTAGGACAAATCTCGTATCGTTAATTCTTGAGTGCCATGTTAAAGAACTAGTGAAGGACAAACATGTATTTGGGCTACCAAGGGGAACTCCTGCAAATCCATATGATGAATTGATGGCTGGCGATTTCAGCAAGGAGAATAAATCTAGTTATCATTAAGGGGGTGTTTGGTTCAATGTTATCTTGGTCTTTATAATTTAGTTGTCATGATATGTCGATGTTATTTTTTTAATGATAATTTTATAATTTTGTAGAAAGTTATCTATGCATGTCATTAAATCAAATAATTATTTTCTTTAAGTAACATGACATAACACTAAGATAACATTGAACCAAACTCCCCTAAAATCCCATTACATTGATCTGCTGTTAAATAGTGCAAAGAATAACATGTGCTTGTAATATTCTTTTCAAACTGAAAGGTGTTAGTTTACTTCTTCACTATGAAATCAGGGTTAGTAAGCACTTATGATATTTTGTAACTGATGTATCTTACTTGAATGAAAGATTAGCTTGTATGTATTGCCTTTAGCTGCTTAGCAGGCGATATAATTTTTTATTGTGTATCTATCATCATTTGGAATGTTATAATTCATGAATGTATATTGACAGGTGCCATCCATGATTTTGTTGTCTTAGCTTGGAGGTTGTGCTATTACACTATGACGTTAATTAATCTTAATTCTAACATGAGGATTTTTTTTTTAAATTATTATGGAGAATGACTGAATTCTTTACCAAGTAGATGCTTGTAGATTAAGAAGCTTCAACCTGTGGAGCATAACAAACATAACGTCTTAAATTTTAGACAAATTGGCCATCATTGCCGTCATTGCTGGTATTTTGAAGTGTACATTTATCATATTCAATTACCTTTTTCATTAAATATAAGGCCTTTCTGTGGTATATTTTTAGAGGTGGAGAAAGAGGGCTTTTCATTTGACCATAGGCTATTTTAAAACAATTGGCTCTTAGTGGATAAACTATATATAAGTGCAGCAATTTTAGGGAAGTAGAGGAGAAACTCGACCTTTTAAATGTGTTGTTTTATAAGTCAGAAAGGGAACTGTCATCTAAGGCTCCTGTCCAATTTCTTGTTACTTATATTTGAAATTTGAAGGTGGTAGGTATGTGTGTGTGTGTGTGTTATATATATATATATATTTTAAACAAAGGGAGAGCTCTGGAGTTTCTTTCATTTTATTGAATGTGGAAAACATGAAAGGAAGTGATCGCAAATGTTATGCTTGTGGATTGCGTGCTATATTTCTATTATGAAGGGAAAGAGGCACATCTTTGGGCCTCAAATTTTTAGAAGAAATTGTTGAATTTTTCATGTATTTGAAGTCATCGTAATGGTATATCATCTTGCTCTTATTTATGAACATTTTTGTGCTTTTGGTAGAGGGCATTCTAAAATTAACTTCTTTGACATTCTACCGTGGAGCATATGGTACTTGCCTTCGCTCAAAATTTTCTTTTTGATTTTGTCATTGCAGCGTTTTTGGATTATCATGACATACCATACAAAGTTGTAGAAGTTAACCCTTTCAGCAAAAAGGAAATCAAATGGTCCGACTATAAGAAAGTTCCAATTCTTACGGTGGATGGTGAACAGTTGGTTGATTCATCAGGTTCTTGTTCTGACTTAATTTTGGAAGTAGAATCTGCTGAATGCTATTTCAAATATGTTTAAGGGGTATTTGGTTCAATGTTATTTTGATGTTATATTATGTCATTTAAAAAAATAATTATTTAATTTGATGATATGTGTAAATTATCTTCTAAAAAATTGTGTAGTTGTTACTTAGACAATGACATCTAAATGTTATGATATCTAAATAATATGACATAACGTCAAGATAACACCGAATCATATGCTTCCTTAGCTGCTGGTAGCATTTCATTGAATATTTTGTTTAACTAAGCAATAATGCTTTCTGTTTTTCGTTCTTGCAGATATAATTGATAAGTTAAGCCATAAGATCAACCTGGACAGTGCTGTTGTTAACGGTGATGAAGAAGCAAAGTGGAGAAGGTACATGTTTCCAGTATATCTGCATTTGCAGCTACACCAAGAAATAATTGTAATCTTGTATTTGTTTAACTTTTTTGCCTAAAATATTTCTATCTTCCATTTATTCAATAGCTCTGCTATTTTTAATCAGTTTCATCTGTTCCAGTCCCATGTTAAAGTAGGCATTTAAGCTGTTTTAATTCAATTTCCCACTTTAAAGCAGGCATTTTATGTGCCAGTGAAACTCTTGAAGAAGGCCAAACCAATGAAAGTTTGAAGCTTAGTGGCGAAAGTTATATGGTTGATTTTAGGAAGATTTGTTTGTTGATTGGTTATGAAAAAGTGGCTTCCTTTTTATTTTTTTAAGTACTTTTGAATCATCTTGAAATCAAAATTGAGAATATTGGCCTTTATTAGAATTTAGTTATCAGTATTGGACATATTTAAATGATATTTCTTGATTTGTTGTTATTATAATGCAGGTGGGTTGATGAGGACCTTGTGCATGTGTTATCCCCAAACATATACCGGACCACTTCAGAGGCTTTGGAGTCGTTTGACTACATTACTACTCATGGTAAGATTTTATTCTATTTATATTTTGTGTCATGCTTGTTGAATGTTGTGGACTTCAACTTTTTTTTTTTAAACAACTTCTAGTTTATAAGCACTAAAGAATGCATGTTAGGTTGATACTAATTTTTGGCAATATGGTAACGTTAATGTATACTTTATTAGCACTGGGTTGGATATTGGCAAAATAAAGCTCTATTTGGTTGGAGAGAAAAAGATGATTTGCAAAATATGTATTATGTGAAATAAAGTGAATTAATTATATTAAAAATTATGTTGGATGTAAAATAAAGTGATTATTTAATATTAAAATTTGTGTAGGATGAGATATAAAATATTATTTTATTTTTAAAATTTTTAGTTAGAAAAAATTTTAGCCATGGCTAAAATTTCCCCCCAACCAAATAGGGTCTTAGTCTTTTTGCCCAAGCCTAGGCTCTGGTGATCATTATAAAGTACAATAATCATGCATAACTAAAGGTAATCTTTTTTGTATCACGAATTTGTAATCATTTTATATCTTATTCTAAATATTGGACCAACTTAAAGTGTAGCCTATAAAGTAATGCGGGCACCCGAAGATTTTAATAATTTTTTTAGATGAATAATCTTAATTAAAGATGATTTTTTGTTTTTTTTCTTTTTCTTTTCTGCATTGGGTTCTTTTACTTTTTGTACAATTTCCGTTGAACTTCAACAGTTTTTCTGTTGTATAGGTAAATCTGTAAATTGCTCAAGTCATTTTGTGTTTGATAAATTGAATAGAATGAAGAATATTATTCCTCTCTAAAGGTCTCTTTTGTTCTTGTCCTTTTCTTCCCTTCCACGAGTTCCTCTTCTTCCAACTTTTCTCTCTTTTTCTTGTTCTATGTTAATAAAGTGTACTATTAAATTATGAGTTACTATTATCATTGAAATCAGCTTATCTAATGAGGTCAGCTAGCATGCAAGACGATGTGAAGCCATTAGTTCCCTTTTTTTTTCTCTTCATTTGTATTTCCCATTCCTCTTTACATTAATGTGAGCGAATCCAAGTTACAATATTAAGAAAAGAATAGAAAGACAAAAAGTGAGATGGGCATTAGTTGAGTCTGCAAATGATCTAAATACTATTGTTGCTTTTGCTTTACCCATGTCAATTGCATATTTCTATACAGGTCTTAGGAAAAGGGATTGGGATATTTTGGGAAATATATTCAACGAACTTCAATACTTTTACCAAATAACAACTTAGAAGATTTCACTAGACCTAGAGCTCAACTAGGAAGCTAAAACCTCGTTCACGAAGTTTGACACACCATCTGATAGTGGTTTGGATCCTCAAACGAAGGAAAGCTACAAGCGAAGTTTTAGAGATGTCCAAGGTTAGGAGTTGAAAACCTCTGATAAAAGTGAAAACCTTGACTTGACTATGTTTGATTTGTGTTTGGGAGCAAACCTTGAGCATGGTTAACATAAATCAGATCGAGGTTTTGGCAAACCTTATTTGTAGAAGGTTTCTAAATGTGGTGCTAGTCTCGTGGAGATTCTCTAATTCAAAGGAGATGATTGTTTAGATATTGAAAAGAGATTATGATGCGGGACGGAAAACGATATTAATGATAATTTATATTAATATTCAGCAAACTGATTAGCAAATTATTTTAATTAAAAGAAAAATATTTTCTAGGTAAATTATATGATAAATAAGATTTTTGAATCTCGTAAATTAAGATATTTTAAAATTAAAATTAAATTGGATCGTATGATAAATAAGAATTTATCAATTTAGATTAAGGCGTCAATTTAAATTCAATAAATTAGATCCAAGGTTCAGGAATTTAGGACAGACGTCTCACAGTTAAATCCAACAGTAATTGACACACAAAGAGATATCGGGTCACACAATTAGAGCCAAATAAATAATTCAAGTCAAGCAAATAATTTGTATAGAAATCGAATAATCAGATTAATTGAGTTCGGGAAAAAGTTACCAACGAGTTGAATCGGAGACAAGCCACTGATCTGATCGAGTACGGAG
>JAEMOT010001809.1:369015-420661 GCA_019297695.1 Apostasia ramifera | reverse complement strand
GCGGTCGAGGCGAGGCGCGGTCGAGGCGAGGCACGGCGAGGCGCGGCAAGCGAGGCGAGAGCTTCAAAGATTTTTTTTTTTTTGTGTTATGAAAAGTGGATAACTAGGCTAATTTGAGGATTCTCTCCAAAGGCTAACCCTACCCTTTCCTTCACCGGAATATCGACCCCTTAACCCGGATCTAGGCTCTGAGAAAACTTAAACACAATTTCATTCATCACAATACTCTCTTCTTACAATGCAAGGCGACCTCTTTATATAGAGAGATCCTATATAGAAATTTGAAAATACAATATTAAATGCAGAAAATAAAATACCAAATAAATAAAAGCAAATATGGAACTAATTCTATTACAATAAAATAAAATCAGCTCCAAATATGGTGAGTCTTCAAATCTTCCAAATATGCCCTGAATCAAATCAAATCAAATTTAAATAAAGCCAATATGGAAATCTCTAATAGTTCTAATTAATTTGAATTTGAATTTTGATTCAGCACATGACGTCATCCTAGCCATCCGATTCGATGCTGATCTGTGTCCCCACCAGATTACCTTTGGTGATTGGAACATGTGCTTTTAGAAGCTCAGGAAATCTTAGACAGTTTTTGGGGATTGGCCACGTAGACCTGCGAACTGTTATGGAGTAGAGGTCACATCAGCCCATCACCAAATTGCTAGAGTTAGTGCTTGCATTGGACAACGATGTGCAAGGCATTATTGGATGATCTCACTGGAAATTGTTTCCCTCTTCTCCTACTATAAAAGGGCAGTGGTATGATGATTCCTATGTGATTGATGCTACTTAGGAGTGACTATTGGAGTGAAAAGTGAGTTCTATTGTGAAAAGCATTCGAGATTTTCGTTAAGAGATTAAGTCCTATGGTGTTGATCTGAACAAGGGGAATCCAGTCTCAGGAAATTTTGCCATCATTGTTGTCATTGAAGAAGAAGGAGAAGAACTGAGAGAGGTCTTTATTGTTGTCTAGGTTAGACATGTACCTTTGTAACTTTTTGTTGTGTCATCGAAAAGTGTCGTCCAATCCAAAACCTATATTAGCTAAGTTGCATGGCATGTGGCAACCGTGTGTAGTTATACGCTCACATTGAACACATAGGTGTCTTACTGTTAGCACTAGATCCTAGAAGAGAGTTTCCACATTTACTTTTATGACTCTGTAGTTGAGGTGTTGTAAACAAGTACTCAAAGCTTTTTGTATTTTCTGTTTGTTTTCCACTTCGAATGGGATTTCTTTGACGGGGTTAGTGGTCTTCCTCTCCTTCAGCAATACACATTTATGAAGAAATATAGATGATATTGCAGAATTTGGTAGAAAGAATTGTTTTGGGGTGTCCTACTAGATATATTATGCTCTTTGATTCTCATGTCCATGTGAGGGCGTTGCTTTACGGAAGAGATCTGATTTGCACGTCATCTCGCTCACACAATATGGTGCCCACCAAAATGCAGGCAACTTCAGTTTTACTGAGAGGTTAACAGCCAAATATGCTGGGGCTGGAGTCATGTACATGGTGTCCAAAAAGCTAAAGAAGAAGTACGGGATCACCGACGAACGTGCTGCTTTGTACAACGCAGCACGTACATGGACCGCAGCTCTTGATGGCAGAGAATTTCTTGGTAAGTTTTGTCAAACATGATGCACATTATTATCACACACTGCAAATTTACTCTGAGGCCCTGTTTGGCAATGGACTAAAAATCATGGCTAAAATTACCCATAGCCAAAATCTTAAATTTATTTTAAAAAAACTTAAAAAATTATTTTATATCTCATCTCACACAAATTCCAACATTAAACAATCACTTTATTTCACATCCAACACAATTCTCAATAAATCAATCAACTTTATTTCACATCCTACACAATTTTTAATATAACTAACTTACTTTATTTCACATCATACACATTTTTCAAAAATGGCTAAAAATTCCAACTACATCTTCTTTTTTTTCTTATTACCAAACAGAGCCTGAAACTCTTATATTTACTGTCTGGTATAAGTTTGAAGTTATAGGTAAACAAAAAATTTGTCTTCTTTTCTTTTTTGAGGTTATACAAAACTCTTCACATATCTTCTTTTACAATCTTTTATAGAAATATTCAAAATATCTTCCTCCAGGTGGCTCTAAACCTAATCTGGCAGACCTTGCTGTCTTCGGAGTTCTTCGACCAATTCGTCATCTGAAGGCTGGTAGAGATATGGTAGAGAATACTGACATTGGAGAATGGTATGAGAGGATGGAAAGTGCAGTTGGTGAATCATCCAGAATTCAGGCTTAGCAAGTAAATGGCAATAGGTATTTTTGACTTTTAATCTGTTAGACAAATTATTTGTGCACAAAATATTATTTCTTGTGCTTGGATAAAGGGGTTATTACTGAAATTTTGGCTGATTTTTGGGACTCAGCAATCAAACAGTACTGCTAGTCTCTTTGTTGTACTTCTTTGCTGGATATTATTTCATTTGGGATGAATCTTTGTAGATATAGACGCAGTTTTAATTTTTATAGCATCTATAAGATTCAGTGGTCATATTTTGACCCTCTGCTTTCTTTATGTTGCTTTATCTGTCTATAAAATGTGAGCTGAAACATTTGTACTATCATTCTTATCAAATTTAAGATTAAATAATGTTGATGTTGTGTCTTTTTATGTTGTTTAAATTTTTTTTTCACAATATAATATGAGTATGTATAAATGAACTGAATATAGCCTGATTGTTCATAATTTCTAAGAGCTGAAGCTTGAGCAACCGTTTGTGATTTAAGTTGTTAGCTAGCTTGTTTAATTTTTTTTTCTGTTTAGGCTTGGTCTTGTTTGAGAAAGTTGACTTAGATAGTCTGAACATATAAATTGTAGGCCGATTGAAATTCCAATTAGAAAAATTAAGTTATTAAATTTTGCCCATGTACAAAGAGAAAGAGAGAGATCAAAGAAGATGTGATAAGAAACTATAAAAAGTAAGGAGTGATCTCAGTCACTTAGACTTAGATAAAAATTTGTTGATTGATAGAGCGCAATAGAAATAAAAGATTTATGTAGCCGACTCCACCTAATAGGATTAAAGCTTGGTGGTTGTTGTTGTAGGATAGGTCTTATTTGAACCAGTTCATTTAATATTATTTGGTATTTGGTTTGATTCAATTTAGATGGCATTGTTATTTAAATATTTGTTATCTAGATTTTTTTATTATTTAGATGTCTATGTTTATAAATTATTGTTTGAATATTATTTTATTAAAAATAATATAATTAATTTATTTTTATTATCTTAAATTTTTTTTTTTAAAAAGTTGTTTAATTTTATTTTAAAGTGATAATTTTATAAATATTTTAATAGTTAAAACTAAATAATTAATTTGTTTAAATGACATTACAATATAATTGAACCAAGTGCTTCTGAACTGGCTTATTTAATATGAACAAGTATTGAGTTTTAAAAATTGTCAACCTATTTATTTCATGACCCATATATATAATGCCTTTTGTCCGAGATCAAAATAATATTTGATTAAAAATATAANATAGTTTTATTAAAAATAATTAAATATGTGAAATAAAATATTTTTTTTATATTAAAATTTATGTAGGATATAATAAAAATTTATTTATTATTATTACTGTTATTTTTTTAATTGAATACTATTTTGGTCTTGGGAATGACCAAAATAGTCTAAACATGTTCATTAATTCTTTTATTACTCAACGAGTCACAGCATATAAATTTTAATATTAAAATTAATAATATTATAAATTTTACATAAATTTTAATATTAAGATCAACTTTATTTTATATTCTGCACAAATATTAAAATAAATAATTAACTTTATTTTATTACTATAATAAATTTTAATTTAAAATCAATTTTATTTCAAATTTTTTATAATTCTAAAAATAAAAATATCACACCACAAGTTTTTAAAAATTATTTTTTACCTCAATTAAAAATAACCCTCATAAACAAGCAACCTATTAGCATTTTCCTAAGATATAGATTACTCAAATTGACACTTTCTTTCTATATTTTAAACTTTTTACTATATTTTAAACATCTTTATAGAATATATTTAGTCTCCTTTAGATGAAAGCTAAAAAGATTCCTACCATTATTTTGCTATCATTTCAAATTTTTTATAAATTTTAATAATTTTAGTTTATATTTATCATAAATTTTAATATTAAAAATTAATTTTATTTCACATTTAATATATATTTAACTTTATCTCATATATCTTAGATTTTTTTATTAAAATAATTTTACATGCTATCAAATTTATAAAATTTCTTCCTCGAAGACGATTATTCTTGCAAATGAGCCCTTAAATTTTTAGGTGAGCTGCTGTCCCGCCAATGTCTGTAATTTTTTCTCAATTTTGTTTCCATTTACTTGAATAGTTCAATCTTTTTTTTTGAAAGAGAATAGTTTAATCTTCACATTCTCAGATTTGGTAAGAAATTAAGAACAGCAAAAATAATTTAGAAATAAAAGAGAAAAAACTTGAAAGGAACGTAAACAAGAGAACTTGCTGCAAATTCTCTCAGTTTGAAGGGGAAAAAAAACAAAAATCCTTCTCCATCAATGCTGTTTCTTGAAGAATTTAATGTGTAGTTCAATCAAGAAACGCGTAGAAGGCTTGAACAGCACGCAAGAACTATGAACAAGTTTCCTTTCTCCAACCCACAAGAAGAACTGACTGAAAATGAAGAAGAAGAAGATCTAGAGCAGAGCAACGCTGCTACAAATTAACGAAGAAGTCCTGCTGCGATTCTTGAATCTTTCGAAGAGCAGGAGAATGGAAGCAGCATTCACGACTGCGGTGCCGGCGTTCATTGCAGTTCTGTTAATCCAGCCTCTCTCCGCCGGAGCCGCCGGCGGCGGACACATCTCGACTCCGGCGGCTCCGGCCATCATAGTCTTCGGCGACTCCATCGTCGATCCGGGCAATAATAATGCGGTCGCGACGGCGGTCAGGTGCAACTTCCCGCCCTACGGGAAGGACTTCGTCGGCCGTGAAGCGACGGGGAGGTTCAGCAATGGCAGGATCCCCTCTGACCTCATAGGTGTGTTTACTATTCCCAACTCATTTCGCTTTCGGTTTCGATTTCCACTTTTGCATTCTAACACGTATATGCTATTACACTCGCATCCGACGTTGAATTGGGTTCGATCGTGAGCACTGTTTAGATGCTAATCATTCGGGTTATGTGCGCTTGGTCCCACCTATGTTACACACGAAGTGTTTAGTGATTGGCACCTGAACAGTATTCTGTTTGCACTTAAGATTTCTCTTTTATAGAACTAATGTACAATAATTAATATGTATAATAAAGTACATGCTATTTATCATATAAAACTCTTGCCTTATTTGATTGAGGGCAAAAAAACAAAAATAAAGTTTTCTGTAAACAAATTTATTAATATAAAATATTAAAAAATTTAAATGTTAAAATTCAATTTTATTTTATATTTCTACACAAATCTCAACTTTAAAAATTACTTTATTTTTAAATCCTCATATACTTTAATAAAACAAAATTCAATTTGTAGGCAGTAATAATACTCATCAAATATTAAACTAAATCAATTTGATACTATAAGGGCTTGTTTGGTCATAGTACCATTTTAGTTACGTCAAAGATCAAAATAATTTATTTATTATAAAAATTTAAAAAATAATATTAAATTAATTTATATAACATTATACATTGCTTTTAATATAAAAAATTTCATTTTATTTTACACCTTACATTATTTTCAATACATTAATTAATTTTATTTCACATCGTATATAATATTTAATATAATCAATTTTATTTTTCATTATATGCATATATCCATGAAAGATCATAAATTTTATGGCAAAATCAAATTAATCTCATTGCCAAACATGCTTAAGAGTGCATTTGCTTAGACAGAATGATCATTCTATTCCACTCTTATTCTTTATGGTATGACTATCCTCATATTTACTTTAATAGAGTAGCTATTTCATAATAATTTCTATTCTATATTTTATGGAATAATTATTTCTTCAACTCACTTGAGGAATATATTTTCCTTGGTTATTCCTTATCGAGTAAAAATATCATTTCAAAATTACTTTTATTTACACATATTCACGCATACACACACGTATACATATGTATATACACATATATATATTCTTATATATATTATGCATACATATATATATTTAAATGAGTTATATTTATTTAATTATTTATGTATAATTAAATTTAATAATAATACATAATATGAAATTTCATTAAATTATATTCGTGAATATTTTAGTAATTTTTATTTTCATTCACTTTTTATTTTATATTATATTCCATTTAAGTAAATAAAAAAATTATTATTTCATTCTTTCAAGAATGATAATTTTATTTTAATAGAATTATAATTTTATTTTTTTAATTAAAGTAAATATATCGTAAATATTTTATACCCTTGACAAGCTAGGATTGTGGTAGAAATTGACCAAGTATGAAAACAAGTTGGTGACAAAACTAATATAAAATTTTTACAGCTTCTGCATTAGGAATAAAAGAGTACGTGCCTCCATATCTTGGGACAGAGCTATCACCCAATGATCTTCTCACAGGAGTGAGCTTCGCTTCAGGAGGATGTGGATTTGATCCTCTCACAGCTGATCTAGTGGTATATATATTCTTCACACTTTTCAGCTACAATATTTGGAGAGCTTATAACGCCAGCTTCTCTATCTTAATCCTATCAGTCAGCTCTTTCAATGGAGGACCAGCTAACTCTGTTCAAGGAGTACAAGAAGAAGATGAAGGCAACTGCTGGAGAGAAGAAAGCAGGAAATATCATTGAAAAAAGTGCATATCTCGTAGTTACAGGAACAGATGATCTTGCAAACACCTACTTCAGCACACCGTTTCGAAGGATGGAATATGATCTCCCCTCCTACATCAACTTCACAGTTCAATCAGCTTCAAACTTCGTTCAGGTATCACAATTAGAACATCCCAATTGTTGCTTTTGAGATTAATGACAGGAGTGTCATAGCTCCAAGTTGCACCTCTTCTAGCTACAATTTGTCTTGGTTTTGGTTCTTTTTTCTTGTAATTTTTATTATATTGATTAATTTGATCTCTCCCAAGATTTTCATAACTCTATCTAAAATCAAACTTTTAGGCAAATTTCGGCAAAACACGGGAAAAATGCTTGGTATATATGAAGAAAATACTCATAACATCGTAGACACATTTTGAGGCAAAACTAAAAAATTAATGACTGAAAACTTCATAGTTAAGTGTGCTTGGACTAGAGTAGTATTGAAATAGGTGATTTTCCATGAAAGCTATTTAATCACGTAGTTTCTAATCAAAAGCTAAAGCAGACAATATCTACGATGGGCTAGGCTGTTACAGAACTAGTCAAGTGATTGGTTTATGATTTAATCTGTTCAATAAATTAAAATATCGATTTGATTGGATAACCTCACAATTACATCACAGATATTTTTAATTCTATAAATATTATGAATAATTTTTAAAAGATTAATGTTTGTTTAGAAATTGAATAATTAATAAGAAAATCTAAAGAAAAAATTAATATTAATAAGTATTACCGGGTCGGATCCGGGTCAATGTTGATCCGATTTGAAAAAAGTCCGACCCAGAATTTATAAATATAAAATTATTTTATGTATTTATATACTTATTATTTAATTGCATATGTTAATTATTGTTTTATTTTATGAAGGTTTTGAAATGTGACTGAGGCCTATAATTATTAAAAAAACTATTACAAGTTATTTTAAGTGAAGTAATTAGAAAATACTTGCATTGTGAATTGGGATTAATGCTATAAATATTTTTTACTGTTGAGATGAAATATTTAGTGCTAGCTTTAACAGAATTGTACTTTATTTTTTATGTAATATTTTTATTCACACTATTGTTTCTATTTTTTTTAATATTTTATTATAATGTTGATGTCAGTGATATGATCTTTAAATGTTCATATATTATCCCTATATTTTCTACTATAGTGAATTTATATTATAAATTTTGCCCTGTTTGTTTGCCCATTTAAAATTAACCTGGTTTAATTTTAACCAAGCATATCACATCACATATAAAATTTAATATTAAAAATTAACTTTATTTCACATCTTACATATATTACTAAAATGATAACTAACTTATATCACATCCCTCACATATCCCAACATAATAACTAACTTTATATCACATCCCTCACATATCCCAACATAATAACTAACTTTATATCACATCCCTCACACCTCCCAACATAATAACTAACTTTACTTCACATCATTCATAATTTTCAATAAAAAAATATTTCTATCCAAGTTTAATTTTAACCTTGTTAAATTTTACCTTACAAACAAACAGACAGTGATCAAAATTTTATTTAAAGATATAAGAATATATATATACAATCAATAGTTGTAGTCATTAAAAAAAATAGTATTAAATTATGTAAAAAAAAGTTCCGGGTCGACCCGAAATCCGATCCGAAAATCTGAACCGTAGCGGGTCATGGAACGAATCTGGGTTGACCTCAATCCGATCAGATTTTTAATCCAATCCGGATGCATCGGAATCGGATCTGGGTCGAGGTTAATCCGATCCGGATCCGATCCGTTGACAGGCCTAGCAATTACTGCTATTAATTAAATAGTATAAATATAAACTTATAATTTAGTTATTAATTCACATGAATAATCAAATTGATTAACTTGGGAGAATATTAAAAGTAAAGAATCACTTATGCACTTTAACTAGTTTCACTGTTCATCTGGTTTAACGGTTGAACTGACTAACCGGCTTTTAGCCGATCCAATATTCTCGAATTATTATTTTGGTTTTATGGGCAAATATACTAATATAGTGGCCAGTTTACAATGGAACCGGTTCGACTTGTCGATCCGGTCTAATTTTGAGAACCTTGATCTCTCTTTTTGTTTTATTGAGGTTAGTCTCTTGATTCAAGTATAAACCTGAATGGAATGTATTAATGTTTGCATTTGGGTTGGGCTGTAAATGAATCGAGCATTCTATGAACAACTCGATGTTTGATTCAATAAGAGCTCGTTTATATTTGGTTTGTTAATTTTAACAAACGAACTTGAATATAATTTTAAATGCTCAATTGGGAAACAAATGAGTTTTAGCGTACTAGAGTTCGGCTCAGTTGATATGAAATGCATAAATATGCTAAATTAATTTAAGATTTGATGAGAGGCTCTTTTAGAGATTTTAGAAAATTTATAAATTATGATGATAAGTCTATTCATGAGCACATAGTATCTTGAAATATATATGCTTATGTATTGTTTTCATATTTGTGAATTAAGATATATATAAGTTGATAATATATTAGTGAGTTTATTTGCAAACTATATGAACCAAGCTCAAACATAACTTTACGTTCATAAAACAAGCTGGAACTGACATGAAATAAGCTCCAGCTCAAGCTCAATTTAAGTAAATAATCATGAATATGAATAGATTGCTACTCAGCCCAGCTCGGTTCATTTACAACCCTAATTTTTGACAAAAATGATAAAACTGAGTTTAGCAACCCACAATTTTCTCTTTTCATGCAATAGTTTTTAGGGTTTAGAGTTTAGGGTTTAGGGTTTAGGGTATAGGGTTTAGGGTTTAGGGTTTAGGGTAAATGCCCCTTTTTAGGGATAATTACCCACATGCCACATAAAACTTCATGTATTACACCACACACACTTTCTTCACAATCCATAGTGTAAATTTTGTGAAGAAAGTGTGTGTGGTGTAATTTTAAAAAGTTTGTGTGGCATGTAGGTAAATGCCCCTAGTTTTTAGTTAGAGGGCTACATTAGAATTTCATTTTGTTACTCATATTTGAAACATATTAATTGCAGTTCAATTTTCTTTTTTGTTTTTTTTTTGTTTTATTGATGTAAGACCAAGATTGAGTCATGTGGATTTGGAATAATTTAATGAACAAATTTTACATATTTTTAAGATTTTTAACTGAAAGATTGAAAATTAAGTAAAAGCTTTTCATTCAATGAGCTTGCTCGAGTTTGAATCAATACTCAATGAGCTAGGCTAGCTTGGACTGTGATTGGACCGAATTCTCCTCATCACAATTCAATTTTCAGCTAAGATTACATTGGCTTAAAATAGGATTGTTTACAGCCCTAGTCACCAAATTAGATCCCCTAAGTAATGGCATTAAAATATGAATTAGTTTTCTACTAGGTTTTATGCTATCTTTAGTAGCTAAAATTTTTGAAAAGTTTCATGACATCTTTGGCTCATTATTGTCATCTGATCTCATCTTAACAGAAATTGTATCATTTGGGAGCAAGAAGAATTAATGTTGTGGGAGCTCCTCCTATAGGTTGTTTACCATCACAGAGGACTCTAGCAGGAGGAATTGAGAGATTATGTGTTCCAATCTACAATCAAGCAGCAATGGATTTCAATACATTAATATCCAAGGAGTTGCAGAGGCTCAACGACACATTAACTCGATCCCGAATTCAATATATCGATATGTATACGCCTTTACTTGATCTTATCTCACACCCATCATCCTATGGTAATTCTTTTTTCCCTCTTTTAGTTCTCTGAGTAAATGGATTCCCTTAAACATCTGCTACAAATTTGCAAATGAAATCTGCAGGATTCATGGAATCTAAAAGGGGCTGTTGCGGTAGTGGAATCTTTGAGGTAACGCTAACTTGCAATAGCTTGACCACCTACGTGTGTGAAGATGCCTCCAAATATATTTTTTGGGATACCTATCATCCAACAGAGAGAGCCTACAAAATTCTGATAGGGAAGATTATCCAAAGATATAGAGCCTTTTGATTTGAAAGAGACGTTATTGGGTTTAGGGCAACTTAGCATGTAGAATGTTCTAAGGTGAATGAGTGAAATGCGTGCAGATGCAAGACTCAAGCAGAAAGAATGATGGCAAGAGAAAGAATATTAACTTGTCATTATACTATTAAAAGCATAATTGATGCTAAATATGATATATTAATTTCAAGTCTTACGTAGTGCATATATAATTTGTCATGCAATGACTAAAATATTTTGATTCCCTTTTTTAGCAAAAAGATAAGACTTATTATATATGGCTGAAATTTGTCATATGTAGCACATTTTGGTCCATACTTAGCAAAAAGGTACTCCTATATAGCACAATGGCGAGTTAATATCTTTTCTTACTCCACTTTGCTGCTTGGTCTCATATGCTAATATGTCGCTTGCTAATGAGCTTCTAAACATCTTAGATATTACATCATTTGAACTCAATAATTTATCTGCATAATTCTTAAAATAAAAAATTGCCTATTTGGTGAGAAAAATAAGCGAGTGAGCTTTTACTAAACTACACTATTAAAAAAAGCTTTTACTATACTATATAATTTTCCAAATTTGATCCATTTTATGTGTCTTTGTACCATTAGCATACATCTTATACTCAGTTTATACATATAAAAGAGTTGTTGTATTAGTATCGTACTTATTATTAGATACGATGTTTTGCGATTCATCTTAGATACATTAAGGATGCATTGAGTATGCATTGGATGCCAAGAAATTTTAAAATCCTAGATAATACCTTATAATAGTGCTTGTATACGAAGGTATTTGTAAAAATATGATCATTCTATGTATAAAGGATTAACCCATCATAAAAAAATTACAGGTAATTTCAGTCGGACCTTTAAGATAAACTTTTAATTTCACCTGACCTATAAAAATGAAACCAAGTCATCTGGGTCCTTTCTGCTCAAAACTTTTTTCACGTAAGTTTTTTTTTTCCAAACACTGTTAAAGTTTGATCGTTAATTGAATTATTATTTTAAAAAAATTAAGAAAACATATTTTAATATGGAAAATATCTTTAAGTACTTTTAATTGCTATATAACATCAACTTTTTCATCTTCTCTATATCCTAATTTATAATTGTAATTTTTAATACTTAAATATATATTTTTAGTTTTCAAAATAGTAACTTAACGATAAAATTTAACAAAATTTATAAATAAAGAACTTATGTCCAAAAAAATTTTAAACTCGAGAAATCTAGATTATATATTTTTATTTTTATAAAATATTAATCTCACATGAAGGCGTTGATAATTGAATCACGTTCTATTAAATAAAGTACAAATTAATATAATCAATTAAAAATTGTGGGAATCAAATTATTGTCTGCTTCATTTCAAATTTATATATACGCATATATTATATTTCATATTTAAGGTTTTGGCAAAAGTTTAAATAAAAAATTTCAAAAAGAAAAGTTTTTGGTCGGTTTGCAAAAAGAATTGCAGGAAAGTCTCTTAGCTCAACAATTTTACTTTTGATTTTGATTAATTCAAAACACAAAACATTAAGAAATTTTTTAAAATTTAAAAATAAAATATTTTTTTTTGTCAAAAAAAAGTTTGAAATTTTTTTTTGAACTAAAAAAAAGTTTGAAAATTCAAAAACTTCTGTGAACCGATGATCAGAAAAAAGAATGAAAGTAAAAAAGCAAAAAAAATAAAAAAGTAAAAAAAAAAAAAAATCGTTCAAAAGTGCAAGGAAAAAAATGAATGAAGCCAAAACCAACTGGAGTCCGCAGCGATCTCGTCTCAAACCCTAGCAAGCTCTGAACACAAAACCCTCATTCATCTCATACTCCACTTCGCCCTCTGTTGTCGCCGACATTTTGTCGCCGTCTCGGGAGCTTTGCTTTGAGATGGAGCCCCTTGTCTTTGCTGTAGACCGAATCAAGGCGTTCGGGAGATCAACCCAGATGTTCGTCAAAGGAGTGTTGCAGAGGTGTCGCAAGGGGTCCAACCAAAACCCGGTAAATAGTTAGCTTTGCAAGCTTTTATTGAATCTTCCTCGAATCTTTAGATCCAGGTATTTTGATGTTTTCTTCAACTGGATTTTTTGTCCTTCGAAGTTTGTAAAACCTACACATTTCGATTATGTGTTAGATGCATAGCTTTTTTTTTTACTAGTTTAGTTGATTAATTTTGATGCCTGAATTGATTACACCGAAATTTTTGCATTGTCAACAGACTTAGGATAGCGACGTAATCTGAATTTCATTAACCAAATTTCGTTTGCACACATCATACGAACTCATTGATGTTGAGGCGTTTAAATTGCTTTGTTTTTTATTTTTCTTTTGGTTCCCTAATCAAACCTAAAACGTTTTCTTCTATTGATTGGGCAATGCTGGGGAAGCATTTTGTGTCCTTTTTATTGTACCGCGAAATAATACAACGCCAAAACAATGCGAAGTTCCTTTGCCTTACAGAGCCAGCAACTTTGCTACCACTCCCTCCTTTGTCAAGGTTTGTTTTAGTTTGCTTGGGAACGATTGTCAGTGCTCGCTTGTCCTTATAATGTGCTATAAATGATCAAGCTTCTTTATTATCTGTTTTACTAAGAACGATAGAAGTTTGCATTCACTGTAAGAGTAACATTTATGCACTTTCATGCATAGTACATGTTTACGGGTCAAGCGATGGATTTATCTAAGCCATCCATGTTGCAACTTGGCCTAGAGTGAACTCTGTAACTCAATCAAAGCAACCAAGCCAAGAAGCCAGGAGCCTGGTTTAGATGTTAATTAGTTGACTCAGTTGGGGAAACTCTCTTACTAATTTTATGGGGGGTTCCTATGACCTATTATCAATCTATGGATAGCATCCACGAGCAGTTCATCCATAGCTCATCAACATCTTCTATCTCCAATAAAATAAATTCAATCATATTGGCCTCTTATAGGCTCAACAGATCGCGAGACATGTCATTATCCTAAAAGCTGAGAAGCTTGCAGGCGCATATTCTTACTAGCGTTGTAAAAACTGATCAACTCGATTGTGAAGCGGCACATTATTCAGTTGGGTTTGACACTAAAATTTGATTGAGTCTCAAATTGGATTAAATTATAATGAATTATTCTATTTTTATGGTATTTATTGTTTGATGATGACAATGAACTAATAGAATGAAAATATTTTTTTTAAACATTTATTACTTTTTTTGACAAATACTATTATCTTTTTGAATTTTTTTAAAAATAGTGATTTATCTGTTCACCACGTTATGATTGGTCTAGCCATGAACTGAGCATTAGGTTGATTCTTAATCTGATTTGGTTTTTACAAATTGATTCTAATAGCATGTTAATCACCAACTGCATGTGATTCACCATGATCTTCTTCTTGGCTATGAATAGTGGGATAGCTCCTCAGTAGGAAAGAAAGAAATGCTATCTAGAAATCAACTCTCTGGCATGATGCTCATTGCAATAGCTTTTTCCTTCTTCTTCCTTCTTCCCTTGTATTTTGAAGTTAGAACCCTGTAATTCTCTCTAGCAGGAGGCCATGTTGCCTCTGCAAATGTGTCCCAAATCCTTTTATACGCAATGCTATGGGTGTATCACTAATATTTTCAGTTGATCAGCTGGGCCGACAGAATGATTGCACTGATAAATTTGGAGGCTAATGTTTGCAGGTGAAGCGACAGATTTATCTTAGCTATCCATGTAGCAATTTAGTCAACCGATAGCGAACCTTGTAATTCAGTCAAAGCAGCCAAGCTAAACTAGAAATCCAGTTTAGTTCTTAATCAGTTGAGCCAAATGGGAAAACTCTCTTTTCACTCGGGTTAGTTGGCAGGATCTACTACAGTACCTTTTGACTCAACGAATTATCTCCCGAGAGTTTGAGACATGGAGCGGAGATAAGCTTGAAGATGATGCGGATGTAGATAATCCTATATTTAAATTTAATTATTTAATTATTATAAGAGGATAATAATTTGGTATTTATCTTTAGTAGAATTTAAGTATTAGACATTTAGTATTTAGCTTTATAGAATTTAAATATTCTAGAAATTAGAGAGTTATTATCTTTATGATAATTAATAATTATCATTTTATTTTATTAGTATTCATTTTCTCATGCTAGTTAGGGCTAGAAATCTATGAATTAGCTCAGTATCTTTATAATAAGTAGGCTTTAGATGATTAAATAAAATTCTCTTTAATTTTTTCTCATTTCTTCTTATTTTCTCCTCTTTTTTCATACACATTCTACATCATATCTACATTTCACCAACTATCTAATTAACTATGGGAGCTCTTACCATCTTCTATAGGTGGTTGCTAGGACCTACTGCCAAGTCATAATTAATCACAGGCATTTACGAGTGATTTATCTATCAGTTATCATTTCTTTCCCTCCAATCAAAGAATATTTGGTTATATCGACCTTTAACAAACTGTGATAGATTGTGGGATACGTGACATCACCCTATAAACTTGAAGGCGTTTATAACAGCCTTTCACAAACAACTTTTCTCGTGATCACAGCAATCTTCTTGCCAGTAAATAAGATGATCTCTCCTTAACCAGTAAGGAAAGTTATCCAGAAATTAGCTATCTGGCAAGCGAAAATAAAAATTGATTACAATATGCCAAATGTGAATATCTACAAATATAAGGAAATAAACGAGATCAGTCCAAATTTGGAATATTCTCATTCAAATCAATAAATTGATTTAAATGGGGATTTTCAATTCACTGATCAGCCACCAATCGTACCTGCTGCTAAATCTACAGATATCAATCCTCCATCCAGATCGACGCACGTGGTGAGATCTCAGACGTCGAGTGTAGACCCTGCCTGAAATAAATCAACGGCCCGATGTCGTCGTGTCCCCACCATGTATTTTACATTTAATCAGATTTGGGAAGCTTACAATGTATTTTTTTTTTATAATTTACTCTCATATTCAATGTCAACATGTTTCTAGATCGAAATACTGAAACGTTTGCAACGGGAAGCATTTTCGGATTTGATGAAGCTGAGGGATAGACAAGACAAAGTCGAGCGCATTCTATCCTTCTATAAAACTGGCAAAGGAGGTCCGTTCCAGGATGCTAGTACTCATATTAAAGGATTAATTAATGGGGACTGTGCTTTGACATTTTTAGAAGATGATTATCAACTGGCTTGTGATAACCTTGATAGATCAGGTGCAAAAAGAGGCATTGATCTTAGATTTACTTTTGAGACTCCTATTAATCAAAGAGATCTTCTTGTAGCCGAGTTTTTGGCTGGTCCATATGGCTTCACTGATCAGAACAATGCGAATCTGGCTTTAGCTAAACTTATGTATTTGGCAAATGTCTATGACTGGCTATCTGCAGCGCTTGTTCCTATCGGAGCTCAATGCATGGATTTTGGAGCACCAACATCTCAACAGGTAATTGCTCTTTTGGTACTTACTCTATTCTTTTGTTTAGTTAGAATTGTATTTGTGTCCTCGAGGTTTATCCCTTTTCCAATAGCTTCATATTTTTTGAATCGTTTTATGTAGGTTTTCCCCATGAATTTTGATTTTTTGAGGTCCCTGAACCTGCTAATTTATTTTTACGTGGCCCATTTAAGTGGTTCTATAACTAATCTAATGGTTTAATTTACATAATTGACCTAATTGCTCCCTCCCTCCCTTCCTTCCCGGTAGCGCTGAATGAACCGAGCTGAGTTGAGTAGTGGTTTACATTCAAGTTTATTTGCTAAAGCTAAGCTCGAGCATGTTTCGCGAACATAAAGATATGTTTGGACTTGGTTCATATGATTCACGAATGTGCTCACTAATGTGTTCATGAACGAGCTTATATATTTTTCTTATTAAAAAATAAGATATAATAAATATCTAAAAGAGCATCATATCGAGCATTATAATCGAGTATATTCATGAACATCATATGAATTGTTCACTTAACGAGCCAAACGCTAGTATGCTCGAACTTAATTATTTACGATTCGAGCTTTTAAAATTATATTTAAGCTTATTTGTTAATATTGACGAACTGAATATTAATAAGCTCTTATCAAACCAAACATCGAGCTGATCATCAAACGCTCGGTTTATTTATAGCCCTACCTCCCACCACACACAACCCAACACCTTTCTTTCCCCTTTCCATTCTAGCAGCCTTTCTCTTTTCCTCTTTCTCCTTCTCTTCTCTTCCTTTAATCCCTTTCTTGTCTCTCACTTCCCCTTTCAGATGATAAGGAGTCATTATATTGTGTATTCTGGTTTGAATTGACTATACTTAAACTAGGAATGACCTAAGTGAAATTACTAAACAATTTCGAGGAGAAAAATCATATGAGCTCCTAAAACTAGCTCCCAAAATTATATAGCATTGTTCTTTCGAGAATCGTTGTAATACGATTAAAAAAATGTGGACCAGTGTAAAAGATAGTATGAACCTTAGGAACACAAGTGTACTTTACCTTTATTATTATGTCATTCATGATTTAATTGATGTGAGCGCTAACTTACATAGCCTGTAGTATTTGCCAGGGGACAAAAAGGGGTCGGCGCTCTTCCTTTTGGCCGCCACAATTCCAGCAATGTCAAAGCTGTGGGATAGGTTTCACGGTTAAAGATTCTACCATTTCTGCTAGTTTAGCAGGGCTAGTCTCTGGGACGAGGGAGAAGGCTAGTTCTGTTGATTATATTGATTTGAGCACCTTTTTTCAAGTTTTGTACCAACCGTCTCAAGAAGCAAGGCTCGCGATGTCAGCCGTTTGGCGACGCCGGTCATCGACTCAGCATTTGAAACTCGGACCCATTGCCTTGCCACCTAGCAACTCGAAACAGGGAACATCTTCATCCACTCCTAGCAAGGGAGTGGATGTTAGTACCCAGGCATCAATTGCGTTGATGCTGGAGTCACAGCTTGATGGGAGCACGAATCTTGACGGCTGGATTGAGATGTGGAAATCATGCCCTGGTGGGTTAAAATGGGGTGTCTCTTTATCTGATTCTCCGGACGATGAACTGGGATGGGGCTTGAAAATGGGAGGACATAGCGAGGGACATTTCAAGCAGTTATGGATGGAGGGATTTCTTACTTTTAATCTGGGCGACAAGGCTGTGTTACAGCCAGGAATTCTATACATGGTCAATGGAAATTCACGAACTCCGGCATTGCTGCTACGTTCGAGTTGGTTTATGTGATTTTCTCACGACATTCCGAAATTTTCGAGTATCATCTCTTACACTGATGGCTAATCTTTCTTTAGTTAGAAATTTGCTGTCTCTTCATTCACATGCATGGATACTATTTTTAACATATGTATGCACGAGCAGGATTGTAGGCTGATCTAGATACCTACAGGTATTCATACATGTATTCTGTGTCGAGCATGCTCATGTAAAACTAAGTCATACAAACATACGGCATAGTAATACACAAATGGGCGATGCACATTCATGTGATTTTAGGGGCATTTAGTTTAGTGTTATCCTGATGTTATGTTGTGTTATTTAGAGAAAATAATTATTTAATTTAGTGATATATATAGATGCTTTTGTAAAAAATCATAGAATTATAATTGAAAAAAATGATATCTAGATAATATAACACATCATGATAATATTGAACTTAATGACCCTTAAGACAATCGATAAACAAAAGAGGGTAAATTGCATTATGGGTCTTTGAAGTTGTAGGGTTTTTACTCGCTGATCTACAGAATTTTAATTATAGTATTAGGTTCTTTAGCTCTAAGAGCTTTTGCATACTGGTTTATAGATTTTGAATTATAGCACTTAAATCTCTTAGGTTAGCAATCTATCGTTATTTGACCTTTTCGTTTCTTAACATTTGACATTTATGAGCTAAATTGAATGTAGTATTACAAGTGATAGAAAAACCAAATGATAATAAATTATCAATTGCGAAAATTTAAGTGCGATCTAAAATTCATAAACCAAATTGAAATGAAAAACTTTCTATCTCAGGGACTTAAATATGATTCAAAATATATGGATCAACATGCAAATTTTTTTTTAAAAAATATTATTGTGATCTAAAATTCATGAATTATCCTGTTTTGAGAGTTAAATAAGTAAAAAGATATTTTTTATGGGCAATTTATACAATTCTCTATTATTAAAATTGCTTCATCACTTTATGGCCCCAATGCATGCGCCTTTCCACTTCAAACCTTTTGTTCAGCAACAATAATGTTGAACTACTCTGACTTCTGTTTTTTTTTTTTAAATTGTTTTATTTTTTTTTCTTTTCTGATTTTTTTAGCATCAAAAAAAAATTGAGGCCTATTGCACCTGAATTAATGTGGATAATAATGCAGGTGGAGGTTTTTTTTTATGCAAAACTGCATGTGGAGTTTTGAGTTGGCAGCATGCCAGCAAAGTTGAACCACTTTGTTGCTCAGAGGCAATTTATAGAAAATCAATTACTGAAACCAGAAATTAATATTTTGATTTATAAATTAATAAAAAGTAAAGTGTACTTTGATCACTTAATTTTTTAAAATAAGTTGCGTTGGTCTGTTGTACCTTTACTTTTAAGTTCAGGCCTTTTAGTTGATCAAATATCTTCTTTGATTTTTTATTAGATTATTCTTGTTGGTCATTATAAATAATGTTTTTATTTTTTATTCAATCATTTTTAATGTTTTATGAAATTAAAAGGTTTGTTTTTTAAAAATATCCCATTATATAAAATTTAATATTGAAAATTAATTATTTTTAACATTTTATATAATCTAAAATAAAAAATTAAATCTATTTTATATTTTTATACATATTAAAAGAATAATAAGTTTACATTATATTTTTTACACATTTCAATGTAATAATTAATTTAAATTTAAATTTATTTTAATCTTGTTGAAGTCAAAATATTTAAAATATTTGATCAATTTTCAGAAAGTTGTTATTATATTAGTTTAGATCGGTCTAGGTACTTATTAGTAACAAATAGAATGAAGGACTGGAATCAAAGTTTGTGGAAGTTGAGGGATCAAAATGTTATTAGCTTCATAACAAAATAGCCAAGATGCATTTTATCCTATAAAGTGGTAGATAAAGTTTGATTCCTTTATACCAAACGCAATTTCCTTAATATCTTACATGTGTGCTTTAAAGCCTGTTCAGAGGAAGAAAAAACTTTTTGTTATCTTTGAATTTTAAAAATAAAATTATTTATGTTAAAAATTATATACAATAAAATAAAATTAGTAGATATATTAAGAATCATATAGAATATGATATGATAGGAATTTTTTATAATAAATTTTATATGAGATAGGATAATATAATTTTTATTTTATATATATATTTTTAAAATGAGTTGGCTATTTTGATCATTGTCAAAATTTGTGTAAATTTTTTATGTAAAATTAATGTTCACACCTTTTTCATCTTGTTTCATTCTCTAGTTTAAATTTCTTATGTGAGATGATTTTTTTCGCTTATTACATAAACTTCTTGGAGATTGCTCTCTGTATAGTTTTTAAGTTGTTAGTCATCAAGGGTCGAGGATCATGTTGAGAGTAATCAAGCTTCTAGACTCAAGTGAACACAAAAGATTTAAGGAAATTTGAGTCATTGAACTAAGCTAACATATTGAATATGAAGAGATTGTGACACCACGGGCTACAAACTCATTTATATTGAAAAACTTAAACTCATAAAAGTAATTCTGATTTTAATCTCAATAACATATGAAACCCCCACATATTTATAATTTTATTTTAAATCCCTTAAATCATACAAAATTCTCCAAATGGGGCCTGAAGCTCAGATCAAATGGTTCCTGCAGCTCGCCCTAACGCTGTCTCGCTCTTCTTTCTCTCATTTGCCCTAATCGCGCGGCCCCGATCGCCCTCGAGATCTCGCGGCATTTACACAGGTACCCCGACTCTTGAAGCTCGTCGCCATCGTGCTCATCTTCCTCTCATTTGCCTTAACCTCAGCAAGTCATGCGGCGCCGATTGCTCTTGAGATCTCGCCATGCCTATAGCTCACTGTAATGCCATCTCCCTCGTCTTCCTCTTCGTTGCCCTAACCTCGACAGGTCTCGCGGCGCCGATCGCTCTCGAGGAATTCCTACAGGTAATCTATCCTCTCTTCCCTACATAATTTTTTCTATATCATTTTCCTAATACTATTGTTAAAAATTCTACTGGATATTCATTTATTTTATTTCATTTTATTGAGTTTTAAATTTGATAGTTGAATAAATAAAGCAATTATTCGTTTAATTTATGATTTTACAGATCATTTGATATCTTCCTCTCATTTGTAAAAGTAGGACCATGAAGGACAAGACTGCATTTGCCAGAACAGAAAAGGAATTGTGGAGATCATATTGATAATGAAGCAATAACAAATTATTTCTTTTGAGAAGATAGATAAAGCTATTTGGCAGGAGACAAAACCACTTGAATAGGAATGGTATCACTCACATTCAAGATAATATTCATAAGAAATTTAGAATCGGGCACCAATTTTGAAATGAATGATAAAAATTGTGCATAAAGTTATGAGTTAGAGTAAAAGCATTTTGATTTGAATGTTTTGAGTGGTAACCATAATTTAGTCAATATATTTTTCTGAATCCAGCTATTGATATTTTTCCTAAGAAAGCATATTAAGTACAACACGATGTTAGAATTTAGGGGCATTTATACTTAGTTTCATTGTCAAAATATTACAATATTTATGCGGTAGTTATTTTTTAACAGGGCAGTATGAGCGGGCATTTATACTTAGTTTCATTGTCAAAATATTACAATATTTATGCAGTAGTTATTTTTTAACAGGGCAGTATGAGCTCAAGTCATGCTTCTTCATCCAAAATCAATAGCAATACTAATCAAGTATTATGTAGATACAATCTGAAGTGTGCATTATTGACTTATCGTAAAGGAGATAATAAATACAAACGATTCTACAGATGCCCATATTTTAAGAGAGCTGGAGACTATCATTTCTTTGAGTGGGTTGATGATGCGCATCTCATAATTGTGGATCTAAAGTACCTAATTATCGCATCTGAAGAGAAGAACATGAAGAAGCTAGGTAGCATCATGAAGCTTATCAAATTTGTATTAGTTATATTACTCTTGACTAATATTATGATGTTGATTCTATTTTATGTTAATTCTATTTTATGTTAAGTTTATTATGTAAGCTTTGATAAAATGGAGTTGACATAATATTTTGTAAGATGAAATTTGAGAATATTTGTTGTTAGTTATATCAATGAAAATTTTAATATGATGAAATTTGAGTAGTATGATTGTTAATATTTGTTCTTAGAGCCTGCTATTTAATTCAATATTTTCATTAAACAATCTTCACATGTGGATGACAGTGCTGCACCTAACATTTAAAATTTGTTATAAAAAAAATCTGTCCAGAATATGAAGATAATTTGCATATAAAACTTTATATGATATTTATTTTTAATAGATTGAAAACTGTTCAACATTCAAGAATTTGTGTAGTCTCTTGTGATTCTTGCAAAGACTTTGTGTAGTCCTTGCAATGCTTGCCGTAATGAGTACAAGTTGAATAGAATTCATATAGTTCTTGCAATGCTTGCTGTAATGAGATAGAAAAAGCAAATTGTTTGCCTGAATCTATTAACATTTTTACATATTGAAGAAAGCCTTTTTTGAATATCATATCTGAATATAACAAGTATGATAGAGGCATTGAATAAAGAACAGAACACAATTGCTTAATAATACAGGTCACATAAATGACATTCAGCTTACAAAAAAGCTTACAAAAAATCTTATAGAGAACTAAAACTTACAAAATGGCTTACAAAAAAGATTTAACAATATTCAGCTTGCTATTTCAAACTATAAAATGCTCATTTTTAACTCATCAAAGCTTGTACATAATAAAACCTATTGTAAAACTCCTTGCCTTTTGCTGAACCCACTTGAAGATAGTCGATTTTTACAAGTATTTCTATGATGCCCAAATAAACCACATCTTCCATATTTATGTGTTCTTTTAGGGGGCGTTTGGTTCAGTGTTATCTCAATGTTATGTTATGTTATATTGTTTGGTTTAATGACATCTTTAAATAATATTATAATTAATTACAAAAATGCCATTATACATTGACATCTAGATGTCACTCCAAATTGGGCGACATCTCAAGATAACACCATCAATTTGTCATTATAATGTTAATAACTTCCAACTAAATAAAAATAATTTGGATAACATTGATATTTTCTAATATCATAACATTGAACCAAACAATTGTCTATTGATGAATGACAATGACATTTAGATAGTATGACATCTAAATAACATTGACATTGAGATAACACTGAATCAAACGCCCCCTTAGAATTTTTTCTCTGATTGATCTCTAAGAAATTCTTATGTCTATTTTTTTGGGCCTTCCCCATGGCCTTGAAGTATTTGGAGGCTGTATAACAATTCCCAATTCATCCGAAATCCATTGATCTTTGCTTGGAAGTGTATGTATAGAGCTTTCATATGTCACCCAATACCTAAGCAAAAAAGCATCATTTATAAATTAAATATAATAATAAATATAATATATATAAAATGTAATAAAAATACCTATGAACATGAAATATATCAACATATTTAGGCCAATCCTGATACTCTTTAGTACAAATGAAAGCTGCTGTATGGCAACATGGCAACCCATTCATTTGCCAAGTTTTGTAGCTACACTTCATGTGATCTAAATCAACCATGCAAGTTTCAATTTGATTTATAACTTCTGCTATAGAATTCCTCACCTTATAATAAACTTATCTTCTTTAGTTGTAATATTTCTGATATAGCTGACTACTGCGGGAATTAATTTATTTGTCCAAGATTCAGTCATGTTACTCCTTCGAATGTGCTGTACCATTAATATTCCCCATATGGTGTCTACAAGCTCAATCAATGGTTTATCATGAACAACTGAAATCCATGAATTAAATGATTCTAATAAATTGTTGCAATTATAATGATTTCTAACATTTAACTTAAAGTCCTTTCTTGCCCATGTAAATTATAGGTTGCACAAATAGTGATACACAGTAGTAGGACACAAAGATATAAGTTCTGTCATGTAGCTATCATACTCCATTTGTGTGTATGTATTTGCAGCTAACCAAAATAAATTTCAAAGCTTACACGTTTCTCGATAATGAAAATTCTTTTTTACATTCCTCCGTAGATGACGAATGCATATCCTGTGCTCATTTATTGGTAACAACATCTTTATTGCCTCCTCAATACCCTTTTTCATGTCAAATATAAAGCTGATATCATTAACATTCCCATGTAATACTTTAATAACTTGTTCGATAAATCAATACCAACTACTTCTCGATTTTGATTCAACGATAGCAAATGCTAATGGATACATGCTGTTATTGCCATCTAATGCAGTTGCAGACATTAACATCTCAAGATATTTGCCTTTTAAATGACAAACATCTAACCCTATGAGAGGCCTACATCTTGCCAAAAAACCATCAATAATAATTTTAAAACTTACAAAATACCTCTTGAAACTCATATCAACTTCATCATACTCATAGCAAATGTGATTTCCAGGATTTCTAGAAACTAATTCCTGCATTAGAGTAGGAATCCATCGGAAGTCTTCCTCTACTGCACCAAAAATGAAGTCTCGAGCTTTTTCCCTTGATCTCCACAACTTTATGTATGGCAAACTAAGATTGTATTGCTTCTCTAGTTCACATTTGATCTCCGCAGGTTTAATACTTGGATTCCACTTTACCAAATCTTTAATCTCATTTGCTATGCACTCACTTGTTGCATGCTTATTCTTTGCCCGATTAACACCTGGGCAAGTGTGCGAGTTATTAAAAACCCTCATTTCAAATGTCCTATCTTCGCTATGCCTTGAAGCTCTGATTCTCCAATTGCAATCTCGATATGCACATACAGCAACAACCCTAATCTTATCATTTTTTTTAATTTGATAGCATAATTGTCTTCGATGGCTCTTGTTCTTAAAGCTTGTCTGAATGAACTCGAATCATTGAATCGAGTTCCTAGATCAAGAACCAAATTATCCATGTCTGCAAGCATCAGTTGTGCATCGAAACCCATTATTTGATCATAATCAACTACTTCTATATTTTGCTGAGACCCTTGATTATATGATGGGATTATCATATCTAACTTCGTCAATTGATCTACTCATTTACGAGAGCTACATCTCAATGGAGTCACTCGATTTTGTTCCTCAGTTGATACAACCACCTCTCCTTTAGCCAAAATACCAGACATAGAAGCCATCTCTAATTTGCCATTGTCTCCAGTTATCAATTTGTATTGCTTAGGACTAATGTCGGGTATATGATAATACATTTTGAATGTCTTGCCCTTCAACCAAGTGCAAATTTCTTCAACATAATCTCTATGTTATCGAGGATGTCTTTGTCCATTCTTATAGTCTTCTGTCTACCAGATTCATAACGTAATCTCTTAGTGTTTGAAATTTATTTTCAATATCCGTTATATTTTATTATCACTAAAAGCAACTGCTGTTGAGTAGCCATGAAAAATTTCTTTTTCAAATGATCTGTAAAATCATAAATTAAACAAATAATTACTTTATTTATTCAGCTATCAAATTTAAAACTAAGTAAAACAAATTAAAATAAATGAATATCCAGTAGAATTTTTAACAATGGTATTGGAGAAATATATAGAAGAAGAAAAAGCAAAATTATGTAGGGAAGAGAGGATAAATTACTTGAAGGAATTCCTCGAGAGTGATCGGCGCCATGAGACTTGTCGAGGTTAGGGCAACGAAGAGGACGATGAGGGAGATGGCGTTAAGTTGAGCTTCAGGCATGGCGAGATCTCAAGAGCGAGATCTCGAGAGCAATCGACACCGCACGACCTGCTGAGGTTAGGGAAAATGAGAGGAAGATGAGCACGATGGCGACGAGCTTCAGGCGTCGGGGTACCTGTGTATATGCCACGAGATATCGAGAGCGATCGGGGCCGCGCGATTAGGGCAAATGAGAGGAAGAAGAGCGAGATGATGTTAGGGCGAGCTGCAGGCACCGTTTGATCCGAGCTTCAATTGGAGAATTTTGTATAATTTAAGGGGTTTAAAATGAAATTGTAAATGTGGGGGTTTCATATGTTATTGAGATTAAAATTAGGGTACCTGTGTAAACTCATTTTTTTCTAATTTTATTTTTATTATATTTAGCATTATCTTTGATCTGATTATAAAAATATTTCAAGTGGCAATATGCTGTAAATGGATTAAAGTTTAAAACATGAGTTTTGACTCGATAAGTTTTTTCTCTCTAGAAAATTTGAGTAGATTGTGGTCCAATTTAATATCTAACATGATCTAAAATATTATGAATTCGAATCCAAAGTGGAGAAGACTTGAATCGGATACAACCCTATAATAGGGACTGCCCGAGTGCTAATTTTTGCCTTTGCGGGGCCCAGAAAGCTACCGCTACATTTTTGGCTACACAGCCATTCTGAAACGCCACGAACTCGTATTCTCGGTCACGTGGCAGTTGGATTGCTCCGCAGCAGCCAACGTTTTTGTCCAACTCACTAACACGGCAAACTCACCAACAGTCTAGCAGTCTAGCAGTCGCAGCAGCTTCAAGGCTTTCGAGGTTCATCTCGTAAATTATCAACAAGTCGAGGGTAATTCTACAAACTGCCTGGCTCTATATTAGTTCTTCCCGTCTCGCTGCACTGAGGGGGTTGCGAGGGGGCTGTAAGACAGTAGAGCTGGATCGGCCTTCCTGCTCACGAGTCACGAGTTCTTTCCTCGGACTTGTATTGCGAAGGGAAGCAGTGTAGAGAGAGAGAGAGAGCAGGTCGTCAATGGCGGAGGAAGATCTTTTGATGAGCTTTATCCTTGCACTAGGAATGGCCGGCCGGTGTTCCCTCGGAAAAGCAAAGAAGTTTTCCAGCATTGCCTCGCCGTAGAGATCTGGGAGAAGTTCGGGGTGGTGCGGTGGGTTCGATCTCGCTGGTCCGACGATGGATCCGCCGGATCTCTTTCTTTTCAGCAATTTCTCGCTCTATTGGTCTTTCTCTGTTAATGAAGGTAATCAATGCTAGAAATGTGTCTCGAAAAAGTCTGCAGCAATTAATTCAGATCTTCAAACGGTGGTGTTGTCTTTAGTTGGAAGGCGATGAAGCAGCCAGATTAAGGATTTAGGAGATCTGAAAAGAACAGCTGGGGACGAAATCTTAAGCAGGCTGAAAATGGTGTATACTGCCATGTGCTAGAGGGAGAACTCCAAATGAGCGGATTACTTTTTTCTGGTCTAGAATAATTGCCAGGTGCTACGCCTTGAGTTTTCCGGTTACTTGCTCTGCTTTTAACCGACTAATGTGAGCGACGTCTTTGGGATTGAGCAGATTAATGGCATCTTGGGATCAGCTAGGGGAGCTGGCCAATGTCGGTCAGCTTGTGGGATTCGGCGCTGCCCAGCTGATTGGTATGATTGTGCATGCTGCATCCACTGCTCGGATGCATAAGAAGAACTGCAGGCAGTTCGCGCAGCACCTGAAGTTGATTGGGAATCTACTAGAGCAGCTCAAGGTTTCTGAGCTCAAGAGGTATCCAGAAACAAGGGAGCCTCTGGAGCAGCTCGAAGATGCGCTGAGGAGGTCGTATGTTCTCGTTAGTAGCTGTCAGGACTGCAGCTATCTATATCTGCTCGCTATGGGATGGAACATTGTATACCAATTTAGGAAGGCACAAACTGAGATCGATCGGTATTTGAAGATCATCCCTCTCATCACTCTTGTTGACAATGCCAGGGTTAGAGTAAGGATCTTCAAACCTTTTCTCACTTGATAATGTCTATCTTGATTTCAACCTTTTCATTTATTTATGGTTGCCTAGATTCTTTGTTCTCCACTTTTTACATTGTCATCATAACTAGAGAAGACCGCAAACAAGTACTGTTGGCATCATTTCAACTTTTATAGATATAATTTTGTTTCCCTGGCTTGTATATGATCTCCTTCAACTTTTTAGTTATTTGATTGATTGTTATGTGAATGATCATAAATGCGTAATTAACAACTATTGGATGATTTCCTGCAGTGCTTTAATTTTTTGGTTTGATGAATTCGCATACTGCCCAAACAGCTATTATAAAATAAATATTGGAGATATGATGTGAAGTTAACAAGATTCTTTTTTCAACTTATTTTATTCTGGTAAACAATATAGATCAGGTGTTACTATTGTTGGGAATAAAGCATGTCGCTTGGAAGCACAAACCCAAGAGAATTCCCACACAATGCAACGAAAAACTGATCGGAAACCAAGAGATGTGAAAAAATCCAATATGAAGAAAGAAAATGGAACAATTAACAAGAACTCACCAAATTTATGGGGAAAACCCTAAATCGGGGAAAAACCATGGCCTCACTAGAGAACATTTTCACTTTTTTCAAGGACTTCTAGAGAGAATATAAGAACGTACAATTTCTCTTTTTCATCCCGTAATGATCAAAATATGTTAGGCTTAGATGTGCATAAGGAATCTATAGGGAAAAACAACAGCAAATTCGGATTCGGCTTAAGGTGAACTACTTTTCGTTGGACCTCCCTGTCCATTGGAGGCGAATTACGGACGAGGTGAATTCTATAGGTGTCTGATTCCAGGCAAAACTGGTGGGGCGTTTCTTGCCTAATCAAACACTTCGGTCTAAGATCGGATGGGGTGATCTTCCTATTGTGGTTGTCATTCCCAAAAGGTTCAAGTCTTGCCATTATATACTCCATATCCTACAAGTGTCATGCTGTGATATACAAACTGTAGAAGATCAGGCTCCACTCTCTCATCAACTACTGCTTTTTTGATTAAAAGATGGTCATGATACTTAAAAACTTAAGTAGTCTTTGGATTCATTATTGAATGCAGAAATCATGACATAAGAGGCAGCATTTTGCATATTCTTTTTGCCTCTTTTCTACTTGCCCTATGAGCCCTTATTTTTGTCCAGACCACTGCTGTGAAGCAAATTTAGATTCATCAAGCATAATCCATTGTAGATGGGTTCGTAATATTTTCAAATGCCCTCTAAATTATCTCTATTTTTATCAGCTGTTGAGTGTTGATACAGGTTGCTATGTAGTATATATCTTTCAATTAATTTTGGTTATCATGATCTGCCCTTTATCTGAACTCATTATTGTCATTTTTCATGCCTCAGGAAAGACTCGAGCATATTGATAGGGATAAACGGGAGTATACTTTTGATGATGAGGAAAAGAAGGTGCAAGATGTTCTATTAAATCCTGATCCTAGTGACAGCCATAAAATGATTCTGAAAAAGTCTCTTTCATGTTCATATCCTAACTTGAAATTTGATGAAGCTCTTAAGGAGGAAAATGAGAAACTTCAAATAGAACTTCAGAGATCTCAAAGTAACATGGATATTGGCCAGTGTGAAGTAATACAACGTTTGATTGGAGTTACAGAAGCTGTAGCAAGCTCTTTACTAGAGAAGTGCACGCAACACAGTAATTCAAAGAAAGTTGGAAAGAGTCATGCAGATTCTAATGATGAAAAGGGACATCCGTATGATGGAAGTTATCAGTTTGATAAGAATGCAGTATCCAGGTTTGTTGCTGTTTTATTTTTGAACTCAGATAACAGGAGAGCAATCAAGCATATATCGCAAGCCTTTTACTTTTATTTCTTAATGATATATTTCTGGTTGGTACCTAAGATTTGAGTCTATTTCATATTGTTCTTTTCTTTGCGGGTATTCATTCTTTTCTAGGTCATTTTTTGAATTGATTCACTTAGGCCATACTACTCTTCTTTCTTTTGAAATGAGTTTCTGAGTTTTTGGATTTAAATAAAACTAATCCAAAAACATTAACATTCTGTTGTTAGTTTGATCCACATGATTTATGATGTGATTGCTTAGAGATAATGATGATTTTTATTGCATAAATTGCTCCTACACAACCACTAAGAAGAAGCAGGTTTATGTATGTGGGAGCATACCAAGAATAAAAAGAGTAGAAAAGAGAAAATAGGGAAGACGAAGAAGAAAGACATGGAACTCTCATCCCAAAAGAACATCTTATTGTGTAAAGGTAAAAAGATAAAACTTCTTGCTTTCTCGAAATTGAAAACTTCTTGTTTTCATGGTGCTGTTAAGGGACCGATGTATGTTATATAAATATTCAGCCACAGGGACTTGAGTGAATTGATTTAAAGGATATGGAACTATGTGAATGTAATTGTATTTAATCAACTATTTGTTATAGAGCATAAATGCTTTTATGTCACACCTCGATTTAGTAACACTGATTTGGATTACTAAGCACATCAGGGGTGACTTGTTAATCTCATCATTAAATTTCTTTTTTTAAATACTCATTAAATCACATTAACTTAACCAAGATAAAGGTAAACTATCACATATAAAATTTATATAGTATTTTAACACTCCAAAACATAGTCTTATTTAATGCACCAAAAGTAAGGCCACTAAATTTTACTCTCACACGTACTATTTCTACCATAATAAACTATAGTTTTCCCTCACTATCCCATCCTGTACCTGTGGTGTACGTAAAAAATATAAAGGGATGAGCCCTTTGAAGGTTCATTAATTTACAGTAACGGAAACAAGATATTAATTGAGTTATATCTTTTATCACTCCATCTCTATGTAGTAACTCTTTCTCCGCTGTGGAAACTGAGTGGGTGTAGAATCTGAAGATTCTCCTCCCTCCTATATAAACATCTCCCTGGTGATCTCTGATGATGAACCTGCTCCGGTGTCTCCATTGTTTTGTAGTGAATCATCAAAGTTGAGCTTGAGTCAGCCAAGAGGGGAATCCAATGGTTAAGAGAGAGAAACAAGGCCCACATGGAGCTATTTGTTGGGAATTTGAGCTTGCTTGGCAACAAAATTTCAGAATAATTGCCACAATAATGAGCAAAATATCGATCAAAAATCATGAGCCATGCAAGAAGATTTGATGTGAATCACAAAATAAAGAAGAAGAAGACGCAAAAGAATACCAAACTTACATGAAAATCTCTAAATCTGGGGAAAATCATTCTTGCACAAGAGAAATTTTCATTATTCTTCCAAGGATCTCCAAAGAGAATATAAAGATCTTATAATCGCACTCTCTTAAACCCTAAAATAGTCTAAATGATCTGAATCTTATTAGAGGCAGATGCACATAAGGTATTTGTAAGGAAAACTCGTAATAAACTCGAACCTAGAAAAAATTGCCTGGATAATTCGCCACACTGGATTGTCTGGTCAAACAACTCAGTGACGTTCGGTCCTATAAACTATTCATCTATTTTGAGGAACGAATGATCTAGTCCATCATCCGTTCTTGGGAACCGTTGATTCGGTCTGGAGTTGCGGATGAGACAAAGTTTTGGATTGTTTGTTCCTAGGAACAAACAATCCAAAACTTTGTCCCATTTTACATTCCATATCCCACTCCATGTCAGTTCCATCCTTAATGTTCCATTTTCATCACTGTTGGATTCCAGTTGCGCTTTGCTTTGCTCAATTCAATTCAAACTTGTCCCAACATAGTAGCTACAATGGCATCTAGGGTAGGGGTTGGTTGTCTATCAACCTTCTTGTTCTTAGCTCTCCATCAATAATAAATGATAGTCGTCTAAATATTAAGGTTTCTATCCTTCTTACTGCTCCTTATTGAAGCCATCCTTTGGAGATGTGAAATATTTGCAATAACAATGGGTCTTCAGTATTCCTTTTATTTCATCTCTGTAATTTGTTGCAATGATCAGGACTTAGTAATAACAATGAGCCAGTTGCTCATTTTTTCTGGTGATGTTTGTTCATTTACATACATGTGTTGTTCACTATGATTTAGTAGAAGAACATTAAGAAGTGCTTTCTTTCATTTACAAATTTTTCTTGATTGAGATGACATTAAATCTAAGGATCAAGGTCTAATATTTCTGAATTAGTGATGTGACTCTCGCAAAGCCACAAAGGGGAATCGTCGGTGCTGCGCAAGGTGATGGCAGTGGAGGCGTTCAACAAAGTGGTTGGGGAAGCCATTCCAGCTGAGGTGGCTTTGACAGAAGAGCTGCGGGTCGGAGTTGTCGGAGAGGGAGGAGTCGGTGAGTTGAATTGGAGGATTTCATCGTTGCCTGCTTCCATCGGACATTTCTGCAGAAATAAAATTAAATAGGCTTCAATATTAGCTAATAGAAGGTTCAAAGTGCTTCCTGCACGAAGAGAGGGTTCGGATTATTGGGCTGCTGGGCCAAGCTAGGTCATATAATGCATCCATGAGTCCATAGGGGGTGCTAGTGATTTACATGAGTTAATTGAGTCAAATGATAAAATGGGTCAATAGTGTGTGTAGTGTGAAAACATCAATATTGAGTCATATTTGTTTGGTCTATAAATTATTAAATATGGAACAATGTAACAAAATGGGATTATGCGTACAGTGAATTGAAACTTACCAGGTTTCTTCTTTCTGGTTTTTCCCCCCTTCTTCTGATCTCTTCTACTTCTTCTCCTTCATCTTCATCTTCTTCATTCTGGAGTGCAGGCAGCTCAAAGTGCCTAGTTTGATATTGATCTGATTCAGATCACGGTTGTAACAATTAGTTGGATAATAGATATATCTGTGTTGCTTTTTCATTTGAATATTTGTTGTTAAGCATTAATTGAATTTCATTTGTTGAAAGTGAACTAATATTTTTTTATCATTTATTTCTTTATGAAGTGTTAGATGATGATCATCACTATTATCACTTAAGCAAAAGTCATATATTCTTAAAATTCTTGTCCATTGGAGTTGCGTTGCTTCATAACTTTCGATTGCGGAGTTCTTTACTTTATGTTCTATAATTTCTTCATTAATTGGAGCAAGCTTTGGTGCAATGATGAATGTTGCTCATCTATGACTGCAACGTCTTGAGTTTGAATCCTAGGAACATCCTCTGTAATGAATATAAATGGCAGGTTATTTATTGTGGACTATGCTTACAAAGCGGGGATCCTTTGACATGTATACACTCTTTTTATTGGTTTTCCTAATTTGTTACTTGGTTATCCTAGCTGAGAATTATTAACCTTATCCTTTTTTTGGAGTGCAGAGGGTGCTGTACAATAATCTACACATTTGTATTTTCCTAATTTGTTACTTGGCTGTCCTTGCCTCGAGTCATCATGCCATATCCTTCTGCCAGTTCTACAAGCCATATTTACTTTTTAGAAGACTTCATACTTTCTATCTGAAATTCATGCAGAAACATGTCGACAATACCATCAGGTTGTGACTTAATCTCAAAAGAATCTCAGGGACATGATGAATGGCATTCGGATTTACTTGGCTGTTGCTCTGAGCCTTATTTATGTATGTTATTTAGATCTCTATTTTTTGTGGCTTTAATTTTATTTCGTGTTTCAGTGTGTTACTAAATGCTGTATGATTCAAAACTTTCTTTTATTATTTTGTCTTATTGGCCTTGATTATTACGTTAATTAAGTGGTCTGCCCTTGATTCCCATTTCCTTCATATGCATGTTTTTGATTGAGAAAAGTCTCCTCTTTGGATGCAGTAGTCTGTTTGAGAGAGCTACTTATAAGTGTTTCTTTTGGAATGTTATACGTATTTAATGTGATACTAATAAGGATTTCAGATATATATATATATATATATATATATATATATATATAGAAGATATGATACATATTCAATGTGTTGTGTGATTCATGATGAGAACCAAGAAGTGACTTACAGAATATCAGAGATAAAGTAATTTCAATTAGTTAAATGGTGGAAGATAAATGCTTCTGATATGCTGTAATTAACTTATTTTTATATGAACGGATAGGTTATTTATAAAAATAAATGATATCTAATCTTGAACGGACTGAGTTTCTCCTGTTCTTTTTGGCTTAGGAAATACATCAACCATCCACTTGTTTTACATTTTTCTGCCACATTGCATCTTACTAAAATGATCTCATGTTGCTTATGGGAATGCAATCAATCTTTGAAAGTGACTTCTTTCATAGTTCATTTCTAGTACTGGTTGCAATGTAATCAACCTCTTCATTTGAATTTATCCATGTTGTGGCAAGATTGGGAAATTGTTCTGGTCCCCAACCAAGTTTATGTTATTTTAATCCCGTTGAGTTACTATTGACTTGAAATATTTAGGGTTCTGTTTTGAAAAGCCTAAGGAACTTATCTCCGAAGTGAATGACCAGCCTGCAAGTTCTGTTAGTGTGCATTAAGATTGAAACTTCCAGATGCTGTACAAAGAAGTCTGTTAATGACATGTTTTTTTATTGATCTAGTACACATGCCTGAGTCTTAATGATCATATCTCTTGTGTATTTAAGCTGAATTCTGGCAAATGCTTCTGCACATCCTCCCAAATCCATCATCCACAATTACCCTTCATGACTTCCATTTTGCAGTGGAATGATGCAGTGGCCGTATCTGTCCATGTTCTCTATTTTTTTCCGACTATAAGGAATTTAGAAATCTGTGGAAGCTTATTTGGTACTTTTGTATGAAGATAGCTAGTCCATTCTAAATACATATCTATTATATTTCTGTACTGGAAACTACATCATCACACAACTCTTATATCCTGCAGGTTTAAAGACTTTCCTTTATCCTTGTGGGACCTTTTCAAGGGTTGCTTCAGTGGCTAAAAACAGACACATAAGTATGTAAATGTACTTTTAGTGAAGTACACAATTGTTCTGCATTAGTAAAAATAATGTGCATTATCTTAGGCTTCATTACTTTCTTTAATTTGAACCAAGAACAAAAAATATTTCTGAAAAAAGTCAACATTTGTGGTGCAGATCTATTACTGTCACACAATAATAAATGGTTTTCCAATTATTTTTGTATGTGATACATAGCTTCTGGTAGTTTGGAGCATTTTCCTCTTCATGGAATGAAAAGTTTAAATGCCATTTAATCTACTTTCTCTAATTTTTCTTTGCGATCCCTTTATCACAAATCCATCTTTTTGGATGCGTTTATTTGGCATCACCCAAAAGCTACAGGTGAGATAGTGAAAAAACTAGAAAAGTACCATTAATCCTAAACAAGAAATTGAAGAAAATTGTCTGAAGCACACAAAGCCAACCCTGAGAAAAAAGGTATTTTAAGAGAATATTGATAATTCTTCTATTAATAGTCTGATCGGAAATTGGCGATATCACATTGTATTAATAGAGAAACAACTTAGGATGTACAGAAAATGAACTTGAAAATACATTCTCCTATGCCACACCAGCTAACATATCAAATCTTGAGAAGAATATATAGCCTAGTAGGAAATATAATAAAACAAATCAGCAAAAATTAAGAGAGGAACTAAAAATAGATTGAAATGTGTTAAACAGGCATTTTTAGGGTAAACGATGTGGCAAATACTTACGTGCATCTATTGTAGAAAATGAAATCTATAAACTTTCCACTTGTCATTATAAAATTGGATCTCTTCATAACTACTCATATCTTTTAAAAAGAATATTTTTTAAAAGAAAACTGCTTTATTTTGTATCCATGCCACATGTGTGGTGGAGGTGTTTTGGTTGTACAATACAATTTCTATAGTTGATGCTCCTAAGGCCTTGTTTGGCATGAGCCCAAAAATGGGCAAAAAAATATCTTAATAATATTTTAAATTTATTATAAATTTTAATATCTTTATTTCACATTCAACACAAATTCCAACCTTAAAAATCAACTTTATTTCACATCCAACATAAATTTCAATCTTAAAATCAACTTTATTTCACATCCTACACACCTCCCAATATTAAAATAAATTTCTTTCCCATCAACTTTATAAAATAAATTATTTTCTCTTTCCTTACTCAAATTCATCCTCCAACCAAACAAGCCCTAAGTCGAACTCTTCTTTATGCATAAGGCTGTTTCTTTCTTTTTTGTGAATGAGTTCAACATCAAAACATAGAGGTGTGAACTCCTGGTGTGTACATTATTAACTTGCATCTTTGGGCATCAGCTTCCGCGGAGGCCTGTAATGATCTAATGGCTTATTCGTTAATATTATCATGTTGCTGTTACACATGCTGTGTCAGGAGGAAGCTTCGCCAGATGCTGAACATCACGGTAACTATGACTTATTTCATATGGATGCAGCTTGCCTCCATTTCTTTGTGCTTATTGTCTTCTTTCTGATACACTGTGATATGATTCCTTCTCGTTTGCTTCATGCTTATGAAGTTGATCTCGTTATTATTTCTACTCGATGCTACTGTTTTGGCTTTTCGAATGTGCCTTTAGTTCCAGCCAAACTTTATGTCATTGACTTGTTCTTTTAAAATCAACTATTAAACCTACTTTTGTTTGAACTTTAACTGAGATAAATGACCTATTATTCCTATATATAATCATAACTTTAACTTCTTAAATCATGCAAACTATTCGGGATTTCTTAATGAATTCTTTTTGGTTCATTAATGGTTCTCCTGGTTTAATTTACTACAACTGAAATTACATGTATAGGTTGTGGCTTGTACCAGATTACACCTGCTGCTTAGTTTAATACACTTTTGAAAGTTGAACTTATGGAGGTTTGTTCAGCGCAAATGTATATTCATTGAGTAGGATATTGAGCATTTCATGCAAATATGCCCAAAATTTCAATGGTATTCTTCTCCATGACTGATATATATACTCTGAATACAGTAACAGATAGTTGTACCTAGATATTCCAGTTATAACTCGCTCTATTGAATATAATAGCTGATTGTTTTATTATAGGAATTTATCTAACTAGATTTATAATTTTAAGGGAGAGAAAATATGTTTCATATACGATGGATAATGTTTTGGCACGTCCCTTTTATGTTCTGCTTACACCTAGAAAAGAACTATTAACTATTGCTAATTTAAAACGAATAGTGGGTTTTCTTTTTTCTGTTTTTGTGAAACTAAGTTTCCTCCTATTTATTTGCACTATGCATTACAGGGAGGCCTATGCGATGATTTCCTGTCACATTTGATGTGCTGTTGTTGTGCTCTTGTTCAAGAATGGCGGGAGGTGGAGATTCGTAGAATTTATGGTATATTCCTATTCAAACAATTTTTTTTCTCCAAATCATGAATAATGTATATGCGATTCTCACCATCTTGATTTTAAATGTCATGGGTCTTAAAAACAATTTAGCAATTTTTGTAGATGATAGATCTATTAAGCCTTGTTTTGTTTTTATAAATTAGAAAGTTCAGTTGAATTCATATTGAATGTAAAATTTGCATCTAAGTTCATGAATTTATAAAAGTTTTGTTAACAAATTTAACTGAAAGATTCGAGAAATTTGTTTCAATTGGTCTTCACTGAATTGTTTCCTGAGATAACCCAAGACCGTTTATATCATTTGAATTTTTGTCAAACTTGTGACTAAATATGACCCAAATCAACTTCAATTTACACCTAAATGAGTGCTAGTTAAATCTGTGAGCTAAGGAAAACAATGTTGATTCTGTTTCAATCACAATATATGCAGGCACAGAGAAGACTAATACAAGCCCGCCAACTTTTCAGTATATGGAATCTTAAAACTGGCATTTTGGCAGTTATTTTTACAATTCAGATCTGCACCAAAACACCTTGCCATCATCTAAAGATCCTCTTAGTTTTCTCATGCTCAGATTTATTGGTTAAATTAAATGTAGTTCTGTGCAGTTTAGATGGTCAGGCTGTATCTAGTTTGCTTGGTAATGGTTAGAATGTTTTATTCTTCATAAAATCCTAGACGTATATCTTTGAACAGCTTTATAGCCATGTGAATCTTCTGCTTGAGTTGAATGTCTTAAGTGTTATTGAGGGACCTCTGATGTTTTGAGTAGAGATTTGTTGTTTGGGTTAAACTTTAAAATCATTTTATTACAAATGTTCTATTGGTGTGGTATTAGTGGTGTTTTAACTCAGTCTTTGTTATACCAATTTAAGGATTATTTCATATCGTGTAAATCTTTCTCAATTCTCCTTGAATTCTTAAATCTATGATGTCGAAATCTTCCAATCATTTCAAAAATATCCCCTTTGTTAAGAGATTTAGATTTTTAGCGGTTTTGGTTTAACTAACTAACTAATCTAACCAAATGACATATCATCTAACAAAATAACAAAATGTCTTTTAAGTGTTTTTGAGTTTGAGATTTGGGATTTAATTTTTAGGGTTTTGATTTTGGATGTAGCATTTAGTTTTCAGGTTTTGGGTTTAAGGTTGGGTCTATTTTTTTGCAAATATTAGTTTTAATAAGATTAAAATTATATTTAAAAAAAGATATTTTAGAATATGTGAGAGATGTGATATAAGTTGGTTATTTTTTTGGTATGTGTGTTGTATGTAAAATAAAATTATTTTTTTATTTTAAATTATGTATGATGTAAAATATAATTAATATTTAATATTAAAATTTATGAATAATGGGACATGCCTAGTTAGATAATTTTAACCTGGCAAATCAAATGAGCTTAGAGATAAAAGTTAGAGTCTAGGGTATGTGATTTAATTGAGGTATTTACTGTTAAAAATTTAAACTTCTTAACTGAAGTTTTAATTTAAAATAGTTAGAAAATTCGGACATCTACTTGATATTTTTAAGAATTAGGAGATAAATGTGATTTTTAGACAGATTTATGAGTTAATTTTCATCATTTTCCCTATAGAAATAATGTGTATCATTGACTCAGTTAATATTATAAAAAATCATTATTTAGTGCTGATTGGGTATGTATATAATCTGTTTAGGATCTGAGTATAAATAACTTGTAAGTCGTATGAGATATACGATTTATTCAATTTGAAGGTACATGATTTATCGAATAGTAATTCATGAGAATCGCATAAGTTACAGTTTGCTAATGTCCTATCATTGCAAAAAGTTTATGTAGACCTTGAATTAGCGTAAAACAATGATATTTAATATAATGATCACTATATAGCTGAAAATTTATTTAAGATTTATTTCACTGAATTAATTTATTGATTAATTCAATGGATTAAGTTGAAGATAATTTTGGGATTACTTTTGATTTAATATTGAAAGTGCATGGCATTTTTATGGACTATATCCTATATGTATTTATTGTATTAAAATAGTAATTACACTTTTTGTTATTAAAACTGAATGGTTGTCTTTCTTTGTCTTTTTTTCTTTGTTTTTTTTCATTGATCATTGATGAGACTTATAAAAGCATTTAATTATACTTAATAGTAATTAAGAATTTAGTCTCGTTTTGTTTGATGAGACTTATAAAAGCATTTAATTTTAATATTATATTTGTATTGAATATAAAATAAAATTAATTATTATAATTGAAATTTGTGTTATATAAAAAAATTATCTCAAACCAAATAGACCTTAAGACAGTTCTTTTAGAAGATAGGTGCCCATCGCAAAGTATTATACAACACAAGCCTTGGTGCACGTAGCCACGCAGGGTTAACATCCAATTAAGGCCAATCTTGTGTTGGCACAATATGTTTAATTTAATCTTGATTTGTTCTAAAATATAAATAAGAAGAATTTGATTTGATTTCAATCTAAATTAAGTCTGGCTTGTTTGTTATTAATTTAAGGTTAATTCGAGTTAAATTTAATCTTACTTTTGATTTATTTTTGAACTTTCAATCAAAATTTAAGATGTAAATATATTTGTTTATCTAATCAATTTTTTTAATCATGATCATTTATCTTGATATATATATAGATTTAATTTCAAGTTGGCTCGATTAAATTTTATGTCAGCTCAAGATGGATTGATAAAAATATCGACTCATAAAATGACTCTTGAATCAAGTTCATATCGCTTCAAATCAAAATTCGATTGACCTTCAATTTTTAAATCATGTTAACAGCGAGACTATGGGCGGCTTCGAGTCATTTTCAAGCTAGCTGAACTAAAAATTGCAATTTTTAATTTTGAGTTGAATTCAATTTGAGCTGGCTAAATTTTTTTGATTTGATTTGATTTTTGAGTGTAATCGAGTCTAATTATAAGTCATAAGATTCTATAAAAAGTAACTAATATAAATCATGAACATTTACATTGTAGATATCAAGTTGATTTTTAATTGTTTTTTAGTAATGCTAACTTCGTTTAAAAAATTGGAATGATTTTAAATAAAATAAAATTAGAAGGTGTTTTGATTTTCGCATTAATTTACCACCCATACACAATTTCTAATCAAAACACGCGATAAAAGAAACTTTAAATTTTAGTATTTATGAATTTTCAATTCTTCCATTATTTTCTAACAAGTGATTATAAAATAAACATTTTATGATGATAAAAATATTATTAGAATATGAAATTGGGTCAGTCATTTAACAAAAAGTTTAGAATTAAATGCTAAGTCAAAGATGAAAAAATGAAAATCACTCCAAACTTAAATTAATAATGCTATATAGTTTCTTATAAAATTTGTTCAAAATAGTTTTATGATATTTGAACAATGTTTTAATATATTGGATGATGATATTATCCAATAGAAAATGCACTCATTCTATAAATAAATATTCAATCAAAACAACCTTAAAAATATTTTAAGAAAAATTTATGATAAATATCATCTAATTTTTTTAGGATGAACTTTTATTTTACATGAATTTATAAATTTAATTTTTTTTCTAGTGAATTATTGTAATTGGGGTTCTATGAGGATTTAAAAATTTAAATATTTTTAATATATTTTAGAATTACACTTTTTTTTATGGTTTCTTTATTAATTGAAGAATCAGCTAAATTTATAGATTCACGTGAAGTAACCTCATGAAGGCGGATTATATTTTTTTTTTTTTTTTATAAATTCGTAATATTTTTTAATCTAAATTAAAGTAAAAAGGGTTTATTAACCGAACTGAAAGTCTGAACCCTNTAGAATAATTTAAAAAATTTATTTATTATTATTATTATTATTTTTTAAATTAGTACCATTTTGATCTTATTTTTGTGTTGTTTTAGTCCTCACGTCAAACAAGGCCTAAAATAATCTTTTTCCTTTCTAGGGCCAAGCGGTTCAACATAAATCAGTGATGGCGAAATGGCTTCTTCCCCTTCTCCATGGATGAGCATGATCGGAGCCAGTCTTCGCAGTAAAAGCAGCTGCCATCGCCGCTTCCGTCTCCCCAACGATGCCTCAGCCTCGCGAGCTTATTCTTCTTCCGGCGTTTCCCCCGATAACGACGCCGAGCATGGTGATCGACTGCGGGAGACAGCGGCGAAGATTTGCGACACGATCCGACGGCAGCCCAGGTGGGAAGGCTTCATCCTCTCCGTCTTCCCTCCTTCAACCTCCAACATTCTCCATCCGACCTGCATCAACCTCGTTCTTTGCAGCCTTTCCTCCTCCAATCCCCCTCTCGCCCTCCGCTACCTGACCTGGCTCTGTTCCTCTGGATCTTCCATTTCCGTTGACCCTGAGGCCGCTTCGTCCCTTCTCAATACCCTTGCGCACGCCCGGGCGTGGAGATCTGCCTTGCACGCCATCCGTTCGTTCAAATTTTCCGCCGATCGCTCCGTCCTCTCCTCCTTCGTTCTTCATCTGTGCAGGGATAGGCGCTTGATCGGCCGCGAGAAATGTCTCCTCCATGACCTCTGCGACGTCCTCGAGATTCACTCCCAATTGTCGCTGCCTGCGTGGAACTCGGCGCTTTCCGCCTCGCTTGCGGCGGATCGGATGGACCTTTTTCAGCGACTCTATGCCTTCATGATCGGATCCGGCGTCGCCCCGGATGCAACCACCGCCGGCTTCCTTATCAGAGCCCTCTGCCGGGAAGATAAGCCAGAGGAAGCTTACCAGGTTCTCCGCCACGTCTCCAAAGAAAAAATCGTCCCTAATGTCTTCTCCATCAACCGATTGATCTCCGCGTTCTCCGAATCTGGAAATTTCGGTAGGGTTTCGCAGATCCTCCATCTCATGATAGCCACTGGCTGCCCGCCGGATCTGGTCACCTACCAGACAATCCTGCATGGGCTGTGCAGCGGCGGCGTTGCCGGCATGGTGGATGAGGGCCTTCGCATCTTCAGCGACCTAAAGTTGAAAGGCTACAAGCCCGACGTCGTCACCTACACCACCATGATCGACGGTCTTTCCAAGGTCGGACGGATCAGTGCGGCCTTGAGTCTGTGGTCGGAGATGGTAGCGAAAGGAATGCGACCCAACGAGTACACCTACAACGCCGTCATCAATGGCTACTGCAAATCCGGCAATCTCGATAAAGCCCGCAAGCTGTATGATGAAATGCTGTCCAAGGGTCACAAAGAGAGCACCGTGAGCTGCAACACCTTGATTGCCGGATTGTGCTCGAATGGCAGAACAACCGAAGCCATCAACCTGTTCCACAAAATGCCGAAGAAAGGAGTGGAGCGCGATCTCATCACATACAACACTGTGATCCAAGCCCTCTGCAAAGTTGGAAAAACGCCAGATGCAACAGAATTCTATTCGAGGATGATTGCGGAAGGCATCAATCCAACTGTTTCGACATACACACCGCTGATCATGGCGCTCTGCCACGATGGGCGTGTAGAAGACGCGACGGAGCTGATCGGGCTGATGGAGACTCAGGGGCTTGAGCATCCGGTTTGCATGAACGATTTCATCATCTTCGGTTTCTGCAAGGTGGGGAAGATGGAAGATGCCATGGAATGGCTGACGAAGATGATGAGAAGCAACCTCAAGCCGAAGAATGAGACATTCAACCAGCTCGTGAAGAGCTTCAGTGCGCTCGGCCGAGTAGATGATGCGCTGAAGTTGGTTAATCACATGTATGATTCTGGCTACCGTTTGAGAAGACCTGTTTGCTTTCTGCTCCTCTGTAAGCTCTGTAGAGGAGAAATTACAACCAGATCTGCTGTTCGCTTGTTGGATAATATTCTTTTAATATTTAAAATATTTATTTAAATTAAGCAATGAGTAATTATTAAGATTTAGGTATTATTATTATCTGATTTTCAAAATGTTGAATTAATTTAATTAATTCAAATAACTCAAATAATAATAAGATGAATTTGTTTACTCAATTTTATTCATAAAAATAGTTAATTGCAGGAATAAATTTTAATATTTGATGGACATATTAAATTTATCAATTTCATCTATAAACAAGTTTTATTCTTGCTCATATTTAATATATGATATTCCATTTAGTCGATATATAACATAGAGGTGGGATAAAATAGGAGAAAACTTATTTAACTTCAAAGCTTTTCTCCAGGATGACTTCTACATAGATAAATTTGAGTATATTTTAAGTTATGCGATTTGTGAGATTTCTTACTTTAAAGATCTATCATTTCAACTGACACTTTGATCGAATTAAAGATTTTTACGTTAAAAAATTTCTAACATATTGATATTAAGAGTCACGGTTTCTTGAACTAATTTGTTTCATGCAGTACGACGCAGCGTTCTTCATAACTCTTCTTTGATTGCTTAATATTATCATTAGCATTTTATTGATTTCTTCGTTGTTTGAGAATATCATGAAATTAAAATTTTAATGCCTGAGGATTTTATTACATGTTTATTCAGGTTATCTGTAGCTACCTATTTTACTTTTTTATGGAAGTAGCATATTTATGTTACAGTGCCTTTAATTTTTTTATGGAATTGAATGCATATCAATTATATTGGCACTTAATATGTTTCATTTCTCTACTTAAATTTAATTGCATTAAAGATTATTCGCAATTAAAATGAATGTATATTTTATATGAATGAGGTATAAATTTTATTATACCATTGTAATTAAGTCCATTAAACATTATTATATTAGAATGTCTAATATTATCACTTATTAATTATTTTATATGTTTTTTAGCTTATAGTCACTAAAGTGATAAATAAAATAATTTTATAGAAAATATCATATAATATAAGAGTCATTTGTCCATGATTATCAAAATGTCTATTATTAAAAATGATTGGATAAAATGACTCTTGTTAGTTATTAGGAGATTTATCTATTATTCTATTATTAGCAAATATAACGTAGATAAATTAAAGTTTTTTAGTAAAATATATTTCGTTTATCCAAAAGATATAAGTATAGTTATTAAAGAATATTTAATTACTTAATTAAAATTAAGAGGTAATTTCACTTAGGCCTCTGAGGTTTACTATACTTGCCACACAGATTCATAATTTTAAAAACATGCCAGACAGATCTCCAAAACTTACTATATAGATCATTATGGTCTTTCTGTGATGGTATTTATTAAAATTACAAAAATACCTTATTTTACCCTTCTATATTTTCGATCTCCGGCTGCCCGCCGCGCCGGCGCCACACGACNGCAGGCGTCCACGTGCGGGGCTGCATGCTGCGGCGACCTGCGAATGAATGCCGGCACGCACGGCGACACACGTGGCCGCCCGCAGGCGTCCTGGCGACACACGTGGTCGCCTGCATGCGGATGCCGGCGGTCGGGCGTTGTCGGCCTTCTGCCCGCGGATGCCCACGTAGGGCGTTTGGGCGTGAGAGGACCAGCTGGGGTACAATTACAATTTTACATTAAAAAAAAATTATAATTTCTTAATTAAAATTTTGATTTGATGGAATGTTTAACTGAAGATGTTTAATTGGACTTTATTGAAAGTTTTTTATAAATATTAAGGACTACAATGACCTATACAGTAAGTTTTTGGGACTTGTCTGGCATATTTTCAAAATTGTGGACCTGCGTGGCAAGTCGAGTAAATCTCATGGGCCTAAATGGAATTACCCCTAAAAATTATAATGAATTGGAACAATGTAATAGCTCATTTGCTAAATTCGTTAAAAATCGTGATATTAGTGGTCAATACACTATACCTGAAATACTTCAATAAAATCTTAACAAACTACCGTAAGAGTTCCGGAACCTCGCCTGCGCACGATCTCGCGAATCTCGCCGACGGTGGCCCGCGTCGCCGGGACCTTGTCCCCCACTCACGTCGCCGACGCTCCTCAACGCTATCTGAGGAGATCACGATCGCAATGCCGAGGCCACGACATAAGTCTCTCCGCTAACTTCGCACATACCGCGCTCGTCGCACTCACAGAGGGAAGGAGAGCTGGGAAACAAGCGTGCGGGAGGGAGGTCGGGCTCCCCGCCGGAAATCCATGGCCGGCGTTGCAAGGAAGAGGAAGGAGGAGTGGTGGCTGCTGCTGTAGCTAAGATGGAAGGTTGTGGCAAAACCAGAAAGGTCAGCTCGCTGTTGATGCGTTCATCCTCCCTGCCGGCGACACCTAAGCCGCTGATTGCAAAGCAGGAAGGTAGGGCAGCCATGCTGCAGGTGAAGGCAGTCCAAACCTGCAGATCTTGGCCACCTCCCATGGCCTTCCTGAGCTAAACAATCAAGCTGCAGCAGCTGATACAGAGAATCTCGAAACCTGCAGCAAATCCAACAAAACAAAGCCAATCGGCCAACCTGCGGCTGCTGGACATGCTGAAATTGCTGGTTCTCTCAGCTGAGCTTCATAAGCGATGGGGATACTATGATGGCTTCAAAGTCCTCGATACAAGCAAGGACAGCTTCATCTGTCATTTTCAAAATGCAACGAATAGGGATGCAGTGATTCGAAGTGGATCATGGACAGTGGCGGGCCAAATCCTAGGACTTGACGTTTGGTCTTTGGATCAGACTCTCTATTGCTGGGGTAAGGAGAACCTAGCCAAAATCTCATTGGAGATTGGCGCTCTGTTATGGCTAGACCCCATCACCGCCAATATAGAGAAGTTAGCATTCGTAAGAATTTGCGTTAGGGTCAACCTAACCTAACCCCTCAAACCGGGTTTGTGGATCAATGGGCCAAAAGGCAATTCTTTCAAAGGGTTGAGTATGAAGGCATCACTGTTATTTGCTTTAAATGTGGTGTGATTGGGCATAGAGACAAAAGCTCCCCCCATATTAGGCTAACAACACAGGATCCCGCAACCACCCGCCCTTCCTCGGCTCCCTCCGATGACATGATGGATATTACCACTGGCAATACAACCCGTAGTGAGAATGAAGGTAATCCTGCCAACAAATCCCCCCATGATGGCAAATATCTGCACAGCCAACCCGACCATTTGGGGGATGCAGAGAAGGAATCAGTTGGTCCATGGATGCTTGTAACCAACAGGCACAGGAAACCACACAGCTTGAGTGGACAGCTACCCATGCAGGCTGCAAGCAACAGTCTCAGCAAGCCTAAACCCATCCACCCTCTGAAACCTGCTAGGCAACAACAGCAAACTGCAGCCCAACAATTCAGAACTGTGGGATAGCATGCTACTAGACCTAACACATCAAAAAACAGCCACCTGCACAGCATAAATATGCAAAACAGTGTAGATTCGCAACAAACTGAAGCATCCCAGCAACACAGAGCATTGGGACAGCATGCAGCAGTGCAGAGGCTGCTGCAGAACAAGCAGAAAGGCACTACAGATAGGCCTGTCAACGGATCGGATCCGGATTGGGTTGACCCCGACCCGGATCCGATTCCAATATATCCGGATCGGATTAAAAATCAGATCAGATCGAGGTCAATCCAGATCCGTTCCATGACCCGCCACTGCTATACCCACTACTTCTAGCCCTCTTCATTGGCTTGATGAAGGAGAGCAAATTCCACCAAAATTACCCAGACCTGCTGGTAACATCAGGGAATTTTTTTATACTAATCTTTTTTCTACAGGTTTCTCCAATGAAGGCGACTCCGGTTTAACACCGAGGTTGCAGAATCGACACCCAACAGCCGATTTAAGTGGAGAGCGGCTCTGGACAGATGCAGCAGCAACTCTCGTTGCTGGTCCAGCAGCAGTTGCTACTGCAGTAGCAACGCTGGCTGCTGCTACAGCAACAACAACAACACAGAACATTCTTGCTGTTGTTGCAGCAGTGCACTCTACTGCTGTTGCAGCAGTGCACTCTGCTGCTACTGCTGCTGGACCAGCAACGATTCCTGCTGCCGCTACTATTCCAGTTGAGGGGAATCAGCCACCTCAAGCTCGCAATGCTCAACTGTTGAATCTCTTTCTCAGCAACCTCCAGTCACGAGTCACAAAAAATCTAGCAGACCCTCAGGCAATCAAAGTCGCGGCTACTTTGTACCACCCATGGAGAGCTCGCAACGGCCATGTCCACAACAAACCCTTCCTGTTGCCTAGAGTCATCACTGCACTTGTTCACTTTAACAAGGCCCAAGAGCAACCTTCATCCAACATGGGGAACTGGAATCCCTTCAGCCTCAACGGCTGTAGCAACCCCTCTGCATCCCATTGGGATCCCCCATCCTCACGATGGATTAAGGTAAACTTCGATGGCTCCGTTAAACAGAACGGTACGGTAGGTGCATGAGGAGTGGTTCGGGATCACCAGGGCAATTTCCTCATAGCGATTGGGTCCAAGCTCTACACCCATGCCACTGCCACACCAGAAGAGACGAGAGCGCTCATCGCGATGACAGTCGCCCAGGAGTGGGCGGATACGGCGGACGGGATTTGGATAGAGGGTGACTCAACCATCACCATTGAGGACCTTCATCGGGCAGCTAGAGGACATCCTCCTGACAGGACTATGGCTCAGATCTCTGCTCTTTTTGTGTCTTTAAGGTGTATAAAATCACTCATGTATACAGAGCCGCAAATAAAGTGACAGATTTTGTAACTTCTCTTTTCTGTTTAGATGATATAGAATGGTGAAGGGGCATGTCTCTTTCATTCGATTTTTGTGCGATTCTCAATGAGGATTGAACCTTTGTACTTGATGTATCTTCATTTACTGTTATAGTATTATAGGCTATAGCCAAATTTCAGAAATACTGCAATAAAATGATGTTATAGAAAGGCAAAATAAGATATTAATATGATGAGTAACTTTAATTTACCAAAGTTTTTATGGGTATATACATTAAAGTCTGTTGTTTATTTATTAAATAAAGTTTTTAATAAAGTAATTCAAATTTTTTTTTTAAATTATGGACATGAAAGAAACTCGCCTTCAGGCATCTTCATATTTGGGATGCTAAGCGGAAGTAAGATATACAATTTACATGAAAAGAATTAGACCCGAAAATAATCAATAGTTATTCAAAAAAGTTAAAAGGGTTTATATTTTATTGCCCAAACTATAACCTAGAATACTTGAAACTAGTAATACCAAATTTTTAGATAATAATGAGATTAGTGAGAGTGCTGAAAAACAAATTAATTAGAGGTTAATTTAAAAGCATCTAAATGTAAGATTAGCAGTAAAACATCTTAAATCCCATAACTAAGCAAATTGATGAAAACTTTTTAATAAGATATTTATGAAATACCTAAGTTGAACCAGGATCAAAGTGAAAATTTTATAAAATAAATAGAAAGATTTTTAATTCATAGACATTTATAAAATTAGAGTCCTTAAATGAAATTTACTCTATTAAAGTGGAAAGATTCTACTATTTCTGTGGGCTTCCTCTTCCTCGTTACCAGGTCAAAACTGACTAGTTATAACTATAATATTTATTTCAGGATAAATTGCATATAGATTCTTAACATTTTAATATTTTTACATACTTATAATCTACAGATTTTAAATTATAGCATTTATGTTCCTGCAGTTTGTGATATTCTTGTTTGGCCTTTTTACATCTTAACATTTTATGCACTTAGTTCAAATAAAATTTAATATTATAAATGATAAAAAATTATATGATAATAATTTAGCGTTAAAGACTTAAATATTATGATTCAAATTTTCTAAATTAACATACAAAAATTGTAATTCTTAAAAAATTTAAGTGCTATAATTTAAAATTAGCATATTAATATGCAAAATTTTATATAAATATTCAATGTATGTAAGTTAATTCTAATGAAACACAAATCAGTTCTAGAATGTAGGAGGGTCTGATATCACTCTTGGTGGGATATGACTGCAAATCGGGCTCAGATCAAATAGGATAAAAAATTTGCAGCTTTAAAAAAAGAAGAGGTAATTTAATTCAAGTTCTTAAAATAGACTCGTGATTTTACGTAAATTTATATAAAAAAAATATAATATTTGAATCTTTTCTATTGAAACTTTTTTTTTTCCACGTGGGCACTTTTTGATAGACTTTATTAAATTTAAATATTAAGTAATTATTTTAAAAAATTTAAAATATATATTTAAATATAAAAAATTATTATTATAGGTTAAAATATAGAAAAAATAAGTTGATATTAAATTAGTAATTAAAAATACTTAAATATATAATTTTAATTTTTAAAATATATTTAATAATTAAATTTATTAAAAATATTTATCCATGAGAGTGGCTTAGATGAATTTTATTAGTGAAATTTGTTGTATCTCACAATACCAAATAAAAATACCACCCAAAAAGAAAACTTTTGCGGCCGAGATGTACCACCGACTCGAGGCCTATAAATAGCCCTCCAATCCCTCATTACGGGATCCCGAATGCGCTCCTTTCTAGCCCTTTGAAACCCTAACCCTAGCTTTTCAGCGCAAATCTTTGGCTTCTCCCTTCCCGTGCCTCCCGCAGCATTCCCGCTTTTCTGAAAGGTTTCTATCTTGCAATTAGATCTGAAGCATCGAGATCTTGCTGTGATTTCGGATTGTTTTCGTGGAGATTTGCCAATCGATTCGGAGGATTACTGAGGAGTGAGGAGCGATGTCTCGGTGTTTACCGTATCAACCGTTGGGGTGCAAGAGAGAAGATGCCTATCTGGTCGGATCAATAAAGGTTCGTTGAGCATTAAATATGCAGCGATTGATTTGATTGCATCTGTGCTCGACTGGCTTTTATTGATCCGGTTGTGATTCATCTTCCTACTGTATGTTGATCAACTAATGTGAAAATCTGTATCCTCTCTGAAATTATACAATCAAATGAACAGATAAGTATGCTAATGTATATGGAGGTCGTTTTTAATCATGTTTATAGAGCCACAGCTTCATTTTTGGTGGAGATCATGTCTTCTTTCTTGAGTCACAAATTGTGATCTTGTTAGCAGTCTTATGTCTTGGGTTTCTATACATTTGCTTAGGTTGTTTGACAGTATGCCACTTTCATGGAAAATGTTGAACCTTGCCAGATTGTAATGACTTCTATTGTGAAATTTTGTCAATGAAATTGTAGATCCACATTGTCAATTGTTGAACCTTGGATTATTGCATGTGTTTCTTCATTGTTGCCAAGGCATAAAGTTGAATGGTAGATTATCCTTTCTTCATGTAATGCTGTTCTAGATAACTGCCAAGGCATGAGTCCATTAATCAATCAAAATGTCCTCTACATTCCCTTTGCTTTCCGATCATGCATCCTTTATCAGAATTGATGATTGTTCTGGTGCTCAGAAGCTTCAGAATGGAAGGGGAAATGGTTTGCTCAATGAAGAGAAGTTCAGGAAGAATGAAATCTTCAGTAAAAAGAGATCCAGGGAAGAGCACGGTAAGCAGGATTCCTTGGAGAACAATAAGAAGAAAAGGCGGCATGATAAGAAGGCCGCACATCCCCATGAGAGTTTCCACCATGCAGAAAAAGTTTCATGTGAGCAGCTGGAAGGGAGTGGCCTTACTGAAGAACACGAAGCTCCTGCTTCTTTACTGAACTCATGCCCATCCTCGGAATCAACCCAGAACAGCAGTCAGATGACAAGCGTCGTGGATTCTCAAGTGATCAGGAGAAGTCACGGTAATGATTCCATGTTTCCTCTTTCTGCCTTAGGGATCTTCCATCTTATCATCCACGTGATGCTAATTATTCTTATACTTCTGTCAAAAGGCCTGGTCCTGCGCATCAAGTTATCTCTGAAGAAACACACCGACAAGAATCTGCAGCCAGCAAGTACTGGCTGTTCTCGACAGATCTCTGAAATCATTCTCGGTAGCAAATTCATCAATTCAACGAAGCTTCAGGATTCTCAGCCTCTCCCTGCTACTGAAGACCCTTGCTGCTCTGATCGGATTGCAGAATCGTCTGTTCCTCAACTTGAGGTTGGAAGTATTGGTAGCTGCAGCACTCCAGAATCAGAGAGGAGCTTCAGAGACTTGATATTAAACTGGAAGCCTCCTTCCTTACAGTTGGATGAGAAGGATATGGGCGATGAAGATTGGCTATTTTCAACTCATAGGTCTCGCCCTATAGAACCCATTGCCAAGAACTTGCAAGTTGGTGTTTCAGATCGAACTACTTGCAGTGCGGATGCTGGAAGTTCTTTGCAACCCCGAGCTTGCTATCTTCCAGATTGTGATATTCTTCGGCTTCCTTATGTCGTACCATTCTGATCGAGTCTGCTGTCTTCTGGCGCTCATTTTTTTCCGGACAACTATGTTATGACATTAATTGAAAAACTACAATTCATGCATTCTAACTTCAAATGTAGAACTAGAAGCAGCCACTCAGATGTATAGACATGATATGGAAATGTTACTGGCAAATAACAAAACCTTTTGAGATTGTGTACTCAAGAAATGAAAGTTTGATTAATGGTATGTATTGAAAATTGAAAAAAAAATTTAACTGCAGATTAAAATCAAATTTCAACTTAAATATGATAATTTGAAGATTTTAGAGTTTCTGTAATCAATGTTATGATTGGGCGTTAGTCCAGCTATGATGGGATTGAATTTATTGAATGTAAGAATATGATTTTGGTTCTAGGAAGCACATCATCAAGGCCTATTTCTTCAATCAAAGAAGAATGCTCGTTAACTAGGTCAAGAAGGTGAT
>JAEMOT010001809.1:349467-368493 GCA_019297695.1 Apostasia ramifera | reverse complement strand
TATTATTATGTTATGTGATTAATAAATTTTTTGGGTAAATTACACTCGGATTTCTAAGTTTAGAATATAATAACACCCAGGTTCAAGTCACAGGCTCATGGCTATTCCTCTCCCGGACAAGTAATGCGTTGTCAAAAGACTGTTAGGTTCAACTCATGGGTGTTGTGAGTGCTCAATATAATAAGAAAATTGATAATACCCTTTCTATCCCCTTAAACTTGTAATACAGTTAGTAGCACCAAAAATACTAAAAGCTTGCATCAAAATAGGCGCGGGTTTGAAAAGCTTGCTCGGGGCAACTGTGGCAGGTAGGCTAGGTAGCAACCAAGCCATAGGCTTGCGGCCAACGCCCTTCCCAACAAGTAATACATAATTTTCAAAAGACCATTGAGTTCATCTTGCAAGCATTGTTGAATTCCCAGTATAATAAAAGAATTGGTAGCGTCTTTTTTATCAGCTTAAACTTTTAAGACAATTGATAGCGCCAAGGTAATAAAATTGGTATTTTTTTATTTTTTTTAATATTTTTATTGTAGTTATGAAATTAGTTAACCTATTTATTAATAAAATTGGTCTTTAAAGCTATATTTACATACAACACAATGCAAAATACGTGCATTTAACTAAACGGTCGTGAAATTAATTATTGACGTAAGATGTAGGGGATCCCAAGAAACACCAAAAAAGAGAGAGTCCTGAGAGACGGCGGCACGCAGAGGAATAAGCCTGATGGTTAAAGCTAAAGGGGGAGAGAGAGTTCGGGACATCCAGAGGAACACACAGAGATTTAAGGTGGTTCAGGGAGGAAATCCCCTACGTCCACCGGATGATCAGCGAAAAAATTTTACTAGAGAAAACGGTAGCCGTGAGGGCTAATACAAGGCTTAGAAAGGGAGAGCTCCTCAGTTGGGGCTCCTCAGTTGCTGCTCTGATCGGATTGCAGAATCCTCTGTTCCTCAACTTGAGGTTGGAAGTATTGGTAGCAGCAGCACGCCAGAATCAGAGAGGAGCTTCAGAGACTTGATATTGAACTGTAAGCCTCCTTCCTTATAGTTGGACGAGAAGGAAATCGGCGACGAAGAGTGGCTATTTTCGACTCATAGGTCTCGCCCTACAGAACCCATTGCCAAGAACTTGCAAGTTGGTGTTTCAGATTGAACCGCTTGCAGTGCGGATGCTGGAAGCTCTTTGCAACCCCGAGCCACCTATCTTCCAGATTGTGACATTTTTCAGCTTCCTTACGTGGTTCCATTCTGATCGAGTCTGTATCTTCTGGAGCTCATTTTTTCCGGACTGTAATTCATGCATTCTAACTTCAAATATAGCACTGAAAGCAGCCACTTAGATTCTTTTGTATAGACATGATATGGAAATGTTACCGGCAAATATCAAAACTTCTTGAGCTTGTGTTCTCAAGAATTGAAAGTTTGATGAATGTATATATCAAACATTGAAAAAAAAATTTACGGTAGATTAAAATCAATGTTATGATTGGGCATTAGCCCAGCTATTATGGGATTGAATGTGAAGAGGAATATGATTTTGGTTCTAGGAAGCATATCATCAAAGCCTATTTCTTCAATCAAAGAAGAATGCTCGTTAACTGGGTCAAGAAGGTGAGCCCCTTTCTGCTGTCCGTCACATTTTTTTGTCTTTAAAACCGGACATCAAAGCAATTCATGAAAGAAAGCCAAGTTCTACACTACACTTTCTATCAAAAAAAAAAACGCACTCTCTCTATATATATATTTACGGCTCATACTTGTTCCATTTCGGGCAGGTCGAGGCAGGGCCTGTTAAACATGTTTGGATAAAAGTTGTAATCCCTAATATAAGAGTAGGCATCTTTTTGGCTTGGTCTTGGATTTATGATCCAAGAGATCATGAATATATTTTTCTTGTTGTCATAATAATAGACCATCATCACTGTGAGAGATGTCTATTCCAAGGAAAAATTGTAGAGAATCCCAGGATCTTTTTAATAACAAAAGTTCTTGATAATTCCTGAATGGCAAAAATGAATTTCAATAGAAGATGAACTGGTAAGTATTATATCATCCACATAAACAAGAAAATACAAGAAAATATTAGAAGAGACAATAATGTATTTTAATGAAAAAGGAGACAGTCACTTCAGAATCCACAAAGCTACAGTGAAGTTGATTTTTGGACATGGTAAACCAGTCTTGAGTCCATAAATAGACTTGCTTAAAATCTTGCTTATTTGATTATGCGATTTTATTGCTGAAAATTTTAGTTAGTATAGTACAATTACATATAAATGTACATGATTTACTTGTTTTAACTAGAAAAAAATTCAAAATTTTTCTGATATTAGATCTTTTATTTCTGGTAAGTATCTCTGTTTAGTTGTTGGAAATTTCATTGAGCCTACAACCTAGTTTGAGGGCTAAGCAGAAAACTATTCAGCTCTTTGTTTTGTTTTTGGTTATGGATTTGGGTCTCCAAAGCTAATAATCTCTCTTTTTTAGGTATTCTATTAATTTTTGGCAATACGGTCGGCCTAAGGCTTTTTTTTGTCACTTTTGTGGGATTTCCATCTTCTCCTTTATATTACTATTGATGGCAAAATGTGGATCTTGGAATCAATGGTACGTGGCGTTCGGTCAAAGGAGTTAGAGTGTTAAAGGGGAGAATGACATCCGGAGTAACACACAGAAATTTAAGGTGATTTAGGGAGAAGATCTCTTACGTCCACCGGGCGTCAACGAGGAGATTTTACTAAAGAAGAGAGAGTCTGGTCGGAAAGACCAATACAAGGAAGATTACAAGCAATATCTCTTCTCTTTTGCTGGAAAATTTACAAGTATTTCAGGGTGTATGCTAGGTGGTTGTGGTGACTTCGTCTGGTTCGTCCCCTTCTCCTTCCTTCTTCTCCTTTCTTCTCTCTTCCCGTTTTTCTCTACAACGGTTTGGAGCATGAAGGTCCTTGGTCTTCGAGCCTCATGGGGACTTGTACTGAGCATGCGGGCTCTTGGTGGAAGTCCGCGCTGGCAAAAAGTGGTGTTGTCGTGGTGTTCTGATAGTTGCAGGTGGGGCCGGAGAAACATCGTGCCCAATGTTATACAGAGCAAGCGTTCAACCATCGTGGCCGATGATTGTAGGGAGCCGGAGAAACATCATGCCCGATGGTTGTAGGGAGCCGGAGAAACATCGTGCCCAATGTTATGCTGAGCAAGCGTTCAACCATCGTGGCCGACGGTTGTAGGGTAGCCGGAGAAACATCGTGCCCAATGTTATGCTGAGCAAGCGTTCAACCATCATGGCCGATGGTTGCAGGGAGCCGGAGGAACTTTGTGCCCGATGGTTGTAGGGAGCCGGAGAAACATCGTGCCCGATGTTATGCTGGGCAAGCGCTCAACCATTGTGGCCGACGGTTGTAGGGGAGTCGGAGAAACATTGTGCCGATGTTATGCTGAGCAAGCATTCAACCATCGTGGCTGATGGTTATGCTGAGGTTGAACCATCGTGTTCGATGGTACGCTAGTCGGCGGCTCAAACATCGTAGCCGATGTTTGAAGGGTAGCAGCACCATCATCATGGCAGATGTTTGAGGGGATGCCGCAGCTGGGGCGTCTTCTCCGGAAGATGCGGAGGCCAATCATCGTTCTGCAAAGCAGAGGTTAAGTATAACATCTTTAAAGAGCCACGTGGACGGCTGGGATTCAACGTTGAATCCTAGTGTTAACAATTACCTTAGCTTTCCAATCATCTGTTCTTTTCTAGAATTGATGATTGTTCTGGCGCTCAGAAGCTCCAGAATGGAAGAGAAAATGTGTGACGCCCGTGACCGAAGAGGGAAGGGAATATTCGCCGATGATGTCCCAAGAAAAGGGAATCATTGGTGTAGAGTGCGATTTCTGACAGGCTTCTAGGCCGAATAATAAGTGGTGAAAGGGGCACAAGAATGAATTGTCCCACATCAGAAAGGGAGGGAGATCTTGAGTTGTATAAGTAAATAACGTGATTAAAAATAGCAGAGGCACCTTTTGAGGCAACATCGTGAGACTAATGATGGAAAACTCCATAGTTGAGCGTGCTTGGGCTGGAGTAGAACTGAGATGGGTGACCTATTGGGAAGTGCTCAAGTCATGCAATTTTTCTAAAGCCAAAGCGGACAATACCTCTACATTGGGATCACGGGATGTTACAAAGTGCTTGCCTCAGCAAAGAGAAGTTCAGGAAGAATGAGAACAATAGTAAAAGGAGATCCAGAGAAGAGTATGACAAGCTGGATTCCTTGGAGAACAACAAGAAGAAAAGACAGCGTGATCAGAAAAAAGGTTGCCAAGTTCCATGAGGGAAAAGATTTATATGACCATTTGGAAGGGAGCGGCCTTACTGGAGAACACGATGTACCTGCTTCGTTACCGAATTCGTGCTTCTCCCAGGAGGCAACGCAAAACAGCAGTAAGATGCAAAGCTCCCTGGATTCCCAACTGATCAGGAGAAGTCATGGTACCGATTTCATATTTGCTCCGTCTTATGGAACTGCACATTAATCCACATATTGCTAATGATTCTTTAAATTTTTGTTAAAAAGTTTGGTCCTACGCATCAAGTTACCTACGAAGAAGCACGACAACAAGGATCCTCAACCAGCAAGTACTAGCTGTTCTCGGCAGATCTCTGAAAACATTCTCAATAGAAAACTCGAACACATCAACTCGACGAAGCTTCAGGATTGGCAACCTCTCCCAGCTACTGAAAACCCTTGTTGTTCTGGTTGGAATGCAGAAGCGCCGTCTGTTCCTCAACTTAAGGTTGAAAGTATTGGTAGCAGCGGGACTCCGGAATCAGAGAAGACTTGATATTGAACTGGAGGTCTCCTTCCTTGTAGTGCAGATGCTCTTTGTAACCCCGAGCCTGCTACCTTCCAGATTGTGATATTTTAGGGCTTGTTTGGGATAAACCAAAAAATACATTCAATATAAATTTCAATTTTAAAATATTTTAAATATTTTAAATTCTAATAATTTTATTTTACATTCAATACAAATTTTAATTTTAAAAATAAATTTTATTTCACATCCAATACAAATTCTAACTTTAAAATCAACTTTATTTCACATCGTAAACACCTCCCAATATTAAAATAAATTTCTTTCCTATTAATTCTATAAAATAAAATATTTTCTCTTTCCTTACTTAAATTTAATACCAAACCAAACAATTACTTACCAGCTTTCTTATGTGATACTGTTCAGATCGCGACACTGAAGCATCCTTATAATTATATTATTATTTTAATGAGAAAAACTACAATTCATGTGTTCTAACTTCAAATATTGAATTAAGTAAGAGTAACCAGTCACATTCTTTTGTATATGCTAATTATATGTATCATGTGCGATATTATAATTTTTTAGATAATTTTAAATATCTATAATAATTAATGCATACTGAACGTTTTTAAGTAAATGTTGAATTCATGTTTTGATCTGCTGATTAGTTTGCTAACATTAATGTTAACACGTGGTTCCAGCGCTGTATCCCTATCGTACACGTGGCGCCGAGCTGACATTTACCCTTTATTTACTCTCATTTTCTCACAGGTTTCAGACCTCGGTCAAACCTCGGCCACGAGAGTTCAATTAAGCCTCGTCCACGACGAGCCATGACCATCCCTGCTAACATTGATGACGATGCTATGCTGTTGTACCTGTCATAGTCAGTGTGGTCCAACCTCGTCGTTTCCCGTACAAGACATCTTTTTTTCAAGACACGCAAATCAAGAATCTGCATGCTCCAGGTGTCACGAATCCCCAGAAGCAGTACCAATATTTAAAAATCACGCTCCCCTGTTGCTGCTTTTGGTCCCTCCAGCGGCCGATAAGCGGCGCGAGCACAGAGCTTGTTCACCTCCTTTTCTCCAGGAAATCAGGACAAAGCTGTATAGTCCATCACCTACAAATACCCTTAAACAGTCTTCAAGTAGGACGGATCCAGAAGGAGAGAATCAACAAGAGCGGCCAAAGTGCAAGTAACCTCCCTGTTTCTCCCATTCTGACTGTATTAGAGCCCCAACTGAGGAGCTCTCCCTCTCTAAGCCTTGTATTAGCCCTCACGGCTACCTTTTTCTCTAGTAAAATTTCTTCGCTGATCGCCCGGTAGACGTAGGGGATTTCCTCCCTGAACCACCTTAAATCTCTGTGTGTTCCTCTGGATGTCCCAAACTCTCTCTCCCCCTTTAGCTTTAACCATCAGGCTTATTCCTCTGTGTGCCGTCATCTCTCAGGACTCTCTCTTATTTGGTGTTTCTTGGGATCCCCTACATCTCACGTCAACATCTTCTGGTGCTTTCATTGAGACCTGGGAAGATGGTAGCTAGAACGCGCAGAACCAACTCTGCTGCTCACAGTACACATGGGGGAGAACCTTCCGTTCGGGCGCCGGACGATAGAGCTTCGGCCTCAACTTCTCGGTGTCATGCCGAATCTGCTTCCTCTTCTAGGGGTACTCATGTATTGTAACTTCAGGGGATGCTGGCGAATCTCACTAACCTGGTCACTAGCCTCACAGCCCAACAGGCCATGATTCTCAGGCAAACTCAGCCAAAGTGCGCAGTACTACCTCTCCCGCCGGTCGCGACAGTTCCTGCACCTCTTCTGCCAGTTGCGGCGGCCTGAGAATCTCTTCCGCCGGTAGCGGCGGCACCTCCTTCGATCGCTGAGGCTCTTGCTCTCGTGCTTTTTGTCGCAGCGCCTTCCATTCAGACGTCTGGCTCTTCTCAACTGCCCAGACGCCCCTTTCGCCCCTAGGAGGTTCACCAGAATCCTCTTCCACCTCACCATCTACCACAGCCTGCTTTCCTTCCACCTGCCTTCCCTCCTTTCCTTGTCGGAAGAGACTCTCTCTTTCCGGGCATTCAGGCCCCTCATCATGGGCCTGACCCCTTCTTCGGACCGATGGACGGCAATGCTCCTTTTGCCGACGCCATCCGGCTGGCCCCAATCCTAGAAGACTTTAGGCCGCCTAGGCTTGAGGCCTACAAAGGCACAACTGACCCCCGCGAGCACATACAAGGGTTTGAGACCGCGGTCCGTTATCGCTAACCAGATGAGGCTACCAAGTGCCACTTCCTAGCGAACACCCTGAAGGGGGCGGCATTTAGCTGGTTCATCAAGCTCCCCAGGGGTCACATCTCCTCCTATGAACACCTGAAATGGGAACTGATCGTCCGTTTCATTGGTCGAACCCGAATGATCATTTCCGATATAGTGCTCGCCAACATTAAGCAAGGTGAGAAGGAAAGCCTCCGGGATTACACCAACCACTTCTTTGCTGCCGCGGCAGAAGCTGAAAATGTCAACCCTGCAGTGGTCATGCACAATTTTCGGAGGGGGCTCAAGGTTGGGGATCTGTCTAAATCCCTGCAACTGGCCAGGCCTCGGAGCTACCCAGAGCTGGTGGCCAGGGCCAGCCAATTCATGCTCCTCGAGGATGCTGTGTCCTCTCACCCCAATGTTTCTGGAGCCAAGCAGGAGAAGCGGAAAAGAAAACATCGGGGTGACAAACCCCGGCCACGAAGATGCATATGACCAAAAGTCGTGGTCGAGATGAGGGGAAGTCGCGACACGTCCAGCACCAGAAGCACTTCTTCTCTCGGCCGCTTCCTGAAGTCTATGCGGCGGCCGTCAAACAAGGTTAGGTCCGACCTGCCGGACCCAAGCCAGCGCCTCCAGTAGGAGTGGATCTTGACAATTATTGCGAGTGCCACGGGAACTACGGGCACAGGTTTCAGAAGTGTCGAGGCCTTAGGGCTCTGCTCGACAAGCTAATGGATCAGGGCAAGCTCAAGGAATTCATGCAAATGGCGCCAGCCTTTAATGCTGCCCAGAAAGGGAAGGCCCCCGAAGTTACTGGAACTCCTGCCAAAACTTTGCTGTCTCCGGGCCCAAGCCAGCCCGGACGTCCTTATCCTCCTGCCGCCAGGACGATCAATGTCATCTTTAGCATTGACCCTGCTACTGCTCACCGCCAAGAGATCGAGGTCGACGGCATCTCTCAGCAGCATACTTTCTCTATCCCGCTCACCTTTTGCCAAAAGGATCCCCCCCAACAGGGTAATCCACACAACGATCCGATCATAGTTGTTGCCCGCATAGACGATTTTGATGTTCGGCGAGTACTCCTCAACTCTAGGAGTGCAGTTGACATCATGTTTTAGTCTGCTTTCCTTCAAATGGGGCTCAGGGAAGCAAACCTCCTCCGCGCTGGAGCCACTCTACTCGGTTTCTCTGGGGAGACGGTCCAACCTTTGGGATTCATCGCCTTGCCCGTCTCCTTCAGCGATGACAATGGCTATGCCATGAGCATGGTGAATTTCGCTGTCATCAGAGCTAAGTCAGGCTACAACGCCATCCTTGGAAGGACAACTCTCCATTCCTTCGGGATGGTGATCTCCACGCCACATCTCTGTGCAAAGTTCCCTACCTCCAGTGGTGTTGTCACCATCAAAGGGGATGTCAGGCAGGCTACACGGTGCTTCCAGATCGCCGCGCAGCTCATCGTTGATCAACTGGACTCTAGGGAATCTCAACTAGCCATGCCGCAGGAGGGGGTCATCAATGTAACCTTGGGGGGGAGGACTCTTCTAAAATTATAAATTTATCCTCATCCATGAATGCAAGCAGCATGCAGAAATCACTGCCTTGCTTTCTGAGTACATCGACATCTTTGCTTGGTCTCCTGAGGATATTTCAAGAATTGACAGAGCTCTGTGAACACCATCTGAATGTGCCTGATACAGCCACTCCCATAAAACAGAAGAAGAGGATTATGGCATGGGAAAGGCAGAGTGCTATCAAAGAAGAAGTCAATAAATTGCTTAGAGCAGGCTACATCAGGGAAATTCAATACCCCAAGTGGCTCACCAACATCATTATGGTGAAGAAGGCCAACAGAAAGTGGAGGATGTGCGTGGACTTTCGCGCATTAAATCAGGCTTGCCCCAAAGACACTTATCCTCTCCCACGCATCGATACGATGGTGGATCGTACCTTCGGATACGAGGTTATGAGTTTCCTGGATGCTTTCTCCGGATACCATCAAATCTGGATGCTGAGAAAGACGAAGAAAAGACTGCTTTCATCACCGACTTTGGCACATATTGTTACAATGCCCTTTGGCCTCAAGAATGCCGGCGCCACTTACTAGCGCATGATCGACACCGTTTTCAAAAGTCAGCGGGGTAGAAATCTTGAGGCGTACGTAGATGACATCTTGGATAAAATTTCGACGATCCTGAACATGCCCTCTCCCAAAATGGCAAAAGAAATTCAGAAGCTAGCAGGATGAATGAATAGCCTGGGCAGGTTCATTTCAAAGGCCGGAGACCGTTGTTCACCTTTTTTTCGATGTTTGAGTTACAATAAAAGGCGGTGGACTGATGAATGCGAAACTGCTTTCACAAAGCTAAAGAAATACCTCACCTCAGCATCAATACTGGTGGCACCCAAGGAAGGGGCGGTTTTATCTTTGTATTTAGGCTTATCAGACGCTGCGGTCTCAGCTGTCCTCGTCAACGACAATAGGGGGGTACAACACCTTATATTCTACATCAGTCATATACTTCTTGATGCTGAGACTCGATACCCCACTCTGGAAAAGCTCGCTCTAGCTCTCCTGATGGCGGCAAGGAGGGTGCGCCCATACTTCCAGTCCCACACTGTCTAAGTGATCACCGACAAACTACTCTTGAAGATACTGCACACTCCCAAAATATCAGAGAGGCTTCTCAAATGGTCCATCGAACTAGGCTAGTACGACATTAAATACATCCCACGGGAAGCAATCAAGGCTCAGGCGTTGGCAGACTTCGTCGCCGAGCTCTCTACTCCAGAGCCACTACTTGCCAAACATCGGATTGCGCCGTGGTCTCTTTACGTTGATGGTGCATCTGGGTCGCAATCCCAGGGGGCTGGAATTCTTCTAACCAGTTCGATGGGAGCCACCTTACAACAGGTAGTAACCCTCCAGTTCAAGGCTACCAACAATCAAGCAGAGTATAAAGCTCTCATGGCGGGTTTAAACTTCGTGCTCAGCATGGCCGTGAAATATATAAAAGTATTTAGTGACTCTCAATTGGTCGTCAACCAGGTGAATCGAGCATTCAAAACAAAAGACGAGATTCTGAAAAAATATCTACAACAAGCCCAATCTTTAATCTCTCAGTTTGAAGAGTTCTCCCTAGTGCATATCCCCAGAGAAGAGAATCAAGTGGCAGATCAGCTTGCAAAAGGGGGGCTCCCCGACCTTCACCGAACTCAAGTATTTAACAAACTCAGTTTTGAATGCGCGAAAATCCACTTTGAGCATCTGCCTTGTTGGATGGACAGGATCCTCAACTACTTAAAAGAAGGGACACAGCCCGATAACAGTCAAGAAGCAAAGAAACTGAGGCTTGACAACGCCAAATACATCCTCATAGATGGAGAACTCTACAGGAGGTCTTATGTCAGACCCCTCACCAAGTGCTTAAGGCCTGTAGAAGCTCAAGAAGTCATGGAGGCTGTGCACAAAGGGGAGTGTGGAACCCATGCTCATGGCCGAAGTTTGGTCATGAGAATCCTACGCCAAGGATTCTTCTGGCCTAATATCCACAAGGACGCCTAGACGTTCGTCGAAAAGTGCTCTCAGTGCCAGTACTATATTGACATGTGAAGACAACCTGCTGGATATCTCGGGCCTATCAACTCGTCTTGGCCCTTCGCTGTTTGGGGGCTGGACTTCCTGGGTCCAATACCTACAGCCATGAGGAGCTACAAATGGATACTAGTTGCTGTCGACTACTTCACAAAGTGGATTGAGGCCAAGCCACTTACTCAGCCTACCACGCAGAATGTTAAAAAAATTTTATAGGCTAACATCATCTGCAGATATGGCGTACCGATGGTGATCATCATGGACAACGACACTCCATTCACTAACCAGCAAATTTACGACTTCTGTGCCCAACATCAGATTAATCTCAAGTATGCATCCGTCTGGCACCCTCATAGTAATGGGCAGGCAGAGGCTGCTAACAAAAACATCCTGAATATTTTAAAGAAATGCCTAGACGGTGCCAAAACCCGTTGGCCGGAAGAATTACCAGGTGCTCTTTGGGCTTACAATACTGCTCCCTCCGAAGTCACTCAAGAGTCACCTTTTTCTCTATCCTTCTGAATGGACGCTGTCATACCGGTTAAGCTAAAACAATTCTCCCCCAGAGTGGAGGCTGCTGCCAACTTCGATCCCAAAGATCTGCAAGCTTGGATGAATGAAAACGACGATTCACAATAGGTTGACCTAGACCTCTTGGAGTAAAAGAGATAGTTGGCAGTGCTCAAACGTCTGGAGCATAAACGTCGGGTGGAAAGATACTTTAACCGCAAGGTTAAATCCAGGGTTTTCATTCAAGGCGATCTAGTACTCAAACGACGATTTTTTGCTGGCAGCAACTTAGGGGTTCCCAAACTTGAGCCTAACTGGGAAGGCCCTCACATCATGCGCGAGGTTGCTGGACCTAACGCATACTATCTCATGACCTCTGATGACACTCAACTCCCCAGAACTTGGAGCGGAGATGATCTGAAGAAATTTTACGCCTAATTCAAAAAGACAACCCATCTTTATTTTCCCTGCACGAGAATTCTTTGTACAGATTCATTCAGGAATTTATTATACGGATTCAATCGACGAGTTCTGGGACATTCTTTATTAATAGACATCTGGGTTCTTCCAAAATATATCTGGATTTCTTTATGCTGTCCCAGAGGTTATATCTTGGATTCAAGAGCTCTTGCAATACTGGATCTCATCTGTTAAATTATATTGAGGTATTCATCAACCTATTATCTGTTACCCAGGTATGATCCTAAACCTCAAACTCCCAACTATCGTACCCAAGGCTTCCGAGCCTCATACACGATGGTTCGTTATACTCACCTTCCATATACGGAGGTCACCGAGCCTAGTTATGCCTGGCAGGCGGGGTCTCCTACCTATATATAGAACCCTTTCATAAGCCCATCTAGCTAGCGGAAGGTCCGGAGGCCTGCTCATAACTGTAGGGCAGTCTCTGTTATCTACTCATGATATAGGTCGCCCCTAAGCAGAGTGTCTTCGCTTTCCACTAGGATCTGCCGCTCTAACAGGGGTCAGCCCTTGCTTCAAATACAAATATTGGCCATGATGTTTCAGATGATCAAGTTCTTTTGACACTGGGTCAGATAACTCCCCCTAGGCAGGATCTCTACTTCTATTATTGCTTCATTCCTATGCAGGTACATAAAGGAGTATAATTTTAAGCCAAATTCTGGAAACCCCTGGGATCAGCTCGTGCCTTAAGTACAAACATCAAATACGATATTTCAGACGCTCCAAGTCCTTTTGGCATTGGGTCAAATCATTCCTCCTAGATGGGATTTCTCCTATTTTCATTGCTTCCTTCTTATACGGATTTATGAAGTTTCAAAGTCCAAACTGGGTGCTCTATGTGATTCAAAGTCCTTTATTATTAACTTGTTATAGAGGGTTTTCTTATAGAGTTGCAATCGAAATACCTCAAACTTCACACAAAGGTACCTATTTATTTCATACACATCAGAATAAACGGGTATGTAAGACAACAAACTTTTTATTTCCTTAATTTCAAAATTACAGAAGATTATAATTCGCTCATCTTACAAGAAAAGTGGGTTAGCCTTCACTGATCCCATCCAAAAGATCAAACATCTGTTGGATAAGATCATCAGTTAAATCAAATCTCTCTTCCTTGTAAACAGGATCAGCGGCCAGGCAAGGAAAAGGATCCACATCTCCAAGATCGGTGGCAGTGATTTTGCCCCATTGGATCAAAGTGGAGGCCAATCCTTCCCACGCCCGTCTAATCCCATCTAACCTCTCCTGCCTATAGGGTAAGCTAGTCCTATAGGCCTTCACAGCTGCCGCAGCAATGGCCTCCTGGTCCCCGGCGGCTTTGTCCAGTTTCTCCCGTAGGGCTTTATTATTAGCTTTCATTGCGCCCATTGCAGACTTGTATACTGCAAGTTTCTCCTGCAGTTTGGCCTTTTCCTCTTGTGGGACATCAGGCTGAGAAGACTTCATTGCGAGCTGGACCCTCAAGGCCTCAATTTCTTCATCCCATTGATGAAGCTGACGTCCTTGTTCCAGCACTTGCTCCTCCGTTCTCAGGGTCCTGTTCAAAGCCACTGGCAGGCGAGCGAGTATCTGCAACAGAAATAGAGTTAGCTCACGAGAACAAACAGGAGAGAAGGACTGAGAGAGAATTCTTACTGTGGCTACCTTGTTGGTGAAGCCTGAGTAGAGCTCTGGTGTTGAGGTCCTCTTTAATTTCTCCTCCAAGTCTTTTGTCACCAGGCCGCTTCCTAGGGCCATGCCTACTTCTCCTCGGTAGGCGTTGCCTTGGTTCGCAGGCAGCAGGGAGATGACGGTCAACTTTCTCTAATCTTCCTTTGTCCTCACCGCAATTCCTATACTTTTGTCCCCAAAGATCCCGGTGAGATTGGTGCTGCAAGGGGGCTCGGTGCTTTGCTGCCAATCGTGACACCCCTCTGCAGCAAGACCTTCCTCCTCTACACCTTTTCCTTTCTTGACTGGGGGCTCCGGGCTTGAGCCCTCGGAGGAACCCCTTTTTTTCTTAGGACCCTCCCTGAGAATTAAGTCCAGGCAGGGGCTCCCTACATTCTCTTTTTCTTGGCCTCCTTCGGCCTTATTCCCTTCCTCCTTTTTCCCTATGATAATCCCTTTATCGCCCTTGGGGAATGACTGGGGCTTAGAGGCCGTCACGGGTTCTTTCCCCTTTCCCGTGTACCCCAGCTCAGCCAAGGTCTTCATGTCGTCTGCGGTGTCCTCAGGAGAGGATCCTGAGGACACCATGTCAACGGCAATTCCGCTGCAGATCGGATCTGGAACCTCTATCACCTCTTCCTCCTCCATCTCAGTAACCTCTTTATTGAGCTGGACGAGGCTGCCCCCTCCTGGCCCTCTTTATCAGAACTGTGCCATGAGGTGGGCCGACTTCCTTGAAGATATCATATCCCAATGCCTTGGCCTACAGGGATATATCGTTCTTCACGAGCCTGAGGAAGTCCTTCAAGGGTCAGCTCTGCCCTTTCAACATCTCCAAATTCTTCTGGATGGACGTCCCAGCCATCCGCTTAGTATCGCCGACGAACTCAGGAGGGCAGACTCCAAGCTTCAGAGGGATCCCCAAATCCCCTCCTACAAAGAAGTAGTAGTCCCTCCAGTCTGAGTGAGAACTACTTGCCCCTGAGAACATTGCCTTCCTAGTCCTTGACCGCAGGGCCAAGCATCCCCCATACCCAGGCACTGCCATCCAGCTGAACACACTCCTGAATAGCGTCAGGCTCCATGGTATCTCCCATGCCTACAATAGCTTCAGGAAGGAGTATATGTAAGCAACAATGTTTGGGGAAAGTTGCTCCGGCACAATCTGGTACGAGTTCAAGACATCCTTCAACTCCGATTATGGCGGCAGCATCAAGCCGTATTCCACCTGCGCCCGGTATACACATATTGCTCCCTCAGGGGGACTGTTTGGTCGGAAATCAGTGGTAGGGGGGATGACTATCAAGTTGGGGTTTCCTCTAAACTCTCTAGTCGTGTTGAGCACCTCGTGCTCCATCAGGAGACTCTCTTGATAGCTGGTATTCTTCTAAAATTGATCGGCCAGTTCAGCCCACTCGATCTCTCCTCCTCGCATTGCTCGACTTCGCGATGGACGGAGTGAGGGCTTCTTTTTTTCTTAGGGTTAGAAGGCGGGCAAATGCTTCAGTTTTCCCTTGAGAAAGGCTTTATGGGAAACAGCTGTGACCGTCCGTCTTGTGGCCGTCTGATCTTTTTGATCGGCGCGCGAATGCAATCAAACCGTCCGTATTTTTTGACAAGTTCAGAATTCGAAGCGGTGCACGGTTATCTAAATACTGCTTCCCTATTTCGCTATACGTCACGCACGATAGTTCGTAATCGTGCGCAATGTTTGGAAACGGCGTGCTTTTCTTTGTCCTCTTTACTATTATCGTCCAACGTTTTATAATCGTGCACGAGGATAGTAACTTTCCTTTTAACTTTGAATTTATCATTGGTTTATACTTTCATACTCATGAATTCTTTTTCTTTTCTAAATCTCGTGGTGTCCTTTTCAAAACACAAAAGAAAAGATAAAAATACAAACAGAATTCATTAAGAACAAGTTTTTGAAAGAGAAGATGCTTTTCATTAATGATAAAACTTGTTACAATTTTATTTCTTTGTTCTCTTACATGTTTCCCTCATAAGTACAGGAAAAACAGAGAAAATATAAGGCTTTAGAACTTAGGCACCTAGTGTAATAGTATCAACCTCAAATATGAGGGAACCCCCCTCTTTGAGACCAATCTATTACACTCCTGACAACAAGAAGCAGATCGCCCGGGAGCTACCAGAACTCCTCTCCTCAATAATCGTTCCTTCAAATGTAATGTTGATGATAAGGCTGAGGAGTCAGATCATCGTTCCTCTCGGGGAGAAGCTTGTTGCTGGAATTCGAGGGGAGCGCTCTGGCCTAGCCATCTGGCCTCGAGGGGAGTAATTTGGCCCTCTTCAGGACTTCTGTGTAAGGGAGATAGATGATATCCCCAGCCAACATAGGACCTAGCTGGAGGAACCTCCTCCGGACCGTGGCTTCCAGCGTCGAAGAACCTGTTTGGACCCTTAGGACCACAGAAGGGAAGAACAACGGGATTTTTGATATTCTCCTGATCTAAGATACTTACATCAACCAATGTCTGCAGGAGAACGTCAAAAGCTGCCTGATTCTTTATGTGGTGACCTACCGGCGAGACGCTGACGATGTTCACCGCCCTCCTCACCGCTTCTTCCAGATCCTCCATACGTCGTCCCCGCCATCCAGAGCTGTTCTCCACCAAGGCCTTTAGGGAACACACCTCAGATTTTAGCAACTCCTCCCGGCGACGAGTTTCGGAGGCCGCTTCCGTCACCCCCGACGATAGCTCCCTGGCCTTTACAACTTCATCCCTTAACCAATCTCTTTCCTCTTTCAAAGCCTCCTTTTCATCACATAGCTCTTTTATCCTTTTCTGGAGGTCTTTGACATGAGCGAAATGGGCTTAACTTACATCCGCTAGGCTGCGGCAAAACTCCACCCTTGCAGCCTCACTCTTACCAGCCACTCCGCGTTTCTTAGAGCTAGGAAAGCCAACTTATCTTTCAGTTTATACAACTTCCCTAGCTCCTCTCTATGGTCACCTTGAGAGTGCTTTGTGACTTGCAACAAAGCGCCCTCCAGCTCCTCTATCCTCTGAAGGTGGCGAGCCTCCCCTTTCTCCTTGCCCTTCAGAGATTTTACAACTTCCAGAACTTGGGAGATGCTCTCCAGGATCTTCTCCTCCTCTCTCCTTATCTCGACCAACTTTTCTCCCAATACGCCTCGTGTCTCTTCAATGCCAAGGGCGACATTAGAGGCAGCTGGAGGGACCCTCTCCTTCTCCTTAATCACTTCCTCCATCTTGCCTCCTGTCCCTTCAATGCCAAGGGCAACTTCAGGAGCAACCTGAGAGGGCACCTCCTTCTTCCCCTTAGTCGCCTCCTCTGTCTTACGCCCCTCCTCCTTCTTTCCTCTTTCTTACGCTGGAAGGAAAGAAGGGAAGAGGAGCTTCCCTTTCTTCTCAGAAGGAGAGATTGGTAAACCAAGAGGAGCAGGACCGCAAACCATTAAATGTGTCTTCTTTACACCCTCTGCAGGAGGAATCCCAAACTTGGGGAGGAGTCGCTCAATCTCTTCATCCTTGAGCAGGATCTTCCCAGGTGCTAGTCTCTCTCCATCAGGCATTTTGCCCACCAAGATCGCGTCCTTTCGCTCTCCAGCTTCAGAGGCGGCCTAACCGGAGAGTCAAAGACATTCACCACCTCTGTGGCCTCTACACCTGCTAGCTCCTGCACAAACTCCAGCGTCTGCGCCAGCACCGCAGCGACCTTGGCAAGCGGAGCCTCCGTCTGCAGATCCGCAACCGCAGTTCCCACTCCCTTTTTTTGGAGCGCTTCAGCAGGCTTCACAGCCGCCGATTTCGGCAACCCTACAGATGGCTCTAAAATTCTCCTCTTCTCAAGAGGAAGGGCGTCAATAGGGGGATCGCTGGCTCTCTTCTTCGAGAAGCTTGACAGAGTCGTCCATTTCTTCATCTCCGCCATCTCTCTAATGATCTACTCTTTTACAGAAATTTTCAGAGGCTAGAGGAAGAGAATACGGATCGGCGGACACCGCTCCTATCTTATCCTAACAGGTCTCGGGCAGTGTGTCCACCATCGCGATGGTTCACATTCCAGGACCCATATCAATATTCGAGCTCTGACAATGCAGGGGGCTAATGTTAACACGTGGTTCAAGTATTGTATCCCTACCGTACACGTAGCGCCGAGCTGGCATTTACCCTTTATTTACTCTCATTTTCTCACAGGTTTCAGACATCGGTCAAACCTCGGCCACGAGGGTTCAATCAAGCCTCGTCCATGACGAGCCAGGACCATCCCTGCTAACATCGATGATGATGCTACGCTGCTGTACCTATCACCGTCAGCGTGGTCCAACCACGTCGTTCCCCGTACAAAATACATTTTCTCTAAGACACGTAAATCAAAGATCCGCATGCTCCAACTGTCACGGATTCCCAGAAGCAGTACTAATATTTAAAAATCACGCTCCCCTGTTGCTTCTTTTGGTCCCTCCAGCGGCCGACAAGCGGCGCGAGCACAAAGCTTGTTCACCTTCTTTTCTCTGGAAAACTAGGACAAAGCTGTATAGTCCATCGCCTACAAATATCCTTGAATAGTCTTCAAGCAGGACGGATCCCAGAGGAGAGAATCAACAAGAGTGGCCAAAGTGCAAGTAACCTCCCTGTTTCTCCCATTCTGACTGTATTAGAGCCCCAACTGAGGAGCTCTCCCTCTCTAAGCCTTGTATTATCCCTCACGGCTACCTTTTTCTCTAGTAAAATCTCTTTGCTGATCGCCCGGTGGACGTAAGAGATTTTCTCCCTGAACCACCTTAAATCTCTGTGTATTCCTCTGGATATTTCGAACTCTCTCTCCCCCTTTAGCTTTAACCATCAAGCTTATTCCTCTGCGTGCCGTCATCTCTCAGGACTCTCTCTTTTTTGGTGTTTCTTGGGATCCCCTATATCTCACGTCAACAATTAATTTCACGACCGTTTAGTTAAATGCACATATTTTGCATTGTGTTGTATATAAATATAGCTTTAAAGACCAATTTTATTAATAAATAAGTTAACTAATTTTATAACTTCAATAAAAATATTAAAAAAAATAAAAAATACCAATTTTATTACCTTTGCGCTATCAATTGTCTTAAAAGATTAAGCTGATAAGAAAGACGCTACCAATTCTTTTATTATACTGGGAATTCAACAATGCTTGCAAGTTGAACTTAGTGGTCTTTTGAAAATTATGTATTACTTGTTGGGAAGGGCGTTGGCCGCAAGCCTATGGCTTGGTTGCTACCTGGCCTACTTGCCACAGTTGCTCCGAGCAAGCTTTTCAAACCCGCGCCTGTTTTGATGCAAGCTTTTAGTATTTTTGGTGCTACTAACTGTATTACAAGTTTAAGGGGATAGAAAGGGTATTATCAATTTTCTTATTATATTGAGCACTCACAGCACCCATGAGTTGAACCTAACAGTCTTTTGACAACGCATTACTTGTCCGGGAGAGGAATAGCCACGAGCCTGTGACTTGAACCTAGGTGTTATACTAAACTTAGAAATCCGAGTGTAATTTACCCAAAAAATTTATTAATCACATAACATAATAATACATGATTTCTTTTCTTAAGAAAGCCACGAATAATTTTGTTCTATATTACCATTTCTTTTAGCGAGTTCATATTCCATATTATTCTCTATTTAAAATTATAACACTCATGGAGTTAAAAAAAATTTATACACAATTATTGTATCATAATGC
>JAEMOT010001809.1:321406-340423 GCA_019297695.1 Apostasia ramifera | reverse complement strand
TATATATATATATCAAATGTATAGCTTATAAGATTTATTTTTATCGTGTAATAAATGTATTTATTATATAAAAATGTAAAAAATTTGGTGCATTTTTTTGAAAGGGAAAATATAATTAAAAAAAGTAAAATATAAAAAAACCTAAATCGATTCTAAATAAAATTTGATCTTAAATTTTGGATTGAGCAAGGTTAAACTAAATTAATTTATTAATTTATTAATTTATTAATTTAAATATTCTTTATTTATTTGTATATGTCTGTATGTATAATTATATTTTATTTAGTATGTTGGCCCAAAAGCTTCCCAAGAGGGGGGTGAATTGAAAATAAAAAAATTTTAAAATAAAATTTAAACAATAAACTAAAAAAGTATTATAATTAATTCTGGGAGGTTGATTTAGCAAATGAATCTGCAGAAGAGTTAGAACAGAAAGCACCAGCAGAACACGAGGTCAATTTGAGAAATTGGACTTTGCACAGAAACTTAACAAAATATAGCAGAACAAAGCAAATAGCAAGAAATTACAAATATATGTATTATAGTAAAATTTCATATATGAAATATAAGATTTTGTTTGAATTCAAATTTTAATTTATAGAGGAATATATTAGTTTAATTAATATTCTAGCAAATACACACAGAAGGCACAAAGAATTTATAGTGGTTCGGTCTTTCGCCTAGTCCACTCCTCATACACCTCGAATGAGAATTTCACTATAACCCCAGCTTTTTACGGGAACCAAAACCGAACAAACCCAGTACAACCCTATGGCTTTTTCAGGAACCAACGCAAAGCAAACCTATAATCCCACAGCTTTTTGCATGAACCAAAGCCGAGCAAACTTACAAGCCTCCACTAGGGAGAAGTAAAAAGGAAAGATAGGTTTTGCTAGACTCGCTAGCTTAAATTACAAAGCATGCACAAGAATAAATATTACAATGAGGTATTCTATGCACATGCAAATTAGCCAAGAAAATACTTGAGTAAGTCCGAAAATAGCTCGAATAAAAAGAGTGAGCAAAAACAATCTTGAAGCTTAGAGATGAAAGACACGATGTGAGCTTTCTATGATAATCAAGAAGATCAAGTGAAAACTGAGAGCTTTGGTGAACCACAACTAATAGTATCTTGAAATATCAAGATTCACAGCAAAACAAATGCAAAATAGTAACAGGAATAAGTTTCAAAAGCTGAAAAAAAAAAGAATCGGGGAAGAATTCAGCTTCTCTTCACTTGAGAAGCATCACAATCTTCTTCTTTGAGATTTTCTTCAAAAGTTTGGCAAATATAGTCTTAGGAGAGTGAAAACCGAGTGAGAGCTTGAGGGCAGGAGGTGAGTTACTATAGTCCGAAAACAGAGTGCAAAAAAAAATCTTTAAAATAGTGAAAAACTATAGGTATTTGAATATCACTCAAGCTTACAAAAAAATACATGCAGGATTCTTTCCGTTGGAAGGAGAGAGATGCAAAGTAGCCCTTTTTGTCTTTTGTGCTTGAAAGTATGTTACACTTAGCTAACACAAGGGAGACAAAACTGAGTGGGTAGAATAAAATAAAAAAATAAATCATGCCTCAATATTTTAACATGGTAGCCATCATACAAAAGAAATAAGTTATTAAAATAATAGTAAGCTACAAACGGTCAAAACACAAGCTAAGAGATTATGGAAAAAATAAAACACAAGTTACAAAGGAATGGAATGATAGCTCTTGATTTGGATTAATGTGGCTTATGAATCATTTTGGAATATATGGACATTATACAATATGTTATTAGCTACCACATACCAAAAAGAAAGAGCAAAAATTAAGTGACCATATAGCCATCTATCATAGGCATTAAATTGTATTAAGCTAAACCAACTTCTAACCTAATATATGATAAGTAGTGAGTTTTGATAAGCTTCAAACTCAAATTAATAGATTGAGTGAGTTACACTCTCAATTCAAATTACTTAACATGAATAGATTGATGAGGTTTTGCTTAAACAATCAAACACGATAAATACAAAAGTGAATAAGGTTTTTTTAAGTAGAAAACTAAATGAAAAAATTCAAGTAAAAATCTTGGCAAATATGCACATGCTTATATCAATATTCTAGAGAAATAAAATGAATAATAGTAGCTTTTGATCTCTTGGACTTTGCATTCTTTTATCTTTAAAGAGAAGTTAACATGTCAGCACACTTAAGATAAAAGTTAGTACAATAATACTAAAGTAATTGATATCATCAAAATTACTGGGATTCAACGAGAATGCATCTCTGAAGCATAATATCGTACACAATTTTTCGAACCTATTCGGTTTCAAACACCATGCTTTAAAACCCAATGTATCTGTATCGTATCGGTATCAGATATTGATACTTCTTGATATTTTATTGATATGTACTGGATATGCCACGTAATGTATTCATTTTTTTTTATAAAAAATAAATATTTATTTAATACTTGTCTAATAGTTCTCGATACTTCTAATTAGAAAAAAAAAATGTTAGTTCAATTGATTCGGCCTATACTATAAGAAATTTTAAAAAAGGGCCCACACCTAAAAGATGACCTATCCTTAGGCCTTGTTTAGTTTGTGTATATTTTAGGAATTATTGAAGTTTTTTTGAGATAGAAAGAGAAAGAAATATATTTTAATATATGACGTGAAATAAAATTATTTTATTATTAAAAATTGTGTTGAATGTGAAATAAAATTAATTTTTTTATTGGAGTGTGTGTGGGATATAAAATTAAGTTAATTTTTAAGATTGAGATTTGTGTAAGATCTGAAATAAAGTTTATTTTTAATATTTAAATTTATGTATGATGTAAAACAAATATAAAATATTAATGAAAATATTTTTTGAGGGCTTTGAGAATTTTTTACCCCTTTCAAACAAGGCCTTGGACTCAATGGTTAATAATGAGAGAGCTATATACTTGATTTACATAATTGGGATTATGAAACTCTGCACGCATGCCAGAGTTCCAGATTTTTGTCAGACTCTGCTTTAAAAATTGTTGAAATTGATGAACCTTTCTTATGGTGAGCTGATATCGAACCTGAGGCACAGTAGTTTGTATTACTTGCTCCCTTGCCTGATCCATGGCTGATGTTTCATGCTTTCTTTGTTATTTATTACATTGAGGATTCTAAAATGTTTCACATGTGCAAGATAATTCAAGTTTGGTGCATGTTTGCCGACCTTAGTTACTTGATGGATTAAATTATCTCAATTTCATAAGTTTTTGAATTTGCTTGGAGCATTACGTGATTTCTTAGAATCTTCATGAAACTCCTGTGAGTATGCAAATTAGGATAATTAAGAATTTAGTTTGATCTCCTCTCGTATAGTTCAAATATATGTAATCCTGTATATTTTATGGTCACATGAGTTAGGCATCTTAATTAGGTTCAGTGTTTCATTCTTAGTGTCATTATTATATTAAAAACCTCTAATTTTAAATTTAATAAATTCAGAAATTTCTTAAAAAAAAAAAAATCTGAAATTGAAGCTATGTGGCATTATTTCATATTTCGTAGCTAAGGCATTTAATTACATGAACATCACTTATTTAGACCTATTAGCATTATAGAAACTTTCCTTTGCGCATGTACCTAGGCCTATTTTGGTTGGTTGAGATTCGCCTTGAGAGCACCTCACTACATCAACTTAGTATCAAAGCTATCATATTTAGAATATATAGGGCCCTTCGCTTCTCACGCTGCATCACAACCTAATTAACTCAATAATTTTTTTGTTGAACCCGCTAGGGTGGGTTCATCTTGAATAGGTATACACATTTATAGTGTCAAATCTAACCTCATTTAGTTAAGACTCGACTTGATTCCCACATATGTATACACATATATCATATATGTTCATAGGAAATTGCTTACAAATCGATCCATTCTAAGTTAGGATCTAGTATATTTTCAAGTTAGTTGAAAATGAGTGTCTAAATTGTTTGCTTATTGGGTTCCAGAACTGATCTAAGTCCAGACCCAAATATGTGACCACCTTGTTCAGATCCAAATCCAAGCCTGAATATATAGATCATCTTTGAGATTTAGATTTGGAATAGGTTGTTCTATATCTTTTTAAACCAGTTGGTAGGCCTAAATGGGAACATCATTATTCTAGCAGGTGTTGACTGGTAGTTGAATAAGAGATGGAGGCCTGCTGCTATTTTGTTAGCTAAAGAAGCCTAACATATGATTGGTGATTGGAGGGAGGGGAGGTTTTGAGTCTTCTTGAGCCATTGGTTGAAATGGGAAAGGATGGCTCTTCTATTCTTTGTTTAATCATATTGTCATTTGAATTGTGCAATTCAAATGGCAATATGATTACATCTATATTTAAGACGAAGTTGATGATTTTTGCGGCAGTTATTCCATGCCATTTGATTTTAAATTGTTTCATGCTAATGAAAATATTATTTTGTTACCTTCTATTTCATATACGTTGTTTCACTATATGACTAATTGCATGTCTGGCATGCTAACAGATCTTCGTGATGATAACCAGTTCTTCATCATTTATCTAGGTGCTGTGCCTATTAGTACTACTCAGGTTAGTTAAAGCTAGGATTGAGGTTTAATTTAGCCTAATTTTTGTTAGCTAAATCAAGAGCTAACAAAAGAGGCAGTGAATCATAGATTTAGATTAATTTCTAACATATTTGTTTTTAAGAGAGAGCTTTCTAAATTGGAATTAAGCATAGAAAATGAAAACTTGCAATGAATTTCATATTCATTCTAGCGAACATTTATTTAAATTTGGCCCAGATTGGGTCAAATGAGTTTAACTCTGACGTGGCCCGATCAATCTTATCCAAGTATTTTAGCTCCTTGATGTCCGCATCACGTTAAGAACTTAAAAGATTAAAATCTATAGACTCCATCTTCCTTATCATTGAATCAAATTTTTGTACTCCATCTCCTTTGTTTATTTCTTGCTTTATTTTCAAAGACTTTTTTATAGATCTGGTGACATCTAAATATCACCTAATTTTAATTGGCACTTAGATGACATCAGAGAATAATAATTTTATAATATAATTTAAACATGTTATCATGCTAAATGACCTAACATCAAATTAACATTGAATACTTCCGATATCTCTATTCTTACTGCTTACTAAACTTCAATGCAGAATATTAAGGCTGTTTTCGATGCAGCCATCAAAGTTGTTCTTATGCCACCCATGCAAAAGAAGAGGAGGAAGAGAAAGGCACGAAAAGCTTGCTCCATTTTGTGAAGATAATGATCAACGTGGCGTTTTGTCTGGGGGAAGGCTTTTAGTATATATTCGACTCGCGGCAGCACTGGCTAAGTTTTTAACTTACTGATTCTATTCATATATTTTGATGCTTGCAGCCATCTGAATTTATCTTTTCCTCCTCTTGTTTCTTTGACATTCTATATCTTATTTTGTATTTCTATGTGAATTTGTTCAATTTTTTCTATTGTATTTTCATACATAGAATCAAATTAGTTTGAGATTAATTTTGTTGTAGTTTTTGAGTGTTTGGAGATGAAAGATTTAGTGCGATGTTTGTTTATTTACGTAACTTAATTAAGATATACTAATGTTTTGCATGTGTATTGTACGTAGCGTATTAGAATTGATGATAATAAATTTATTTTCTTATAAAATTTATATAAGATGTTAAATAATGACTTTTTATATTATATGATTTCAAGCATATATGTATAATAATTCTGTAATTAATAATTTAATCTATTGGATAATTTAATTATTAAATTCTTAATTCAATCAATTTATTAAGCCAAATATTTATTTTTGGTCTTCGCTAAATAATAATTAATTTTGAATTTCAGGAAATATTAAATAGTTTTGCTAAACGGCTTAAATAAAATGGACCGAAAAAATGAGGTTCCTGGATGTACTTTCATTTTTTTTCCAACCGGTCAAAAATGGTCCTCCTTGGGGGGCGTTGCGAGAATCGAACTCGCGACCTCTCGCACCCAAAGCGAGAATCATACCACTAGACCAAACGCCCTGAATGCTGAGCTCCGCGACAGTATCATTATACCAATACTTAACCACTGTATCAAAATAATTTTAGGAAAATTTACCCCCAGGTCCCTGAGTTTAATGCTTAATAACACACAGATTTATGTTATTAAAACTATAACATCGGGTCCCTGAATTTTAATAAATTATCAAATTGATCCTTTTTATTTTTTTATTATTAAAATTTTTAAAATTACCATTTTACCACCCGACGGGCCGGCGACTGAGTGGTCTCGTGCGTGCGCGGGATCAGGAAGAAAGAGGGGCAGGGGGTAAAATGGTAATTTAAAAAAAAATTAATAATAATAAAAAATAAAAAAAAGACCCATTTGATAATTTATTAAAACTCAGGGACCCCGATGTTATAATTTTAAAAACGTAGACTTGTGCGTTATTAAGCGTTAAACTCAGAGATCTAGGTGTAATTTGTCCTAAATTTTAATATAATATTTTTATTTTAAGATTTGTGAATGATTTGAAATAAAATTAATTTTATTTTAAAAAAATTGTAAGTAAAATAAAATTAGTTTTTTAAAATTTTATGTAAAAATTGATTTTAATATTATAATTTATAAATTAAAAAATAATTAATTTAATCTTAAAATTTATATTTAATGTAATATATGATATTAAGTTTAACTAAATTAAAATTTACATGAGTAAACAAATTTTGAGCACAGTCATCATTCTTCTTTGTGGAAACTATGTTGATATACATCCAAAATAAACAAAAAAAAAAAAAAAAAAACTATTGAGTTCAATGTACCTTATTTAATAGAAATACAATGCAGCTTATTTTGAGAAATTAGCAATAAGTCATCTCATTTTTTCAAAAGTTAATAACAACTAAATCCCTTTAATTTAGACCTACACGTATTTAAATTCTTCAAATTTTTAAATTAAATAGTTTCTTTAATTTGAGGTAATATACAAATATATTCTTTGATATTAATAAAGAATCTCAATGAAAAATATTTTCTCTATTTGATAAACTAATTTGACTAATTTAAAAATTAAATTAATATTTTAAATAAAAATAAAGTTCAAACTGACATGTTAATTAAAAAAAATATCTTCTATTAAATATTTTAATTAATACTAAAAGACTTTATTGCATATTATCTCAAATTAAAAGACTTATTTGATTAATTTAAAAACTAAAAAGTCTAATTGAACATATACTCAAACTAAAAGAACCAACTTACAAATAACCCTACGACGCTTCATTCATATTCATTAAACCCATAGAAACTAATCACATTTATAATAATATTACTCATACGTTAATCATACGTTAATCATACTTCCCACTGCATCCAAGCACTCAAAAGTTTGAAAGACAACCTTTCATTCCAAATAACTGAAAGAAAAATACATAAAATTGCTATTTTGAAAATAAAATCTTGCTTTATTGCTACTGCTGCGAGATCACTTTAAATAATCAATATTTATATTTAAAAATATTTAATTTAATATTATTTTAATCTTATTTATATTATATAAAAATAATAATTATTTAATTTAATAATATTTATAAATATTTTTTTTATAAAATTATTAATTTAAAAATAATAATTAAATAATATAATGCTAAAATAATAATGAACAAAACACTCCTTTAAATACATTATTAATACCCAAATCATCCTACTTGAATGAAGGGATAATTATGTCACTTCAAACTTTTGAAGTCAATTTTAATAAATAATTAAAACTCACTTAATAATTTATCACCCCCTAATTATTAATTATATCTTTAAAATTAATTAATTTAATATTATCTTCATATTATACGGTACATCTATTAAATAACAATTTTACAATTTTTAACAAATTTTTTTCAAAAACATCAAATTAATAATTATTTTCTCTAAATAACCGTACATATGGCCAAAATAATATTAAATCAAACCCCATAACCTCTTACTTAAGCGTATAAATATTAATGATAAATGTAAATATTAATAAAAATTGACTAATAAAAAGAATTTCAGAAGTGAGATGCACATTTCCCTTGAAGAAAAAATGGGGAAGAACAAGAGGTAAAGAAGAAACAACAAAAAAAAAAAAAATGTTCACATTAATTATAATAATACAAGAGAAAATGATAAACTATAACAGCCGGATATTAAAACAAACAACTCCATTATAATTTCATTCATCATCTCAACTTCAACTTCAGGTGCAAACTAAGTTTTTGCTTCATATCAACTAAGATTCAACTTTCAAACTTGATGAAGTACTTTCAAAATTGATTTTAATCATTTTCTCACTATTTTTGTTTTTAGAATTTAACATAAAGCTCATAAAGGTTTAATCAAGCCTTAATTTTAGGCTTGACATCACTTTGAACCTTAACTGATGCTCAGCCTTAGCTCAAGCTTTGATCATACTCTTCAATCAATTTTGTGGCTAGGATCAAAAGATCTACAAACGCACTGAAAGATGCGCGAAGAAATCTTGCCTCTACAGATTCAAATCGCCTGGGTGCGAAAAAAGAATTAGCCTTCATAGATATGAACATAACAACCAATGCTTTTTGAAATACTCACACTTTGAGTTTACCATCCGATACGTGCATTTGCCTCTTAACCTTCTCTGGTTGCAACTGTAACGTTCATAATGTCAGCAATTGAGGAGGCATGAAATTAGGGTTGGTAAGAATATCCGGAAACTCGAATTAATTCACTTGTACTTTCAAACAGTTTGAAATCGGTTTGACACTAAAGCATCCAATCATGAGCAGATGCTTCTGACTTGAAATAGATGATGAGCCGATTTTGAGTTCAACATCGCTTGCTCAAAACCAAATTCGAGTCAGCTCAAAACAATTACAAGTGTATACATTACCTACTGTATTCATAATTGAAAATGTAATTTAATGGAGATAAATAGTTCACTATTTCCACTGACCATAATTCGGATCACTTGTTGCACTCTAATTTCTTTCTTAAATGAGAAGATGGTGGGCTGATTCAAATTGATCTTCTAGTTGGCTCGAAATTGATTCATGTTGAGCTGAGTCAGTTCAATTCAAATTCTAACTTTCAATTCAATTCAAACTCGCTCGAAATTGGTCCAATGTCAGCATTATATGAAATTGTAAATAAAAATGCTAGCCTTGCTAAAATATTAGATTAAATTCTAGGTTCTTTTTTATGACCTTCATAATCATGTTTGACTTACACTTCATTTCTTTGACATTGTGACTCGAATTCCCTCAAATTTACATATAGTTAATACATATGACCAAACTATTTTAAATATTCAATTTAAATATCCAATCCTCACAAATGCCTACCCTTTGATAAAAAATTCTTACACTCACAATCATTAGTCAACTTATCCATCTCAACGTTTACATCTCAATACCTGCATTAATCTTACGAAATTTTTCACTTAATTGCCAACATTCACTCTCATAAAGCACTTATTGTACTTCATTTTAAATACCATACCTTGATTCCATAATTAACAAACTCCTATTTAAACAAGTTTAATAACAAACAAAAATTCCATTTTACATTCAAAAAAGGCATTTAAATCTATACGAGTAACTTGGTCAATTTGCTAACCTCTTTATCAACATCTAATGCTGCAAACACGATAGCTGCACGGTCCTGTGATTTGTAATCCACTTCAAAGTCACTGTAAATATATAATTTGGATGAGGGGCACGAAAAACAAATGTAGTTATGTGTGTATATTCATAGTTACAAGTCTGGAGCCTAGGCATAAAAATCATAAGATATGAGAATCCTAAACAACAATTGCAACGTGAAAATCTTAAGCCAGGATGGAATTAAGCTATCTCAAGGAGAGGCCTCACAAACGCAATAATACGTACATATGATTTTGTCATGGAAGCACATACAACAATCCATAAATGTGGGTGTAAAGTTTAGTGTTGTTCAATGGGTGCAGATACACAGATATTGTACAGAAAGGCATTAGCAGCGGAGTCAGTTATCGATTTAAATTGGGAACAACTCAACCTTGATCCCTAACTAGTTGGACTCTGAATTTCGGTTATCAATTCAGCTTTATTTAATGCAAATCTCACTAGTGAATCAGACTCATTTGTAAGAACATGTCATTTTTTATCCTTCCCCTCTCCACCATCAAGACTTGGATCCCTCCAAATTTTCAGATGGCCGTTAGACGTTTGATGGTGGACATGAGAACACCATAAACAAAAAAGGGGGAAAATGAAGGCATACACCCATTATGATTTTCAAAAATTTAATAGCATGTATATGATTATTTACATTACTGTTGAATCAAGACATCAAAAATGAGCAAGGAAATCCATAGCCAATATAATCATTGTAAGCACACAAGGAAACAATTGATGAAAGATCTAACTAAACAAATTAGAATTAGACATGTTTCAAGAAAGGATGCTAAAGAAGTATATGGAGGCCAAAGGATAGCCTGGTCTTGGTTCGTAGAACTGTCACTTTCATAAAAGTAATAAAAAAGTTATATATGAAATTAAAAATAACTGTGCAAAACAATCAAAATAGATAACTTACCAACTATAGTCCCAACCGATATATGGGACATGTTCCACATCACCACTTGCACCGAAGGCCATAAACCTACAACTATGAAAGAAATTTTCATTTTTTTAGATTCAAAACTATCAAAAGAACGAAAGACTAGACAAGCTATAAATAGATCAAAGAAAAAGACGCAAATGTTGGTTATTTCATCATTTATATATATAAGAAGAGGGGTTATCAATATTGAGTGCATATGTATAATTACTAGGGACAAAGATTATGCGTGACGAGGGGATATTCCATATGTCTGAACTTACGAATGATTGAAATAAAGGATTAAATTAATACACCTCAAATTTACTAAAGAGCTAGAACATGTAAATGGTTGCTAAGTCATCAGAAGTCACTTCCAGAAAGAATGTTACTAAGGGTAAAACTTTGTTCTGTGATACCCCATAAAGATAATTATAACTCCCAAATGGACTATTAAATTCAAAAGATCAATAATCACCCCTACTATGACTACCTCCTCTAAAAAACCTTTTGATGATTTCCTTCATAAACAAACGTAGTATTTACAGTCACCTACAAATAAACTAGTATATGGTATCTATTTTACACATTTTGAACTTCTTATCTTCCACTCCAAACAGTATCCTCCTCAATGCGAACTCCAACAGTACCATTATTATTCTTAGACGTCTAATTCCTCCAAGACCAAGCTGGATGGAATGTGGTACTTTTTTGGCTCAAAGGATATAGAACTGCTAGTAACCATGCAAAAGAGAAGAACGGGTATTGAGGCCACTGCACTAGTGACTAATATGCAGTAGCCTGTGACAAAGATCAACAGACATGAATCTACAAAGTCTGGGTTAGCATTCTTGGTGAATTCTAAAGAAAAAGTTGGCCCTCAAAACACTAAATTAGTTGAGGTTGAAGTGGCAAAGAAGCCTGGCCTAGGGTGCTTATCGTTCCACAATTTAGTGAGCAATGAAAGATAGATCATTCCAGTTTCAATTATAATTTCGTTTGTCCTTTAGTTAGTCCGATTAATCAATTTAACTAGAAATTTTTCTTAAGAATTAAAAACTTCATTAAAACCTACTTGAGAAGAGGCCCTTAGTAAAGACTTCTTCAAAAGCATTGGCAATCCTTACAAGATCCTTCCTCCAAATAGCATAGAAATGACCACTTGTTGATAAATGGTGATAATTACAAATAAGTAATTCATACGAGAAGATTCCTCTATTTTTATAAATGTTAAGAGGTGAACACTTATAATCCTTACCTTATATTAATCGTAACAAGATCCATTCATAACTGTCGAAGTGAACACTAGTAAATCTATTGCCCAAAATGAATGAACGAATCCCATTTCCCTCCCAAATAAAATCTATACAAATCAAAAACTCCACATTAAAAATCTAAAATCCAAAACTTCCTATTACCATTTACACAGATAGATCACTTTGTTGTTGAGAAATCACCTCCTCACAAAAAGATAGAAGATGAATATTAAAAGTTGAGTTGTATTAATTTATAAATTGATGAATGAAAGTAAAAAATAATGCTTACATGGATTGTGCATGATCTCTAATCTACAAAATCACCCTAATGTTTCAGGTGCTTATAGGTACACTCAAATAACTCAAGATGGGTTGATCATCACTTGAGGATCTTGGCCCATAAACAAGAAATACACATTCAATTAAAAATAAATATTACACCATTTTTTAAAAAAAAAAACATCATATGAACCTTCAAACAAGTTCTTTTCGAGACCTGCTTGTGCCTCGAGAAAGGAATTGATGCCACAGTATGCGAAACCATAGATCCTTGGAATTTAGTGGCACGATTCACTTTGCCTTTCTCCAACTTGTTGCGCCACTTATCTTTAATCCAAATAGCCACATTTAACACCAATGTCAGCCTGCATCCACTCAGGAATATCAACAATGATTTCTGTGATGTCCTCCGTCTCGAATGTGCCTTTGCTTTTAGCAAGCCCTAGATATTCACAAAATGAATTAAAATACTCATCCTGTTTTCTCAAAGGGATTTGTTTTTATTTGAACAATAGACTGTCAAAGCGGGCCTTTACGTTGGTGACAAGATCTAACATAACCCTCAAATCATCTCACCTATATTGTAAGTGTTACATAACATGCACAAGTAGAATTGTAAAAACTAAAGCATACATACATGGTGCATTACTTGTCTGAAGTGAGAATGGGCTGCTACGATGTGCTCGAGGGCACACGACAGTGGTCCATGCATGCTCCAACTCGGAAGTATACCATATGCACGGAAGTTTCTAATTTTCCAAATCAAAGCTATGTACATAATGATGTTTTACTTCTTTGAGATATCCTAACTCTACACCATTATTTAATAACACTTTCAGTCTTCGAATAAGCGGACGCAAGAAGACATCTTAACTTTTTGTACAGTTGGTAGGGTCCTAGTATAAACGATAGAAAGAAAATTTAAAAATAATATATTGTACACCTTATAATATAAACTAACAAGAGTAAAATACTATAAACTCCCAAAAAAATTGAAAGCCATTAGTGTGTAAATCCAATCTAACATTTCTTGATTCGAGTACAAAATTGTTGGGAACCCTATTCAAGTGCATCCAACCTTCAATGTCAAGCATACAATTTTTCATACATGACAAAATTCAGTTAAAATAAAAAAATATTGTATTTGTTTCTACCTTCAAGTTCATTAGATCTAATATTGCAGCAGCTCAAATTGTTTTTCACATCTTCCCACAATGATTCATTAGCATCTTGCAATAAATTAAACAATTAACACACACCTTCATTCAGTTCCCCGTCTACACTTTCTAGTGCCCCAGCACAAATAAATAGTGGATCTCCCAAAGTATCATCAATCATTACTTGACAGTTCTGGATTCCTTCAATCAATTAGGGTTCGTGTTGTACAGTGGATGCTTATTCGACAATTGTGTATGATTCCTCATGAAAAGTCCATCGATAATATCTTGGAATGAAACCTATACACCATATGTACAACTTCTTGTCCTTCTTTTTAAGAAATTTACTATTGTTATATTGATAGCATTGACACTAAGGTATTTTCTCCTAATTTCAAAGGATTTATTAATGTACAAGCATTATCTAGAACTTTAAAACCCCTTCGACAAAAATGTCACACTGGCTATCATTATTTGTCTTCCTTTAACACATCCATTCACATGAATCATCTATTTCCATGTAATAATAATTTCAAACACATTACATAGATATACAAATATGAAAATCATCAGAACATGAAGTTTAACAAGTCTATTGAAGTTATTCACACCGAATAAATGATCAAATTCAAGAACATTCATAAATGATCAAATTACCATTCTTAATAGTGTTATGTCAAGCCTTAATAAAAAGTAAATTCTAAAAACAAGTAGAAAACCTAATTATCAACCTTAATTTAAAAGCTACAAGAAACCTTCCAAATACAAGGAGCTATAAATAATCTTCCAAATATAATTCTTTCCTAACTGACAAGAAAGGAAATAATAAACCTTCAAATATCCTGTACCTGAAGGATAGCATACCAAACCATCGGCATACTTTAAAACTTGATAAAAAGAACCCAAAGGGGAAAAACATGGTTCAAATAAAAGGCTTCATCCCATCCAAAATTCATTTGAATCCATAATATTTGAACAATGTCCGGCAAACAAGCAATAAAATGAAAACTATTTGACTTTCGGGAAAACCAAAACTTATAAACCATAATTAACATGCTACATATCTACGTCTTATAAACAATTCTTTACTAACAAATAAAAGAAAAAAAAAGTATACAACTTACACAAAGTAATTTGAGTTATAAAGGACCTGTAACTCCCGTGGTTGAGGAATACGGAAAGTAATTGCCGGGCGATGTCCCAAGAAAAGGAAATTACTAAAGCAAAGTGCAGATTTTGGCAAGCTTCTAGGCTGAATAAAAAGTAGTGAGAGGAGCACAGGAATAAATTATACTATATTAAAAAAGGGAGGAGAATTCTTAAGTTGTATGAGTAAATAACGTGATCCTAAATAATGAAGATGCCTTCTAAGGTAAAATTGTAAGGCTAATGATCAGAAACTTCATAGTTTAGCTTGCTTTACCTGGAGTAGTACAGGGATGAGTGACCTCCTAAGAAGTACTCAAGCTACGCACTTCTCTACAGCAAAAGTAAACAATACATCTACATTTGAATAACGGGATGTTATAATATGGTATTAGAGCCGATATCCTATAATACAATGTAGTTCAAATACGAATTAGGCGGAAGCTGGTAGGCTTATGACTTTTATGGCCAAAGAGAGTGAAAAGTGATCGCCAGATAATCTCCAAAAAAAAAAATCATTAGAGCAGAATGCAGCTTTTGGCAAACATTTAGGCCAAATAATTAGTGGTAAGTGGGGCACAGGAATGAATTATACTACATTGAAAATGAAGCAGAGTTCCTGAGCTGTATAAGTAAATAACACGATTTGAAATGGTAGAGGTGTATTTTGCAGAAAAACTGTAAGACTAATGATAGAAAATTTCGTAGTTAAGCGTGCTTGAGTTGAAGTAGTATTAAGATAGGAGACCTACTGGGAAGTACTCAAGTTACACAATTCCCTAAAGCCAAAGCGAACAATACTTCTACATCAGGACTTGTTCATTGCACGCTTACTTCTAAATGCAAGTTCCGACAATGCAACTCGAAATAATTTGAAATTTTTAATCAACTAAAATTAAGCTCAACTCAAAACTGTTTCAATTTTGAAAGTCCAGCAGGAATTACCATCATCTGACATATCTAAGATATAAAAAAAGAAAATAACTAAAAAATAGAACTATATAGTGTTAACCAGAGCTTGCGTGAGAAATCTACAAGTTGTAACCATGTAAAAAATTGAATTGAAAACTAAATTGTTAAAGAAATAAATTAACTGTAGGCTGGTTCAGTGACTACCAAAACAAATAGCAAAACAGTGAATTTTCAATAATCTAACAAAAAAGGTTCCAAAAGTTCTATAAAACAAGAATTCAAGAATGCATGCCATACAGATATGCTAGTACTTGAAACATAAGCAACAGGAACCTCGCAAGTATCTTATAATAAACGAAAGGGAGGAAATATCAAAAGACAATTTTGCCAAAATCTTTTAGCAGTCAAGGCAACATCAACTTCGAGGAAGAACTTGTGGAACACAAAGAAATGCATGAGGGTAAAAGATGAACATAAAAGAACGAAAATATATGTAAAAGCAATCGTTGTTATAACGTACAAAAGATGCATTCGCGGTGAACAATTCTAGAAAAGCGCTCAAGACTGCTGAAACAACAATAGACTTCACTTAGACACATAAGTAACAGCTAATATTACCATCAATTTAAATTTCCTTTCAAGTGAGCAAGGCTAAGCCTAACAAATAAAATGGTAAACAATGAGGGACGAAAATTATAAACATCACAAATGAAATGAATCAGTCAGAAACAGCTGAGATTACCGACCGGCGCGTGGTGGTCCGAACCCACCCGGGGAGTTCCGGTCAGGCACGTGGTGGTTTGATCCAGAGTGGGGCGATCCGATCCGATCCGGCGCGCGGCAGTTAGATCGGCAGCGCTGAGGGAGAAGCAAGGCGGAGCCGCGGCAAGGGGAAGAGAGAAACGGAGCAGCAGCGACGGAGAGATAAAAGAAGAGCGGAGGCGAGGGGGAGAGAAGAGGTAAACGGCGGCGAGAGAGAAAGAGGAGTGTAGTGCAACGGCGGTCCGGCGGTCCGGTGGACGACAAGCGAGCGGCAACGCCGGCAAGGAGTAGTGAGAAAAAATTAGGTTAAAATGAGAAAGTCGGGGCTGAATGAGCTGATCAGTTCTTAATTATTAAAGAATATGTATAGAATTCCTATTTTTTTCCAAGGGAGAAGCCAACACGCATATTAACGTATAACATCTAACAAATATTATTTTATCAAAAAAACAAATATTATTATAAAATTTGTAAAAATCATAAACTTATATGTAAATATTTATACATATATGTAATATTTAGTAGTATCAATGTTAAATTTAATTGAAATTTAAAAAAAAATGAAAAATAAATATATATATATATATATATATATATATATTGATAATTATATATATATATGTATTAGAATGTGTGAATATGTGCAACTTCTAATTTAATTTGTAGATCGATTTTAAGCTAATTGTGGATGGTAATGTCGAGATTAGATCTCATAATTTTAAAAATTAAAATTGAATCAAATTACCTAGATTTGAATTAGAATCAAAGTTAGATTGAGACAACAATAATTTTTTTTTTGAAATATATTCTATGCTTTGAGCAAATTTTCAATGAAATAATTTTCACATAATGTTTTTTTAAAGGTTTGATTATATAGTTCTGTTTATTTGTAAAGTTAAATTTAACAAGATTAAAATTAAACTTAAATAGAGATATTTTTTTATTAAAACTTGTGAATGATGTGAAGTAAAATTGGTTATTATGTTAAGATGTACGAGAGATGTAATATAAAGTTGGTTATTATGTTAAAATATATAAGAGATATAATATAAATTAGTTATTATTTTAGTAATATATATAAAATATAAAATAAAATTAATTTTAAATTTTAAATTTTATATATGATATAATATGTCTGATTAAAAATTAAATTAAATTAATTTTAAATAGGAAAACAAATGGGCCGTTAATGGCAGAACCAATTGAATTAAATTTTTATTTTAAAGTTTAAGTTTAATATAAGATAAATTTGATTTTAAGTAATATTTTTCTAGCTCAATAGAAAATAAGTTTAATTAGGTATCAAAATATTTAAATTCCAAACATACTATTATAATTTTCAATTAAATAAAAGAAATTGTGATGTCTAAAAGAAATTAAAAAAAAAATTATAATATTAGAGTTTTGATAGTATTTAAAATATTATTCATTTAATATCGAAACTTATTTATAATGTAATTTATGTAAAACTTAATCTAAAAAAAACAAACAGTCTAGCTAATTAAACAAGCCTTTGCATTCAACTTTTATTTTCAAATAATTATCTTTGTTTACATTGGAATTGGCATTATCAATTATAAGGCTTCAATTGCAAAACAGAAATTCATGCATGACATATTAATTCATGCACAAGGAAAAGCCACCTGGCCCACCTTGGCTGTGCTAGAGCAAATTAAAAGGTCATTTAATTCAATATTATTTTGATATTATATCATATTATCTAAAAATAATAATTATTTAATTCAATAATATTTATAAATAATTTTTTTTTAAATTATAAAATTATTAGTTAAAAAATGACATCTAGATGTCATGATATTTATATTACATAATATATTATTAAGATAACAACGTACAAAACGCTCCTTTAAATAAAAAGTTTAAATGCCGTTAATTTCTTTGAGAATATTGACTTCAAAATCAACTTTTGGTTAATACTTACTTTAATAATACATTTCTCAAGGTTTTTATGTAACAGGTAGTAGTCTCTAAAAGAGATCTACTCTAATAACTAATCAATAAAATGATCAATCATAATTTAATGTTTAAATTTACTATTGAATAATTCAATAAGTTAAAGGCTTAAATTATAATTTGTCAATTTGTTAGTTAGCTATTGAGGATACATATCTCATATGAAGTTGTAATATTTTGTGATCTAAATATAAAAATATTGTTCGCTTAAATTTCTAAAAATCGCATTATTTCAGTACTTCTTGGGAGGTCACTTATGTCAGTACTATTCTAATTTTAGCATACTAATTAACTATAAAATTCTCATAATTAGCCTTATGATTTTACCTCAAAAAATGTCTTTATAATTTGGCATCACATTAATCTCTTTTCTCTTTTCTGATGTGAGACGATTCATTCATATTCCTTTTATACCACTATTTATCTGTTTAAAAGCGTACTAAGAGCCATACTTAATTCTAGTTTTCCCTTAGTATTGTAATAATTAAGAAAATTAGAATGTAATTATATTCTAAGCTACTTTAATCAATATTGACTTTCAGGCCTTGTTTGATTCAGGCCGTTTTTTTGGTTCAATACAACTTTAAACTGTAAAAATTAATTTTATTTCACTTTTAATGCAAATATAAATATTATAATTAATTTTATTTTATATTTTACATACTTTTTAATATTAAAGTAAAATTTTTTTTATTAGATCTGAAAATAAAGTTTTATTTTGTTAAAAAAAATTCAAATCAAATGAGGCCTCAGAGTGTGTTTGACGTGAGATTGAATTTCATGTATTTGGAATGAAAATTTTTAATTTTCATTAAATTAAATGCATGTATAATTAAAAAAAAAGTGAATTAATTATATTAAATATTATATAAAATATAAAATAAAGTTAGTAATCATGTAAAAAATTATATGAAAAAAAGTTTTTATATTACAGCACATATATATATATATATAT